>JAJHZJ010000419.1:253541-495184 GCA_023548195.1 Bettongia penicillata ogilbyi | reverse complement strand
AATCTGAAATAGGGCCTCAAATCAATGGCATTAGAGAAGGATACCCAGAGCCCTTAGGTGCCCTCTGAAACCGTCAAAGCAAGTCTTAGTAGCTTAACTCTGAGAAAGTGGTGTCAGAGTATAATAGATTACATGATAGGTCTAGTGTTCAATTTTCTATATGCATGCTAATTAGTTTGATTAAATTCCATGTAAATTTAAATATCACTATTAAACACCTACTAAAAATAAAGGCACTGTGCTAGGCACTTTGACTACTCTAATTAATCCAGAGACTTTTTGATCTCTTTAATTGGGAAATTCCTTCAACTTTTATTAGAAGGTGTTACTCTTGTCATAGTTCTCCCTAAGAGTACTCAAGAAAAATAATTTAATATTGTGAGGTCCTTCCTCAGTTTCTTTTGACATAGAAAGCTTAGCAATGGAACGTGTTAGTTATCTCTTGCTCTCATTACTAATCCATCTTTTTCATTCATATATTTATTTGATAACATCCTATCTTACCCACGCCTACCATGTACCTTTATATTACCTTTTGGATAATACTAATTTTCATTACATTGGAAATTGGAGTGTTCCATGTTTCCCAGCCATGCAGCCAGGAAACAAAGAGTGAAAATGAAAGAGAAACTGCCCTCAAATAACTTAAATTGTCCTGTGGGAATCTGATGGAGATCAGATACTAGCATTTAGGGAGATCAGGGAAGACTTCACAGAGAAGTTGAAGGAGAGTAATCAGTGACTGCTGGGAAAATAAATTGGAGCCAGTTTGTGGAATGCCTTCTATTCCAGTCTGAGGAGTCTACATTTTATCATAAAGTCAGCAAAGAGCCATCGAAGAATGTGAAGCAGAGAAAAGGCATAATAAGACATGTCGTAGGGAGAATATTTTAGATACTATATGTAGAATAACAAATTATTTCAATTGAATGTAAAGAGGATTACAAATTCATCAGAGAAGGTATAGATATTAATGTGCTCATACTTGTATACATGTTTGTAAGTATGCATGTATATTTGCCAAAGCAAAAGTAAATATAGAAGCTCTCAGAGCTAAGTAGAAGCAAGGTTTTATTTTTGGTCAAAGGCAGGCAAGCCAAATGATGAATTCTACATGTTCATCAGCAAATCTGCCAATAATAGATATTTCTATTATGAACAAATAATATAAGAGGAAATCAATTTCTTGCTAAAGTTCCTGAAGAAAAAAAAAATCTGAATTCTTCCCAGAAAGTATTTTGTTTCCAATTGTTACTCTAAGCTTTTCAATTCACCATTTTAAATGTTTTTAGCCTAAAGGTTTTTGTTTCATTTGCAGGGGTATGTTTTTTTTTGTCATTTTGTTTCTGTCTTATCTCCATTGTCATAGATTCACCTCACCCCTGAGGATATTTACACTTCATCACAAGAAAGTATGTGGATTATTCTAACTGTTTTTCCTTCAGTGTTGAGGAAGGCACTGCCTTTCAACTAAGACAATATTTGACATGTCTTTTGACCTGGTCAGAAAGTTGAAACTTGAAGTTGGTTTGCTTTTGTGGAATTAGAGAGTTTTAAGAAAGTAAAATATGAGTTTAGCGTGCCTTATTACTATGGCAAAAATTTTCAATACTCATTAAATACCTACTATATGTAGAACAAAGGGGGTCAAAATTAATGGCTGACTCATTTTGTGTTGGTCTATCAAATCTCTTTGTAATATTTACAATCAGACTGTTAGCAGGAGTCTTTTTTTTATTTGTATTTTGTTTATTGTATCCATGCTATAAGAACTCCCAATCAAAAAAATGTCCTCTCCTATTGCAGTTCAGTAAGGGCTACCCAACTTAAAAGGATAGAGAATTGCCCAAGGCCCTCAGAGTTTAAGCCAATATATAATATTACACAGCCAGTATATGTCAGAGACAGAATGTGAAGCCAGGTCTAGCTGACTCCAAAGTCATTATGACTCTATCCATTATGCCATGCTATCTTTCATTAGCATTGATAAATTAAGTATTTTAAACTAAGTATATAGGTATTTATACTTCAAACATTTATGATTTCGCCAATGTGAGTGCTCCTTCCTGATTTCAAATGCTCTGTATTTTAGTAAAGGTATTTTTAACCTGGAGTTCATGAACTCCAAGGAACTTGGATGGGGGAAAAAATACGTCTACGTTTTCACAAATCTCAAACTGAAATTTATCATTGTCTTCAATTATGAATATAGGCAACAAACATTTTTTTGCTAAGTAGGGGTCTAATTACTTTACCAAATTGCTAAAGGATCCAGGATATATGAAAAAAAGATTCAGAACTCTTGCTTTTTTAGACTCTCTAAGTATTTACAAGACTTATCATTGCATTGTCAATCTTATAATGACCCTCTCTTCAAACCATATGCACACAGCATGAACAGTTCCAGGTTACTAGTAAAAGTGGCTACAATTTCTGCTCTGTTATAATAGCTTTTGAGAACCTAGGATTACTTCTTGGTCATAATGAAGCATTTAATAAAAACTGAGAAGACAGCTTTCCTTTTTTATTTTTGCTAACATAAGAAAAAATAGGAATTGCTTAAGGAAATAAAATATAAAAATAATACATTAAAGTATGAAGTTGGGATTAAATAAATGAATGAAACAAATATTGAATACTTACTCTGTGCCAAGAACTGTGTTAAGAAGTAAAGATGCAAATCCAAAAGTGCAAACTGTCCCTTCAAGGAATTTTATTCTAATGGGGCAGAAAAACATTTAGGTTTGGTGGTCAAAGAGGGGCATCATTTTGGTTCAGAAAGTCTTAGAAATATAGAGTTAAACCATAGATAACTAAATTGATGCTTCCCTTCTAGTAACGATGAAATATTGATTTGTTTTCCAGAATTGTAAAGAAAGTGAGATCGGAGGGAGTGGCTGTAGGAAGCACCTTGGTAGTTGGCTAGGTGGGAGATTAAAATGAAACAAACACGTTGAATCCAGCATAGATTTATAGTGGACTGTATAAGGTATTCTTCATTCAGGACAAAAGAGTCATCAGAGTATGAATTTCAGAGCTAAAGGGGTTTAAAGCCCTCTAGAGTATGCTCTCAAATCCTACAAGGCAGTGAATAGAGAAGGAACCTGGAGTGTAGCACTCAGTATGAGTAGAAATCACTAATTGTAACTAACAGTGAGCCATATTATTATTTTTAGCTTGGTTATTCAACAATATCAATAATACATTATATAATGAGGTCCAGGCAAGGTAGGCTTTAAGAATTGGGCTCTCACCCCAGTATCTATATCTATATGAGCTATACTTACATTTTTCCAATACTTTGAACTTTACAAAACATGTTGACAACTATTTTCTTGTTACATCCTTATCTAATTGGAACATATTAAGTTGATCTATTTCACAAGGGTCATATCTTTAGCAACTTAGAATCTAGTTGGAGAGCATAAAACAGTCATGTGAATGACAAGGAATCATTAATCAGTGAAAGTTGTGACATCATCTATAAATGTCATGGCAGTCAAGAAAAAAATTAGTGTAGGTTAGCTTTGTTAGAGAAGTAATTTGGAATTTCAATATCATCCTTTTTGGACAGTTAGTATGAGAATTTGTTTTGCTTAATTATTCATTTATTACAAAAACTTTTCTTTCTTTTCTTCTTTCTTTAATTTTCTCTTCTCTTTTCTTCTCCATTTCAATTAAAAAAGAATCATTGAGACTTCTTATTTTAAATGTAGAAAACAGAATAGTAGGGACAGGAAAAACTATGCACAAGTAGAGCAGCTTTGACAATATATACTTTAAAGAAAAGCAAGTTGAAGAGACTAGAAATCTGCATTTTCATGTACAATTTTCCTTTTTACTCTGTATTGTCATGTATATGGAAATGCCCATTTTATCTGTTTGTTCAGGTCATAATTTTTTTTTTTAAATCAGTAAGCATGCTTCTATTTTACTCATCTATAAGGAAGAGAGAAGCAGTATAGTACTGTGGATAGATATGCATCCCAAAGTTCAGTTTTTGCCTCTGACATAGTTATTCACTATGGACAAGTCACTTAAAATCTCAGCAACCTTTTGGGGAATATAAAATGAAGTTCAGGTGTGATTACACATCGCTAGAGGGGTCCACGAATTCCCTACACTGTTGAAAACATAGGCACAGTAGTAGTTGAGCTTTAAATTTGTACATATTTATAATTTAATTTCAAACTTCTAATTTTCTGAGTATTTAAATGTTTTAAGTTAAAGATATGGGTCATTAAGATATGGCTTTTAAGAGAATTCATATAGTAATATGGACATTCTTTTTAAAAAAGATATTGACACTGTGACTACTACTGCTACTAGCAATTAACTTTCATTTTATTAATTTTATTCAATTATAATAAGCAGTCATGTATAGAATATTAAATACGAGAATAACACTGTTTCTGCCATAACTCCACCCAAAAATTATAGCAAGATTGATGATTTTAATGATGATTTCTGGTTTTTTTGAAACCTTTTAAAGTGTGTGAATTGCTTTGCATATTATCTCATTTATGCCTCATTACTACTTCATATGGAATGAAAGTCATTATGATTCCCATTTTTTAAAATTTTATTTTAATTTCATTTCTAAATTCTCTTTTTCCCTCCTTTCCACTCAACTTCAGAAAAGCAAAGCAAAATAAAACCCACTACAATTGTGTATAGTTAATCAAAACAAATAGCCACATGAGCCATTAGCTATACCTACCCCCATTAAAGAAAGAAAAAAAAAAACAGATGAAGAAAAAACCCTATGCTTCATTCTTTACTATGAGTATATCTCTTCTCTATGTAGAGGTGTATAATATATTCCATCAAGAGTCTTTTGGAATTATGGTTGCTTATTGTGTTGATTAGAGTTCCTAAGCCTTACATCTTACATGCACCCCCCCCCACACACACACATACACACGCACTATGCTCAGTATTGATCTTAATTCATTGCCTATTGTAACTTCTAGCAAAATTTCATTTTGAAGTGTAGGTTATTCTTAATTACAAATCTAGATCCATTGCTTTCTGGAACATCATATTTTAAATCTCTCTTTTTGTGTGAGATCCTGAATATGACTTCATGGTACCGTAATGGTCACTTCAGATTAATAGTGGGTAGGGGGAAGAGTTAAAGATCTTCTCCACCTATCAATAGATCTCAAGTATCTTTTGTTAATTTTTGAATAGAGGCACTGGTTCTCAAGGGTTGTGATGCCCTCTGCCTCTGAAAAATGTATAAATACTCTGAGGAGAGGTTTTACTTTGGGGCTTAGCTTTTGGAAGAAGATTTGTGTGCCAGATGAGACTCTGGGAAGTCTCTAAGCACAGCCTCCCAAAACTCCCTCCAACCCCTCACACCCACCATTTTGAAAACTCAGATGTTGGTGCTTCTCTCTCTGGTAATTATGTATGTATGTATGGTCAAACGGTTATCTGTCTGTTGATTTGTGATGTATGCACTGCTTACTGTCAGGCAGCTGGAAGCATTGCCTGTTGATCTTTAATTTTTCTGTATTTTCTCTAATGTTCAGGGTACAGACTTTTTCCCCTAAACTTGGTGAATGATATGCATGCCTGACTAAAGTGATTGTTGATTTCCTCAAAATTGCCTTTCCTTTTAGAAAAAACAGATTAAAGAACCTGTGCTAGCAGGTCCCCCTCCTACATATGTCTGAGTCTTTGCTGTTACAAGTGCTTAAGTTCTTTCTGACTGTTTGCTATTGTTTTTTTTTTTTTCCCCTCCTTGACCATGGAACTCCAGATTTCATCTACAAATGTTCCTGGAACTTTTCATTTTGGTGTTTCTATCATAAGTGATTGGTATAATGTTTCAATTTCTACTTCTCCCATGGGCTCCAAAATATCTGGGAAGTTGTATGATTTCTTGAAATATGATGTTTATACTCTTTTTTGTTGTTTTTTCTTGTTGGTATTTGTGATTATGAGATCATCTAATGATTCTTATGATATCTCTCCCTGAACTGTTTTCCAGGATAATTGTTTTTCCTGTGAGATTTTTAATTTTCTCCTATTTTTCATCTTTTGACTTTTTTTTGATGTCTCACAGAGTCATTCCCTTCTATTTAGTCAGTTCTAATTTTAAGGAATTACTTTGTACCTCAACAAGGTTTTGTATCTCTTTACCAAACAATTGATTCTATTTTCATCTTTTCTCTATAAGTCTCATTTGGTTTAATTTTTTTCTTTAAAAATACTATTTTATTCTTTAACTCTTTAATTCTTTTTAGGTTTGTGTACAAATTGCATTTTTCTTTGAGTTTTGATTGTAGATGTTTTCAAGTAATTCTTTACTTCTGGGTTTGTGTCTTGAATTTCCCTGTCACCATAATAGCTCTTTATGATCAGACTCTTTTTTTTGTTTTTTGTTTTATATTGTTTATTCTTCTAGCCTACTTCTTAACTTTGGATTTTATGCTAGTGCTAAACTTTGCATACTATGCTGTGGGGGACTGACTTACGCCTCTGAATGTTTATATCTTCCTATTCTATTGTTTCTACAACTTGATCTGGGGGCCTACAAATTATCAATATTTCCAAAATGGTGTAGCTCAAGATAAGGTCAGTTCACTGCCTCCTGATATGAACTCTTCAATGTCCAGACTTAGGTTTAAAGCTGCTAGCTTGTCATTAGATTACTACTGGACTCAGTATCATTTAGACCACTGAAAGATTTTACAGGCTCACAGTGAATAAATTTCTTTTGCCCCTTTGCTTTGGGACTTTCCCCTGTTTATTTCTCTGCAGGTTTATGTGATGAACCAAAGGCAAGTCACTACTCCATTGCTAAGCTCAGAGTCACACAAATATGGTTCTGCAATTTATTCCTTGCCCTGTTCATAGCTATGGACTATGCTTCCTCATTAAATTTTCTTTTTACCCTTGTCTGTGATTTGAGACTCAGATATGGATGATAGAACCATGAGATGGCACCTACTCCTACACCCAACACAAGTTCAAGGATCTCCTGAGATTTCCTTTTGTTCCGATGCTTCCTTTTCTAACATTCCAGTTCAATCCTATTTCCACCGCTGGGCAGTAGAATCCTCCCTTCAACTGTCAAGGCATAGAGATCTTTACCATCTTCATCCCTGTTGTCTATAGACCTCTCTGTGTCCCTTGGATAATCTGGGTGAGAAAAAAAAATGACTCACTATGACTTTTTCTTGTCTTTCTTGAAGAAAATTCATTCTGTTGCATTTTCTGGTGGTCATCTACCAACTCTGTCTGGATATTCTTTAATAACTAAAAGAAAAAAAAGATTAAGTAATTCATATTGACATGGGATTTCACAGGGAGATGAGAATACATTTCTCAAGACAAGGCAAAAATTCAGACCCTAAACTATGAGTATAGAAGAGATTTTATAGAAAAACAACTCCTTCAAAATTCTGCTGCCCCACAGTAACGGCAACAACAATTCCCTTCTTAGTGGGAATTTTCTGATCATTTAGCAATGGGGATGAATTGAGCCCTGAATAATTAATTAAAATGAAAAATGGGGGTAAATGATTCAAGCCCTTTAATTAGAGACCTACCAGGTGTAGTGAAAAATATCTGCTTGCTATTTAATAAAGCCCTTCTTCCAGCTTAGGCTATGAGTTTTCCCTGGAGCTCGTTTGCAAAGCCAGCTTTCTGTAGACTACACTAGTTCTGTTTAGTTCTCCCCCAGCATAAATGAATCTACACCTCAAGATGTACAAAACTGATTAAATAATTGCTTGGAATCTTTCCAGATGCTTCCTTCTGTGAAGGAAAGAGGTGAATATCGTACAAGTAATGAGGCCAGAGTAGAGATATTTTCCTTTTAAAGTGTGAAAAGTAAAATGCTTCTGTAGACTACTGTATAAAGTTTTGTAAAATTCTTAAAAGTTCTGTTCAAAATTTACCTTTTCTGATCAATACAAAGATGTACCACAACTCTAATATATTCATGATATAAAATACTATCCACTTCCAGATTGAGAACTGATTGTCTCAGAGTACAGAAGGAAGCACATGATTTCCCTCTTTCTTTATTTTTCTTTATTTGTTTTAAACATGGCTAATGGGGAAATATATATTTGCATGATACTATCTGTATAATGAGTATTATATTTCTTGCGTTTGCCATGGGTGGGTAAGGGGGAGGAGAGAGGGTGATAATGCAGAACTGAAAACAAAGATCAATTTTAAATACAATAAAAAACTCATCTTTACTCTAAAATATTTGAGACCTAGAATTAACATATAATTTTAGAAAAGAATGCACAAAGGAGCCTCATCCAACTTTGATCATTCCCAAGGCTTTATTTTCTGAACTCCAAAGCCTCCCTTCACCCCAGACTTAGGTTAATGGAAAAGTATTTATCTGTGTTTTGTTTTCACATATCAAATTTTATTAGGAGCTCCTAATTAAGACAGAGAAAGATATTTAGGAGGCACAGTTCTTGCCCTAATGAAATGTATGTTATTTTCAACTACAGAGTCTATAATTTCATGGTTATAGAATTATCTCCTGGAGTTACTATTGTTTCCTGTAAAAATACAAATACATTCCCCAAATGTAGCCAACGATCAATGATTAATACTTTAACTGGAATTGCAATCATCAGAATTTTTGTTTTCCCCTATGGGATCCAACATATATAAGATTTGAGAGAAAAGGGAAAGGTCAATGGTGTGATAGGGGCAAAGGTAAGAGAATTTCCTAGAATTCACTCGTCAAGGGGAAAGGGATGGAGGGGAAATCTTTTGGCTTTTAGGGAGCAAATATAGATTCTATGCATTGAAGACAAGACAAAATCAAGATTTCTGGCAATGGGCTGCGATGTAGTGGATGACCTTGACATCTTTAGTGTCTTACCAAGCTCTAAATGCTCCACAGCTCCTGCATCAGTCACCTTCAAGGTCATTGGAATAAATTGTTTTCATCTGCCCATCCCACTGGGGGAAGTCTTCACCTGCTTGGGGTAGATATTCTCCTCACTCTCCAACAGGTTGAAACCTGTCCATTATCCTCATTCTGGTTTAGTCCATCTCACAGACTACTTTACTAAAGTGTTGCAGCTATAAATGCTGTAACTTCTTAGTTATAGCACAGGTGAAGGTTGAGTGACAGATGAATACCAAAGGTGGATGAGCAGCCTTTTTCGCAGTGAGAAGCCTTTTCAAGTCTCCAGTCTCAAATATATTCATAGTTTTTCTTCATACAAGAGGCTGCTAACAAAATTTGACATATGAAAACAAAACAGAGATAAATACTATCCATTAATCTAAATCTAGGGTGAAGAGAGGCTTTGGAGTTCAGAGAATAAAGCCTTAGGAATGATCAAAGTTGAATGAGGTTCTTTTGAGCATTCCTTTCTAAAGTTATATATTAATTCTAGGTCTCAAATATTTTTGAGTAAAGATGAGGTTTTTTAAAATTTTATTTACAAATCTCCACCCTGTAGTGTCTAGTAATCTATTACCCATTTATCCCAAATTCAAGTTTCTTTGTGACCTTACCCACCACCCACTTAACTCAGATTCAAGTTGGTTCAATCAACACTGCTGCCACTGATACTTATGCTTGCAGACTAATCCTATCACCTGAAGATTACTCCCATCTCCCAATGAAGACATAATGGAGAACAGTGACTCAATCCGCTTCTTCTTTTAAATGTCTACTAATAAGAACTGGATTAACTTTGCCAGGGGTGGGTCAAATGTTGTGTAAGTTTAAGAGATCCCGTTAGCCCTCACTCTAGGTCTTTTGGCCTTGAGAGAGGCTATTGACCCAATTTTTTGATTACTAACTTATTGGCTGAGTAATAAATGGATCATGCTCAGAATCTTGTTTACCTAAGGTAAACCTCGGTTTACCTTAATTTTTAAATGAAGTAGAAAGCTCCTCTTGCCCCATTCAATCTTGTCTCAACATCTAATGACAAAGTCAATTCTCCTTCTCTACTCTGCCAAAGAACACTATGCCTGGAGGATTTTCTTTTCTACTTTGCATATGTTTGATAACTATAAGTGCTTTCTGCTTAAGGAAATCTTATACAACTAGTTGGAAGCAACTATAATTACATCTGTGTGTGTTTGTGGTGAAGCCTATGGATTCCTGCTCAGAATGATGTTATTAAAAGTATAGAATTAAATGTATAAAATTCCAAATGAAACTAATTACATTGACATGTAATTATCATTATAAACATACGTTTTAAAAGCTCATAGACATCAAAGTAAAAACTGAGCTGAAGAAAAAAATAAAAAAGAGTCCTTGAAAATATCTTGTAGAATACACTATGTATTCTGATAGAAAGTCTATCAATCCTATGCAAGGTAATATAATATAAACCATCTCAATAATCAATTTATAAGGCACTTATGTACAAAGAAATTGTGGCAATATCAAATTGTTATAAATATTAATGATAACTGATATTGAAAATTTATGTTGAATTTTGTATGTATTGTCTTATTTGAATCTTGTAAAAACCTTGCAAAAACCTGTAGCTACTACAGGAATTATCCCTATTACAAAGAGGAAAATTCTTTGGATATGACTTGAATATTTATAAGATGTTTAAATGAAGAAATTGAAGCCCAGAGAAGATAAATGCTTTGTTCATCATCTCTTAATTACTGAATATCAGACTTGGTATTGGAACCCTGGTTTTCCTGCCTGCAAGGTTAGTTCTCTATTTATTTTATAATTTTACCTCATTAACTATTCTACAGGGCATCTAAGCAACTTAAACAGAGAAGTATATACATGATAATTTGAGAAGAGAGAGATCATTAACAACAGAAGAAAACAAAACAGCACCTAGTCTCAGTAATAACTGATATTTAAAGAGATCTTTCCAATTTGTGTAGTGCTTTGTAAAACTATTTTAGCAATAAACCAAGTTGAGGATAATCAGTAGAACTCAAATCCATTTGGGATTTCTACCCCAAGCATGTGAAGACTTACCCTGGAAGAATGGCAGGTGAGAACAATTTATTCCAATGGCCATGAAGGTGGCCACACCAGGCCCTGTGGAACACTTAGAGCTTGGTCAGACATCAAAGATCATCCACAAGGTCTTCCATTGCATCTTGGGCAATTGCCAGTCATCTTAACTTTTGTTGTGTCATTGGATTTCAATGATTCGGAAAGAGATTAGGCTAATGACTTTGTACAACTCAGCCTCACTTAATTCCAATTCACTCAAAAGGCAAGATGTCACCCTTATGATGTCATTGGTACTCCTGAAATCAAGCCAAACAACAACAACGAAGCTTTGTATATATTGTCTTACCGGAAACTTCAAAGGGCCTTGTGAAAAGGATCTCCAAGAGGTTGTATATAAGCTATGCCCAAGGGTGAGGAATTTGTGGCCTCGAGACCTCGTGTGGCCCTCTGGGTCCTCAAGTGTGGCCCTTTGACTGAATCCAAACTTCACAGAACAAATCCTCTTACTAAAAGGATTTGATGGACTCCATCAAAAGGCCACAACCAAGGACCTGGAAGACCACATGTGGTTTTGAGGCCACAAGTTCCCCACCCCTGATTGACCATATACTAGTAATAGTAGTAAATGCACATGTACTAGCAATAGTAGTAATAGTAGAACATGTAAGTACACGTATGTGTACATGTACTAGTTGCAGTTCAGAATGATTCTCAAGCACATTAATAGCAGGTACTGACATTGAAGTTTGGTTCTGTCAATTTCTCTAGAGCTTGATGTTATATATTAGCCTCTTTTTCTTTATTTGGAAGAGCAGTTCTTAATCATTGTGTGTATGTGTGTGCATATGTGTGTGTGTGTCCACATGTGTGAGATGAACCACTTTGACAATCCAATACAATCTATAGACCCTTTCATTGTGTCATATTCTCAAGTATGTGGAATAAGATATATCAGATTGTGAAGAAACCAGTTATATTGAAACAGATATTTTTTAAAAAATTCATGGATTTCATGTTCCAGGGGGATTTAAAAATCTCAATCTAGATTCCTTAGTTGAGAAATGCCCTGTTTCTTCTGACTCTCTGCATAGGATTTTGTCTACTTGATGATACTGCCACGCTATTATATTTCTTCAAATAATTTCACCATTGTACCAAGAATTCATTCTATCGAGGCACCAAATATTCATTGAATGAATGTGCTGCAACAGCTATACAAGTGGCTTTTGAAATTTTTCAGAACAAAATCACATACAGTTAAACCTCCGCAACATTTGTGTTCTATGTAAAAGCTCAACTCTAGACTTCCATGGTTTTTCAATTTCCTTTAAATACTCTTGATTTGAAAGTCTCTGACCAGTATTCCTCCCCCCCATTCCCCTTCAGCCTATTTAATACTAGGTCAATATTTCAGCTGCCACAGCTTCTGAACATTGGGAAAGGCAATCATATTTGCATGATAGAACATAGTCCCCTGTCTGGTGAACATGCAGTTTAATGACATTTCAAATTTTAATCAGATAACGCCTTTTTATTTTTCATTTTTCTGAATATAGAAACTTGCCTGAATGCCACTGGGCTAGGTTATAGGAGTGACTTTGAAATGTAATTCTCTGCACTTAGTAATGCATATAAAAAAGGAAATGAAACTGTTTGGAGGGATGCTAGGGTTACATTTTACTTACTCATTTCTTTATATATTTACTTTAATTGAGTAAGCATACAATGTGAATAAATCTGAAAGTCAGGCTTTGGCATCAAAACTGATGAGATATTTAAAGTTATTCACATATCTCTTTTTTAATACTTTAATTTTTGTTCCAATTTATCAACGGAACAAAATGTTTCTACAGAATCTTATTTTTATAGAACTATTGTAAGCTATTTAGCAGGGGTGAAAATGACTCTCCTAAGTAATAGTTCCCTTTGTTATTAATGTAATTGCAATCCTGTTGGGTAAAATTGAATTTCATAGTGTCTTTCATTAGACAAAAACACATTTTTCCTTCTTTACATTTAGTAGTAACTCATATTGTGAACTTTATTTGAATAAATTATCTTCTTGCAAAAAATCACAACAAATTTCATTGAACTTTTTTTTAGTAAAAACTGTCATTATATTGACTTAATAATAACTCTAATATCCAATGGTTAATTTAAATTTCTTCTTTTTTGCTTCTGAGTCTATGCTAAATCAAATACGATGATAATAATTGCACAAGGTGCAATATTAACTAATAATATGAACATTCACTGTTAAGGTTATATTCAAAATTATTCTGCAAAAAGGAAATAAAATTCTTGCATGTATCTTACATTTGCACATTATTTTAAAGTGATACTCTTTATAATGATCATTTTCAGTTAATAAGTAGTTTGCATGAAACTGCTAAAATGAAATTCTAAGAGGTGAATGCTATGTTAACACATGAGTTCAAACAGATAAATACAGTATGAAGATCTGTAACTAGATCCACCAATTAATCAATATTTATTGTCTTCATTATTTTCAAGACCTATTCTAAGAAGAAGCCTGAAAGGAAGGAAGACATTGGTTTTAGGCCAACTCCTGACACCCACAAACTCTGTGAATTTAGACATCATAATTTCTCATTACTCTAGGCAAGTTTTTAAGAAAGAGAAGTTGCCCACCTGGAATAATAAAATTAATTTCTTCACCTGAGTCTTTCCTATACTACAACTCCACTCCCTAAGTAAATACATGCAAAGTTCTAGGAAAATGAAGACAAAAGTGAAATAGTATTGACCTCAAAGGCTTTACATTATAGCAAGAGAGAAAACACATACTTAAGTATGTTCATAAATAACATAAGGTAGTGTGATATGTATACTTAAATGTTGACTGAATCCTCCTCCTTCCCAACCTCTTTGCAAACTTTGACACAGCTGATCACTCTTTCTTTCTTAATAGATTTTTTCTGTCTAGGTTTTCAGGATACCCCAACTATTTTTAGACTATTTTAAAATTTTTGTTTATTTTTAATTTATAAAATAAAACAAAAATTTCCATAACACAGAATAATAAGGAAGATTATTGCACATGAAACTGAAAATCAATTATGTACAATTTAAATTGTCTTTTGAATATAAAATAAAATTATCATGTAAAAATGAAGTTATCATGTAAATTTCTTTTTTTTCCCTCTGCCTGCCCTAGAGATGGCTATAATTACACAAATATTTACACATACATACACACAAAATCAATCTATACAAGCTTCTATATATCAATTCTGTGGATGCAGATAGCATCTTCATAGTTCCTTTTAGTTGATTTGGGCATTTATAATAGTCAAAATAACTTAGTTTTTTTTTTTTTATATATTTGAGATATGAGAACTTTGTCTGAGAAATTATGTATAAAATTTCCACCACACAATTTTCTGCTTTCTTTCTGATCCTAGCTACCTTTTGTATAAAACCTTTTTAATTTAATGAAATCAAAATTATCCATTTTATACCTAGCTTTGCTCTCCATCAATACCCCACTTTCTTGGTTCTTCTCTTTATCTGACTGCTCTTTGTCTTCTATGCTTCACCCAGATCATACCCACTTATTGTCCCCAAGATTCTTCCCCGGCCTTTCTTCTTTACTCCCTCTATATAAAACTTTGGTGATTTTACCTGCTCCTATCAGTTTAATTACCAACTCTATGCTGGGGATTCACAAATCTACATATCTTGGCCAATTCCCACAGCTGACCTCCTCTCTTGCATCTCTGCCTTTCAGATATCTTCAACATTCAGTAAACATTTAAACTCAACATAGCAAAAATTGAACTCATTATCTTTACCCTTCACAATGCTCTCTACTTCCTCCTATCTTTCCTATTACTATAGGTGAGAATATCATCTTCCCAGGATCTCAAGGTGGTAACCTAGATATCCCCAGCTCTCACTCTCTCTTACCTCCCTCATATCTAATCTTTCTGCCAAAGTTTACTGATTTCATCTTTGTAAAAGTTCTTGAAAATGCCTCATTCTCTCCTCTCACAATGCCACCATATTGGTTAGACCTTTATTCCTGAATTATTTCAGAAACCTTCAGGTGGGTCTTCCTGCCTCAAGTTTCCTCCCTCTTTTATCCATCCTTCTTTTATAAAAATAAACTATTTATTTTTAGTTTTCAGCATTCATTTCCACAAGATTTTGAGTTCCAAATTTTCTCCCCATCTCTCCCCTCCCCCCACACCAAGACACTGTGTACTCTGATTACCCCTTCCCCCAATCTGCCTTTCCTTCTATCATACCCCTCCCTTCCCTTATCCCCATCTCCTCTATTTTCTTGTAGGGCAAAATGGATTTCTATACCCAATTACCCGTATTTCTTATTTCTCAGTTGCATGTAAAAGCAATTTTTAACATTCATTTTTAAAACTTTGAACCTTCTCTCCCTCCATCTCCTATCATCCCCATGGAGAATGCAAGCAATTCAATATAGGTTATACATGTGTGGTTATGCAAAAGACTTCCATAAAAGTCATATTGTGAAAGACTAACTGTATTTCCCTCCATCCTATCCTGCCCCCCATTTATTCTATTCTGTCTTTTGACCTTGCCCCTCCCCAAAAGTGTTTACTTCTGATTACCCCCTCCTCCCATTTGGCCTCCCTTCTATCATTCCCCCACATCCCACTTATCCACTTCTCCCCTACTTTCCTGGAATGTAAGACAGATTTTTATACCAAATTGAATGTGCATGTTATTCCTTCCTTAAGCCATAAGTGAAGAGAGTAAGCCTCACTTATCCCCTCTCACCTTGCTCTCTTTTCCCCTTCATTGAAAAAGCTATTTCTTCCCTCTTTTATAAGAGATAATTTGCCCCATTCCATTTCTTCCTTTCCCCTCCCAATATATTCCTCTTTCACCCGTTAATTTTATGTTTTTAGATATCATCCCTTCCTATTCAACTCACCCTATGCCCTCTGTCTATATGTATATAATCCCTCCAACTACCCAAATTCTGAAAAAAAGTCTCAAGAGCTACAAATATTATCTTTCTATGTAGGAATGTAAACAATTCAGTTTTAGTAGGTCCCTTATGATTTCTCTTTCCTGTTTACCTTGTCATGCTTCTCTTGATTCTTGTGTTTGTCTTTTCATAAAGAAAGCTTGACCATTTTTTCCCCTGAAGTATTACACTCAATTTTGCTGGGTAGGTAATTCTTGATTTTAATCCAGCTCCTTTGACTTCTGGAATATCATTTTTAAAACCCTTTGATCCCTTAATATAGAAGCTGATAGCTCTTGTGTTGTCCTGATTTTATTTTCATAATACTCAAATTGTTTCTGGCTGACCTGAAAAATAGATTCAGGAGAGACAATTTAAAAATTATGGGACTACCTAAAAGCCATGATCAAACAAAGAGCCTAGACATCATCTTACGTGAAATTATCAAAGAAAAAAATGGTCATTCAATGAAATAGAGGATTTTCAAGCATTCTTGATGAAAAGACCAGAAATGAATAGACAATTTAACTACCAAAAACAAGAATCAAGAGAAGCATGACAAAGTAAACAGGAAAGAAAAATCATAAAAGACTTACTAAGATTGAACTGTTTACATTCCTACATGGAAAGATAACATTTGTAACTCTTGAGACTTTTCTCAATATGCTTTGACTTTGTTTTCTTCTGTTTGCATGCTTTGGTCTTCCTTGTCACCAAAGCCATTTAGTTGACTTTTGAGCTCTTTGTCAAAGTAGTTCTCTGCTTCCAGTGGGGGTGGGGGGTGTAATAACATCCTCTTGATACTCCCACAATCTGTGGGCCTATAGCTCCAGAAGCAGTGCCTTCAGCTTCCCTTGCTGCTGCTATGGATGCTGCAGGTTCCTCTGCCTTCTCCCCCCTCAGCCACCCTGGGGCTGGGTCATTCCACTCTTCTGCATTGGTCCCACAGGCTTTTCTCACTGACCCATTTATCCACAGTATTTTGGGGTCATGAAGTCTGGAAAAACCCACAGGTATGAGAGATTCAGTCTTCCCAAGGCCTACCCTTTGTTCACTTGTGGCCCATAGTGAACTGTGCTCTTCTAGAGTGGTGTGATAGATGCTTCCCGGTGATCTTCTAGGCTGTCATGGGCCAGAGATTTACTTCACTCCAAAATTCTATGGGTTCTGCAGTTACAGAATGTTTTCAGAGCCATTTTTTACAGGCATTTTTCTGGACTTGGTGGGAGTGCTCTAGAAAACCCATGCTGTTACTCTGCCATCTTGGCTCCACCCCCCATCCTCCTTTTTTAAAGTCTTTTTTTTAAGTGCAAGTCTATATCAAGACCATCTCCCCCCATTTAATAAACTTTTTGTCACCTCCAAGATCAAATATAAAATCATCTTTTTGTCTTCAAAGTCCTACATAGTCTAATGACTTTCTTCCTTTCCAATCTTCTTTATACTTTACTCCTCACATACTTTTCGATCTAATGATGTTGGCCTCCTTGCTGTCCTGTGAACATGACATTCCATCTCTGGGCTTTGAGAATCCTCCTGGCCATTCCTCATGCCTGGCATGCTCTCCTTCCTGTTCACCTGCTATCTTCCTTTAATAATCACCTAATATTACAGCTTCTACAGGAAGCCATTCACAATTTCCCTTAGTCCAGTTCCTTCCCTCTGTTATTTACTATTTATTTTATACCCTATTTGTACATAAATGTTTGTTTGCTTTCTCTCCCATTAGATTATGGGATTCTGTTATTAATGGACAGGAATTTCTTAATTCAAAACCAAATTTGTTAAAAAGGAAATTGTTTCTCACTTGGTCCTCAGATATAAAGAGGAGCTTAGAATGCAGGTGTGGCATAGCTTCCATAGAGTCTATAGGTAAATAGAAAGATAGCAGCTCTAGATTATCATATAATCTATATAATACTATATAATAATGGGCAAGGTTTAAGGATTCATAGATCTTCCAGAAATTTCTTTCAGTTCTTGAGCTCTCTATGTTTTCCAAGCAAACAGAGCAAGTAGCTGATAGCAATTTTGATCCAATGGGAAGAGAAGGATTAAAAGGAAACATTCTCTCCTCCTCTCCCTTTCCCTTTCTCTTTGCCTTATCTCTTTCCCTTCCTCTTTTTACTCTTCTCCTTGCTTTTTCCTTCCCTTCCATCATTTTTCTTCTTCTTTTTCTCCTACTTTTATTTGGAACTGGGAAATGTGAAGGAATTCTCAAGTATTCATGTTTTCATGGTTATTATTAAGAGTTATGCCCTCAATTTATAAAAGGTTTTCTGTTGCATTTGTATTCGGTTGAATTCAATAACCATTTATTTTCATTTGTATTGAAGTAAAGTTTTACCTGAATATTCTGGTGAACTATTTCTCATGAAATATTCCTTTCCTTCTTTCAAGCAAACCAAATATCCTATGGCCCATTATTTAAAAATCTCAAAAGTACTTCGAAAAAACTACCTGGAAGGGGTAAAAAGGTGTAGAGAGAAGAATCATTTAAGCCTTTCTGGAAGCCATACTTTTATCTAACAAAGGATCTGAGCACAGGGTTTTTAAGAGACTAGTGACCTAGTATCTATGTTTAGAGTATGGGCTACCTCCACCCTTCATTTGTTGAATTTCTGATAACTCTTTAATGCTTCACTCAGTCATTTCCTCCAACTAGTCTTTAATGTAAGTGATAAGAACTTGTCTCACTTTAGTTTGCTTTGTGTCTCTCCAGTTCTATTATCATATACTACTGTGTACTAAAGTTATCTATATTATTTCCCTCTATATACTCCAAGAGAGGCGCATATCAGTATGCTCACCACAGCTAGTGTTCATACAGTATTTTACTCATGATAGGGATCTAATAAAGATTTTCTCAGAACCAAGCTAAGATAGTGGAGTAGAAGAAGAGACCTGCACGAGCTCCCCACTAAATCCCTCAAAACACCTGTAAAAATGACTCTAAACAAATTTGAAAGCAGAAGAAGTCACAAAATAACAGACTGAAGCAAATTTCCAAGCCAAGATAATCTAGAAGATTACAGGAAGGGTCTATTACAATGGGCTCAGAATGGAGTGCAGGCCAGCAAGGGCCATACTGGCACAGATAGGATTGGAGTAGGTCTTAGGGAACTGAATCACTGGCAATTTCCGGACTTCTCAACCCACAAAAGCCAAAGACAGCTGCAAAGGTCAGTGGGAAAGGTCTGTTACCTGGGCAAGAGAGGAGCGTGGCCTGGCCCCCAGGGCAGTGGTAGCCACTGCCGCAGTAGCTGCTTCTAGAGCTCTCAGACTAAAGGAGGTGGGGTAATCAAGTGGTTGATCTGGGTTAAAGTCCTGGGTGGTGGTCCTGGGGCCAGGACAAGCACTGGCATGGCAGAGTTTGTGGTGACAGTGGAGAGGGGATCCTTCTTATTGTTCCAAGGCAGGAAAGAGTGCTTGTGGTTGTTCACAGATCAGAGCACATGTCATGAGAGGAGTAAATATCTCTCCTTTGATCATATCACTTTGGAACAACTGAAAATTTACAGGTCCCTAGAAATATGTCTGAAAATAGCTGCACAAAACCCTAAAGTTTGTGGCAGTACATCCTCCACTTAACAAAGAGCTTAAAAGTCAAGTAATTGGCTGGGAAAATGAGGAAATGGGAAAAAAATCAGACTATACAATCTTACTTTCTCGGTGAAAAGGAATTTATTCATGTCCTTGGTGAAAAGGAAGATTGAAACATAAAAGCAAGAGGACAACAAAGTCAAAGCCCCTTTATTGAAAGCCTCCAAGAAAAATATGAATTGACCTCAGGCCATGGAAGAGCTCAAAAAGGATTTTGAAAATCAAGTAAGAGAAGCAAAGGAAAAATTGAGAAGAGAAATAAGAGTGATGCAAGCATCATGATAAAAGATTTTCTCAGAGGCAACATGTATATTGTATAGAGGGTACTTAGAATCAGGAGAAATCTAGGCTCTAATTCTACTTCATGCTTAATAGATAGCTAGATCTGCAATACAAGGAGTCTATCACCTCTGCTGCTAACTCATAGCTAGCCTCCTGTGATGAGAAGTTCTCAGACTTTGTATGTAGCATTGGCATCCTGAACTTTCCATCTCCTACTACACCCAGGAAAAGCTGCTAGAGGTCAGGCTGGCCATCTTTCATCTACTCTAAAGCAACCCCTTCCATCTATACCAACACTAACAACCTTATACCTCTGATTGCTAACCCTATCTCTCAAATGAATTGTGAAGAATTTCCAATGCAAAGAAGGACAATCCTCCCTTTGATTTCCCTATCTCCTGTGGCAACTGTTCTTCGACGGTAGAGATATAGTTCTCTCCATTCAATGATAAACATTCTAACACCTGGTCATACACTTCTTATCTTCCCTCCTTTAGATCACTATCCAAACCCTAGTCTATATTCTCTACCACCTGATTCCTTATACCTTCCCCCTCAACTCTTCAACGCCAAAGTTTCATCCTAACTCCACTTCCCTTCCACTGTACCCTTTGTAATGCTTATTCCATGTGCAACATACTTCTCTTTATCTTAAACCTTTTCCTCTCTCACTCTTTTCATCTTCTAGCTCTTATTGACCCAGCTTTCCCTTTATGATACATCCTCTGCAGCCACCTTTTTCTTTATTTTGGTACATTTATTCATTTTCCCTGGCTAACTAGGATATTTCTTGCTTTCCATTGTCACTGCCACATTCTCCCCTTCCTTCCATGATTCAGTAACCTCTTTTCCTTTGAGGTGCATGTAATTTGTATCTACCACTCACTCAAAATCCTGGTAGTTGTTATCCACAGATATCACTCCCCTTCCTTTCTCAATACTTGACACATAGCTTTTTTTGAATGATAAGGTCAGATGCTAGATTTTAAGGGGTTAAGATGACAGTGAGATGAGAGAAGGTAGAGGCATCTATTGTAGATGGTCTTTTATAAGAGTTTACTTACAAAAGGCAAAAGAGATATACAATGATATTCATAAAGGAAACAAGGGATGAAGAGAAATTTTTGTTTTGTCTTGTTTTGTTTTGTTTTCAAGGATAGGGAATACATGGACATTTTTGTAGGCAGATGAAAATGAGCCAGTGAAGAGGAAGATCATTTTACCAAAACTGCTCCTTCCAAAGTTACTAATGACCTTATAACTGAAACATCCAATGGCCTTTATGCAATCCTCATTCTCATTGAACTCTCTTATAACCTTTGGCATGTTCATCACTCTCTCCTCCTTACTACTCTCTTCTCTTTAGGTTTTTGGGACACCATTCACTCCTATTGACTCTTCTCCTATCTATCTGACCATTCTTTGCAACATAGTTTCATTTTCTGGATTCTCTTCTAGATTATACCCTCTCACCCTAGGTGACTGTCAGAATTCTGTCCTGGACCCCCTTGGCTTCTCCTTCCATCTATACTCCTTCATTAGTTTATCTCATCAGCTCCTATAGATTTAATTACTAGCTCTATGCTGATTCTTACATCTAACTGTCCTGCTCCAATCTCTCTACTCATTTGCCATTTCCCATCTCTAACTACTTTTCAGAGCTTTAAACTGGATATCCAGTAGATGTCTTAAAAATCAATATTTCCAAAAATAGAACTCATTATCTTCTCTAAAACACCCTCTGCTACCTTCTACTTTCTCCATTACTGTAAAGGGTAACACCATCCTTCTAATCTCTCACAACCTAGTAGTTATCTTGTCTTCCTTACTATCTATCACCCCCATATGTAATCTGTTATAACTACTTCCATAGCTCTATTGTAGGCCCAAATCATCTCATACCTGGACTATTGTAATAGCTCACTGGCAATTCTCCCTGACTCATATCTCTTCACTCCAATCAATCCTACATTTAGCCACTGAAGTGATTTTCCTTAAGCCCAGATCCAGCCATGTCCCTACTCAATAAATTCCAGTGGCTTCCTATAGCTTCCATGATCAAGTATAAAATTATCTGTTTGACTTTCAAATCCCTTCATTACCTATCCAACTACTATCTTTCCAGTTTTCTTATACTCTACTTCCTGCCATGTGTTTTTCAATCCAGTTACATTGTCCTCCTTACTGTTCCTTGATCAAGACACTCCATCTCTAAGCTCTGTGGATTTTGTCTGAAAAACTCCTTTCTCTTCTGTGAATAATGACTTCTCTGCCTTTCTCAAAATCCCAACTAAAATTTCACAATCCATCAGAATATTTCCCTTCTTAATTTCAGTGATTTCCCTGTGTTAATTATTTCCTTTTTTATCCTATTTATAGATTGTTTTCTTTGTATTCATTTCCATCTTTTATCACCCATTAGATTATAAGTTCCTTGAAGGCAGAGACTGTCTTTGCCTCTGTTTGTATCCTGAGCACATAGCCCAGTACCTGGCACAGAGTGGTTGTTTAATAAATGCTTGTTATTCAATTTAAAGTGATATACTATGCCTCAAACAAATCCCCAGGTGAGGGGTTATTAACTTGGTATTAACTTCTTTTTCAAATCATTTTATAAACCATATTTCAATATAATTGTTTCCTTTGTTGTCCTGTATATTTTATTTTATGAACTTATAAACATTCTTATTCTGAGAAGGGGTTATTAGACTTACTTCATCATACTGTCAAAGGATCCAAGGTACAAAAAAGGTTGAAGATCTGCCCTAAGCCTTATCTTCTAAGGCATAGATGGCTTGCTATCAGTATTGGTAGACCAAGAATACCAGATTGGGAGTTTCCACACTAATGAAATCATAGATCATATGTACTCGGGTAATTCTGCAATTACTATTAAACAATAATCCACAAAATATTTTGATGCAAAAAAGAGGTCTTTATGCATTAAGTTGTTGGGAATCACTGATTTACTTCAATTCTCAAAGCATTAAAGATTAAATGTTCAGGTCTAGAATCCCTTTATTTTCTTTGTATTATAGGAGAATAAAGCAGAATATACTCCTTTGGCTAGTATACATATTGGAATCTGTGGACAAACATCTGTGCTTTGTGACAGAGAAACTCATCATTATTTCATAGTTGTAATGTGAGAATTTCACAGTTATAATGGAGACATTCCATTGCTTTTTATCCAGGAATTGTGCCCAATTATACTCCCATTAGGAGCATTTGATTCTGTACATATAATGTAGAAACCCTATATTCCCTATAGTGCAGAAATATATGAAATCTTTGTGAATAGAACGAATACCACAAATTGGAAAAAAATTTTATGGGCATCTTATGTTTCTTATAGAAAACTCTGCCTCCAGAGTCTATTGGTACTTCAGGTGCAATAGGCAGGTACCTACCTAGCATGATTTAAAATGTACTGAGGAGTTTGACGTCCAAAAATATCTCCTTGTTGGTTCAATTCTCCTTTGGGTTCAATTCAATTTAACAATCATTTATTAAACCCCTTTTATGGGTAAAGAAGTGAGAAGACAAAGACAAAAGGAAATACTGTACTGGGAGGTTAGAGAATGGATTTTATATGCATAAGTAAATACAGTGTTGATTGAGAAGTGAGAGAATACTGATATAAAGGACATTTCCCTAAAGAGGAGGTGACAACTGAGATAAGCTTTGAAAGATAAATATTCTGAGAGGAGCCTTAAGGACAGGTATAGAATCCCCAACACCTATCACTGTGCCTGGTCTGTATTTAGACACTTAATAAAGGCTTCTAGAATGAATTAATGAATGAATGAATGACAGAGACAAGAAAGGAGGATAGTTCAGGCCTGTAGCAACTTTACAGAAAAAATTGAGACTGGAGGACTGGAGGTAAACTACTAAATTTACTAAATAGTTTCTTGATTGGGATGAAAGTTATGAAATTGAGATGCTAAAGTAGGGTGATATACACTTAGGGAAGCCTTTAGTGCTTGCCTGACTACTTCTATGTGATCCTAAAGAAAATGGGGGACCCCTGAAGATTAAAACAAATGTTAATCATATACTTCTTTAAGGTTTGTGTCTTGACATCCATGACATGTAGTTCTTCATCTTGTTTGTTAATCATTCCCAGAGATCTGATGTAGGTAACCTGATATTAATGGCTCACTTTAGGGGGCTCCATCTGCTGTCCTAGTTCCTCTGAAAGATACCATTCAGAGTCGGGACTGAGTACATTATGTTCTCTGGGTAACCCCACACTATGAACTGAATGAGCTCTGTCTTCTCTGGGACCATCTGCCATTCTGACCTGGACTCATGGACTGAAACTGTGATCAACTCTGGGTGCTGTGTACTGCAGGTCTCAATAGGAACCCTTGAAAATAAGCTCATGAAGCCAGTCATTCGTTCCACAGTTCTTGGTCTGGCCACTTTCCTGTAACTCAAATTTGTGATTTTGGATTGAAATGATAAACCACTATGGTTTCTTCTTCAATTCTTAATCCTTCCCCATTTTGTAGTTTTTAAATTGTTGGAATAGTTGGGGCAATGAGAATGTGCTTTATTTCTTCCTTCTACTTCACAATTTTGGCTCAGTTGCCCACCATGATTACTTTAGATAAATGCACATATTTTTAATGCCAGAAAATTATGCTTTCCATAGCATGTAGGTATTTATTTTGTGAAAAAATAAAGTTATTCATAGTACAATGAAGTCTCAAAACATCAGGCAAAATCAGCAGTGCATAATTTGGGGGAGCAATTTTTGAAACCTTAGGGTGCACAAAATATGTTGTTTTGGCTTAGGGCCCAAGCACTAATGGTAGAAAATCAGGATTAAAGACCTGTATCACTCCAGTTCCTGGTACCTATTATGTAGTTTGCCCAAGCATTAGATGCCAGGTAATTCAGGAATGAGTGCTGAGGCACTAGAAAAAGAGGACATACATGGTAATAAGAGATTGAAAAATGTCGCTGCAAGAAGAATGGCCAGGAATCGATGTCAGGGATGGGTGGTAAAGCTGAGAATTGATGCTCAGAATATAGAAACTAGATCAGAGTTTAATGGACTAACTCAGTGATGTAGATGAAACAAAATATATGTAATTAATGTATGAGAAGAGCAAAATATATATGCTGGCTACTTCAAAGAATGGACATAAGCAAGGCAGATCTTTTCATCTTCCCAAGCCTCAGTTGTTGCTTATGTGAAAAAGATGATATAATTCATCCTATGTAGCTTAGTTAGTGGTAAAATATGTATCTATTTGCATGTGGCTTTGATGAGAAACATCTTTAAGATAGAAATCTAGCCAGTAAACCCCAAGATACCTAAGTAGGTTTTAGCCATCAAAATTTACCTTTGACTTTCATTTATTGGCCAACTCACTTAATGGTTAATTTTGGGGCCTCAATGACTCATGATGTAAATAGTAATTCTTTCTCTTTCAGCCTCCCAGTTTGATTCTTTTAAGGGGGCATCCCTGGACTCACTTTGTAAACAGGCCTAATCACTGAACAGGAATTGTTTCAATGAAAGGGAGAACTTGGACAGATCTTAGCTTGAAAATGTCAAGATCTTCCACGGGATCCTGAGGACATCTCCAGTCATCCTGAAATACCTGGCCACTGGATCCAGATGGCTCAGGAGGAGAAAGTGAGGCTGGGAGCTTTGCATAGCCCTTCTTCGCTTAAATCCAATGCAATTTCAAGTCATGTAATAATCTTCCTGATGTCGTGGTCCTCTTGGAGAAAAATGGACAAAATACACGCAATAATGAGAAAGAGGTAAGTACAGTGCATAGAGTAAAAAAGAGTACTAGGTTAGAAGGCATGGCATTTGAATTCAAAGGCTGTCCCTTATACTTAGTACCTGTGTGACCGTGTACAAGTCACTTAATCTTTCAGTCTCAATTTCTTCATCTACAAAATAAAGATTATCTTATATTATATTAAGGACATCTTTAATGTATGGATTAAACTAATAGATCCCTCATAAATCTCAAGTTCAATGATTCTACAAGAGAAGAAGCCCTGAGTTCTCTCCCTCAGACATTTACTATGTGATCCTGGGCAACCCATTTAACTTTTATGGGCCTCAGTTTCCCTTTATGTAAAATGAGAATCATAATATCACCTTCCAAGGTTGTTGTATCAAATGAATATGAAAAGCATTATTATGTCTATTATTTATGCAATAATCTATGATACATGTTTATGTATGTATGTGTTTATTAAAATAATATATTAACAATAATAGTACCAATTATTAATTATGTTAATAACTGAAGACCTTAAGAGGCTTTATAAATGGAACCTCTACATTGCAGCAGTAATTGATGCTACTTCCAGTAGGAGTAATAATTACTGATAATGTTATTACTATCTTTCACATGGCTACCAAAGTGCTAAGTGTGGATATGACCATGTTATTTCCTTAATATATAAGCTCCAGTGGTTCCCTGTTATCTTATGGATTAAATATAAACTTGTGTTACAATATTCTTCACAACATAGTCCCAATCTACCAAGCATCCCTTTTCTTCCAATACTTGATAATCCAGTCAAATGGACCTTCTCCTTATACTTCACATTTCATGCTCCATCATCTGTCTTCACATCTCTCCACAGAGTTTCTCCTAGTATACTGGGATGCAATCCTGCCTACCTGAAAGAACTTCAATTTATTTCCTTCAAAGCTCAGTTCAAACACCCCAGAAAAAGTCTACAATGAAATGCCAGCTACTTGAAGGCAGTGATTGTTTCATTTTTGTCTTAATATTTCCAATCACCCCGTAGTTACTGGCATACAGTGGGCACTTGATAAATGTATATTGATTCTTGATTGATAGTTGCAGAAGTAATAATTTCTTCACTCCCTCTTTTTGAAAGGAACTGACTTTCCAGGATTCAGGAACCAGCTTATGATCCTAATGTCATAAAATGTATGCAAAATATTGATAAATGTACATTTGTTCTTTAGAAATAATTGAGGAAAAAAAAGTAAGCATGGCAGACTAAAAGAAGAGACTCATCTGAGCTCTCCTGAATTCCTCTACAAACAACTTTAAAATAACACCTGAAAATGAATTCTGGAGCATTAGAACCAACAAAAAACTGCAGTGAAACAATTTTTCAGGTCAAGACAACTTAGAAGGTGACCAGGAAAGGTCTGTCTCACTGAGATGAATGTAGAGCACAGTGCAATGCAAACTGTGCCTGGGCAAGTATAGCACCAAAATAATATTCACACCACCTACAGTGGCCATGAATATACCAGTGCAGTTCTGAATTATGAAATACAACAAACCCTCCATATGGAAGACAGAATCAAAACATTTGTTTAGGCACCAGAAAGCTAAATCCATCATAGTAACAAAGAAATCTATACATAATAACAATGCAAAAGGCAATGCAACACCAGCCCCAACCCTCCCCTCTGTTAGGCTTTCCACAAGCCAGCTCCCTTTGTGATTAAACAAATCACAAACAGGCTCCCTTAAAGAAAATGCCCTTCTCTCACTCACAGCCATCTGCCTCTTTGCCTGTGTCCCTCCTTTCTGATTGCTCTCTGACTAAATTCTTCTCAGCTCTGCTTTAGCTCTAATTCTTCATGTTCCACCAGTCCTGCTCCACCAGTACAGCAACCTTCTCCCACCAAATGTGATTTAGACTTCCATGAGATTTAAGCAGGTCACTTGAGACTATTAATGGATAAGAAAGATCTTTAAATTAAGCAAAAAATTGCATTAACCATAAGCACAAATGCTTTATCAATATAGGAAGTGAGCAGTAGGTCTTGGGAGTGACTGAATCAGCAAGCCCAGGTTCTACAACTCCACAACTGTAGGGAGTCAGAAGGGGATTACATGGGTCTCCTTTTCTAGCACTGAGTGCAGGACTCTGCTTCTGTATCCACTCATTTTTTTTGGTGTTTGATAGGATGCCAAAAGGAAGTACAGACAGAAAAAGGGTAAAAAGAAATATCCTATAGAAAATTTGGAGTAGTTTCACATCTATGATTTAGCCATGACCTGTGTATCAGATATGAAACAGAGAGAAAGAAACAAGATGACTGTGTGAGGAATTTGATTTGATTTTGGGTTCTTACTTAACTTTTGATTTTTTTAACCCATGTCAGACAGTCCCTAAGCATTTATTATATACCTGCTATATGCCAGGCACTGTGTTAAGCACTAGAGATACAAAGAAAGGTAAAAGACACTCTCTGCCTTCAAAGAGCTCATAATTTAATTAGGGTGACAACATGCAAATAACTATACATACAAACATATATGTATATTGAAGGATTAGGATAAATAAGAAATAAAGACAAAATGTTAATTATTAAGAAGAATTAAGAATGTTTTCCCATAAAAGGTTAGATTTTAGATAATACTTGCAAGCAAATACTTTGTCAAGCAAATCAGGAGGCGGAGTGTAGTGCCAGTGGGATAATCACAGAATATCCCAGTGCAATTCTGAATCGCAAATTACCACAGACTCTCCACGTGGAAGGCAGAACCAAAGCATTAATTTAGACACCAGAAAGCCAAATTCATCGGAGCAGCAAAGGCGTTTTTACACAATAATAATGTAGAGAACGGCACCATCCCCAAGCCTTTCCCTGCTAGGCTTCCCACAAACTAGGTCCCTTAAACAAAATCCCAACAAGTTGTCTCACTCATACCATCCAGCTGGCTGCATCTTTCCTAGCCCAGACTGTTCTCTGATAAAATTCTTCTCAGCTCTGCTCTAGATCCCTCTCTTTCGGTTCCACCCATTCAACAAAACCTATCCCACAGGCTCCATTATGACTCAGACTCATGTAACTCAGGCTTCCATGTCATCCAAGAAGGTCACATGAGCCTATTAATGAATATGAAAATCTTTCCATGTAAATCACCATTACACAGAGTTGAGGAGGGAAAGCATTCCTTGTATGGAGGATAGCTGGTGGATATGCCCGGAGACAGATAAATTATCTTATTCATGAATCAGAAAGGAGAATATTGTCACTGGATCAAAGTGTACCTGGGAGAAGTATAAGGTGTAAGAAGACTGGAAAGGTAGGGAAGGATTAGATTATAAAGATCTTTGAATGCCAGAAGATTTTGTATTTGATCTTGCAGGTCTGCATTGGAATTTATTGAGCAGGCGTGGTAATCAGATCTCTGCTTTAGAAAATTCACTTTGGTAAATGAATGGAGGATGGAGAATGGAGAGTGAACAGAAGTGAAGAGAGACTTGACAGATCCAGTAGCAAACCACTGCAACAATCTAGGCATGAGGAAGTAAGGGCTAGCACCAGACTGGTGCCAGTTCATATAAGAGAAGGGGGTATATTTGAGAGATATTTTAAAGGTGAAATAAACAGTTCTTAGCAAAAAAAAAGTGGATATGAGAATTGAGAGGAGTTGAGGATCACATGTGGTTTGCAAGCCCTTGAAGGATAATCATATGCTCTCTATTATATGGGAAATTTGGAAGGGGAGATGATTTGGGGATAAAGACAGTAAGTCCAGTTTTGGACATGTTGAACTAAAGATATCTATTGTACATCCATTTAGATATGTCTAATAGATAGTTGAAGATATAAGCCTGGATTTCACCAGAGACATTAGGATAAGTGATTTTAAAATCATCAGACTAGATTAGATAATTCCAAGGATATTTAAGGAGACTACCACGTAAAGTAATATAGAGCAAGAAGAGAAGAGAGCCAAGGATCGAACCCTATGAGGAAAGACAAGGTTGGGGGAATGATCTAGATGAAGGTCCAGCAAAGGAGACTGGGGAGTGGACAAACAAAAATGAGTAGAACCTAGAGAGAATAAATTTTGTTTAACATAAAGACAATCCCTTAAACACATCACTTTCTTTTTCTAGCTTTCCTTCCCTGAATTGATCTATAATTATTTTCACAATCTAATAGTTAAAACCTATCTTGTTTTTTAATTTGAGGTGATTGAAAAAAAGAAGAAATTGACATTCAGAGATATTAAGTGACACAGTCATACACTTAGCAAGTAGAAGTAAGAAACTGAGTCTGGGTGTTCTGATGAAAACAAGCAAACACAATGTTCTTATGTTATTATAAAAAATCCTATTTTACCAGTTTCTCTAATCCTAAAGGCTAGTCATTGATTCTTTTTTATTTTAATCTTATCTTCAAGATTGCCAGCAGGTTTTTTTGCCTTTTATATCTCAGAATTTCAATTGTTTCCTATTATTCTTTTTTCCATCAGCGCCTTGACACAGTGCCTTGGTGTCTTCTAATGTTGTTCCCTGTTTTATAGACAAGGAGAGAGATTCTCAGAGAGACTAAATCATTTTCCGAAGTCATACAGCTTTCAAATGTTGGTTTTAGGACTCAAACCTTTCCCGTAGGCCCTCAGCATAGGTCTATTGACTCATACTCTGCTGACTCCTTTCATTCTTTTGCAGATGAAAAGTACATATTTATACTGAGCATTTATAAAAAATCTTCATATTTTACTATTATTTTTCTTTTCTTAACTTTTGGCACTAATTCCGTAAAATATGATAAATGGCAAATAATGACTAAAAGCAAAAATATATATATATATATTAGTTAGGAAAATAAAAGAGGTACTTACATAGGTACATTGATATTAGCAATTCATGAATGACTGTTCTCCTTATATAAAAATGGATGCACATCTTGTTGAAAAGTAAGATGAAGCCAATATAACAAGTTAATGGTGAGCAGAGAACATGTCTAACCCCATTGTGTGTTTGAGCACTTGCCGGGAATCAATAGCTCAGCATGAGTTGTAGCATTACACGTGGACTACATCTCTACTCTTGGAATGGTAAAAAAATAACATAATAATAAAGAAAGAAGCCTTATGCAGTGAAATAAACTACATGAGCCAGTTTAAAAAAACAACAAACTTCTAAATCAAAAGATTCTAAGAATCTGTGGAAAACTATCCATCAAAAACATGGGCTCAGGTGTTTTCTGCACATTTCTTTTTGAGAAAATGAAAGTAATGTAGAAGACCATACAGTAAAATGATAAGTACTTAGAGAAAGTTCATAGAGAGGGATTCTGGCCAAGCAATAATTTGAAGTAAAAAAAATAAGTAATTTTATGAAACATGAAACAACAAACTCTACCTACCAATAAAGAAATAACTCAAATTTTGATCATTCCATATAACCCTTAAAATAATCGCTAATAAGTTTCAGTAAAATGCACTGAGAAGTTTCTACTCAAAACTTCTTTATTTTGTTTGCTTATTGTTTATAATAAAACCTAAATTATTTTAATTTTATTAAACTTTTAGTCATAGAAAAACTGATTTTGCACTAGTGATGTTTTTTATAAATATTATTAATTTCTGTAACGTGTAATGCTATCATATGCATTTTATCTCAATTTAAAAATAAATAAGTATGAAATAAATATTTATGAGCTATGAAATCTACCTTCCCTATACATTTGGGAAAAATCTCTCACTTTTTATCTGGATTATACATGGTTGAAATTTTTTATACTGTGACATGATGTAGCCAATGACAGGAGTCATGGAGATGGTCAAAACATTCCTGCATTTTTCTGTTTGTTTTAATTTTCTTCAGGTAACTTCTCTGTGTTGATTTTTTTTTTTCTGGCCCCAAAAGAAGTAAGGGTGGAAAGTTTCATTCTGTCATGTCATTTCTCTCCACAGAGGAAAGTCAGTTGTGAAAGAAAAGGTCAAAGTAAGTCCTTTGTGGCTTTCATGTGGAGAAAAGAAAGAAGAAAATAATATACTATTCACCCCCTCCTACTCACCAACACACATACCTCATACCTCTCCAGTACAGAGTGGAGTGATAGCATAGATGGACCAGTTTTTTAAGGTTTCTGTAGCTCCTACTTAAGCCTACATAAAAAATAAAGGGAGCCAGTAGAAAGAAGAGGTTAATTCCTTGGTGAGCAGGCAGTTCAAAAGTCTGTTCTTCCTCTGCACAATGAACTTATCTACTGCGTTCTCAGAAACTTGCAAAGTAACTGCAAAACTCATAACTTTAGAAATAGTTTGGTCTCTTAAGTATTTTAACTTGACTTCAAATCTTTCCTCAAAAATCCCATTATGGCTTTCAACTTATTTCAGTAAATATTTAAGTATCTAGGTGCCACATTCTGGCGATATAGATATGAAAAATAAACACGTAACACTTTACCTTATAGAGAATACAATCTAGCAATCATGTAAATACACAGTGCCAAAACTTGAAAGTTTTGTACCTGAGGTGGGCTTGCTGTGGAGGGTGGAAATGTAGGACTAGATTTACCTGAAATGTGTACTGGGAATGAAAGTTTGTACAAGAATGCTGAGAAGTTATTATAGTGCTGGAGAGAGGTATCATTTGGCTTCATGTCCCAGAGTTGATTCCTGCATTCAGGGACCACAAGTACTGATCACAATCCAGATCTCTGGAATACAGAATGCACAAAATAGAATGTAATGAAATAAACCTGACAACATAAATTAGGGACAGATTTTGAACTTTCTTTGGTAAGCAATGAGAAGCCACTGAGGTTTTCTCATGGGCTTGTATCTGTCAAATTCTTTATCTTTGATTCTGAATAAATGGAATTTACACTCCCCAACTTTTCTACTCTCAAAGCATATCTATCCTTCTCAAAAGGAATTTCCTGTTGGTCACCATTGTGAACATTTCCCTCACTGAAAAACATTTCCTAAGGGTCTAGATAAGAGGAACTTCCTGGTGAAGGTTATGTCATTTTTTTCATCTACAAGTTTGGTGGAATGGGTGAAAAAGTACCAGAAATATCTCAGATGAAAAATACTCTCTACTTCCAGAGAAAGAACTAATGAAGTATGAATGCGGACTGAAGCACACTTCTTAAAACTTTATTTTTCCTTTTTTGGCTGTGTTTTTCTTTTACAACATGGAAATATGTTTTTCATAATTTCACATGTATAATATATATCAAATTACATGAAAGTCAAAAATTTTTTTAAAAATGCTAAAAATTCTTTTCAATGTGTTTTTGGGAAAAATAAAATATCAAAGAGGAACAAACGAAATATCTATCAGAACCTGTCTTCTATTGAACTGTATGACTGCTACTCCATGCCCCTGAACTGGAAATTAATAATGATAATTTTCATATGCCTTTTCTAGAAAGTTGAAAGAATGCATATTTTTGAAATTTGATATTGACTAAGGGGTTTCCTCTCATTGGGAAACAATAGGAAAGGAATGGAGCACTTATCCAAATGATTAAACTACTCCTTCCTTGAGAAACAGAACATTTACCTAGGCATGCTGGTAATCTTTGCTACTTGGGAGCCTGAAACTGGTAGATCACTTGAACTCAGGATTCTGAGCTCCACTAGGGCTAAATTGATTAGGTATCTAATACCAATATGGTGAGCTCCTGAGAGTGGGGATTCATCAGGTTATGCACATGAGGAACCAGCCTAGCTTGGAAATGGAGCAGGTCAAAGTTCCCAAGCCAATTGGTGGGGTATTACCCATGGTTATTATACTCTAGCCTGGGCAAGATAAAGACACAATTTCAAAAAAGAAAAAAGAGAACAAAGAAAAAGAGTCCAACTGAGTATTTGAAACTTCTCATTCAACTAACTTTCTCTTCATCTCTCTTGCATTTGTTTTTCTATATTGTCAATATGTTTTGTTTTAAAAATGCAGAGCAGGAAATGTAAAATGTAGAATGTGACCTTCCTTCAACAGAGAAGCAAGGTTGCTGACAACCAAAATGCTAAAATTCTGAAAAGTAAGCTTTTTTAATGCTTTTTAACATGCTAGAGGCACAGTCAATTTTATTAGTGAGAATTCAGTTGATAATTAGAAAGATTTCTGATCAGACACACATGTCAAAACTCATTTTTTGACTTGATAGAGACCTTTTTCAATTTCTAGAAGACTCAAAAGAGTAGATTATATTTTGAGTCATTACTTATACGCTAAAGATTGAAACAGAAAAATAATGTCTGTTAGAAAGACTTTGGTTTGGATTACTTGACAAACTTGTAAGTTCTTATCAGTCTTTCTGGTCCCCCTCACTCCCACCCATACACACGGCCCCAACTCCCTTACACACACACTCAATAAGCTCATCTGGTTTCCTGTTATCTACAGGTTCAAATTATTAAATCCTCTGACATGCAAAGACCTCCATAATCTGCTCCCCTATCAGTAACCTTTCTAGTCTTCCTACATTTTGTAATCCCCCTCCCAAAAGCTGGAACTAGCCTGAAATACAGTGACATTGGTGTTCTTTCAGTTCTTTAACAAAGACACTACAATTCAAAACTAGCAATTTTCAATGGCTGTCCCCTTATCTCTAACTTCTGGATGCCCTTTTTCCTTCAAGTCTTAGGTAAAATACCATTTTCTATAGGAAATCTTTCCCAATTTCTTCTCATTCTGGTGTTTTCCTTTTGTAGATTTCCAGCAATTAGTTCAGTATAGTAGGCTTTTAGTGATTGCTTTATTAATTCATGGGGTTTTAAACATAAAATGTGTTTTTAAAATACTTCCACTTAAGTCACTTAAGCAAGGTATCATTATAGATTACAGAAGGACGTAGATATGCACAAATAAAATAATTTAACATGTAGCAATTGAATAGTTTACTGTTTCTGTGAAGCTTTGCAATATACTATGGAGTTTTAATTCATTAATGAATTTCTTCATTAATAACTCAGAATCTATTCATTAATGAATTTGTTTCTTCAATGTCATAGTCTTCCTCCTGAATAACAGTTGTTGAACAAGATAATGGCAAGGTTTCTGGCCATGGTAAAAAGATACTTTAAGAAGACTTCTGAATGATGATGGCAACCATCTTTACCAAGTGCAAACATATTCTATTTTTGACATTCCTAAAGAATATCTCATGTTGGTTTTATTTTTTAAATATGCCAGTGATTTGCAGTTTTCTTGGTGAAGAACACTATGCTTTAGATGATGAGTTTTTATAATGTGTGTCCTTTACCAACTACATGGTAGTGATATGAACATTCCCATAAATGTTTAGGGTAGCTTCCTAGAGATACCTATTACCATGGCGGGGAAAAGTTAGATGGAGAATTAAATGAAACTTTTCAGTGTGCTTCATTCATGAAAGTGTTATTGGAAGAGCAAAATATGGGATTCCAGTTCTCACTTTGCTTCATGATTTGATCATGAAGCAAAATTATTACATAGCAATACAGAACAACAGAGAGAAAATGAGTTCTGAAGTCAAAGGAACTGGTCCAAATTCCACCTCTGATGCTTATTATCTGTGTGACCTTAGGCAATTTATTTCATTTCCTTGGGCCTTAGTTTACTCATCTGTAAAATGATGGGCTTGGACTATATACATGACCCCTTTCCACTTCTGAATCTGTGAAACAATAATAGCCCTTTATTATCTAGACTTACTTGTAATATTCAAGAAACTTATGAAATTAGTTGTCTCTGAGGCACGTTAAAACAGTGGTTCCCAAATTTTTTAGCTGAAAAACCCTTTTATACTCTTAAAGAACTGTTGTTTATTTGTGATATTTATTTATCAACATTTGCCATATTAGAAATGAAAGCTGACAAAATTTTACAGGATTTATTAATTCATTTAAAATAATAAGCCCTCTGCATATTAACATAAACAATATTTTAATGAAAAATAGTTATACCAAAACAAAACAAAAATAGTGTGAAGTTTGGTATTCTTTTATATAACAAGTCTCTTTAATTTTCTCCTCAACAGAAGATAGCAAGATTCTCATACCTGTTTGAATGAAGATTCAACCTGCTGAGTTAGGTTGTTTTGGTTGAAGTATACGAAGAAAACTCATCCTCATAGATGGAAAGGAGAGGAGGTATTTTAATATACAAATAACACGCTGCCACAATTGCAGAAATTATTTTGATGCTATGCTTGGCCTCTGAAAAGGGTCTCATGAATGTGCTGGTATAGACCACAGTTTGAGAGCTATTGTTTTAGACAATGCAAGAGTCCAATGCTAAAGTTCTGCAGATAATCCAGGCAACATGACATTTTTGCAGGATACACAAATAAAGAATATACTGAGACACATACAAGACAGAACAAGAAAAGCCTCAAAATATAACAAATATACTCTTTCTCAATGTGTTAACTGAATTAAACATGAAAATGTTTATTAACAAAAGATTAGATGTTAATGACTGACTTATTTTTGGCCAGGAAAATAAATGGAACTTTCTACTAATGTGTGAAAGGTCTATAATTTGCATTGGCAGAAACAGAACAGAGCAATGAAATCAGAGATTTTGGTGGGAATTGGGGAAGTGTGGTACTTTGTTTTTGAAGATAATAAACTTTGGCAGATTGAGATACTAAATGTTTTATGTCAGTCTTTTAAAGCTCTTCCAGACGAACATTTGGACTCAATTTGGTGAATGGCTTAGTGTTCTTATATACATTAGGGAAAAAATATCTCCAGTCCAGTACAGGTTTTCTCCTGGCAGAGAAACAGGCACTCTTTTGAATACAAACTATTGATCCCATCAAGAAATGGTGGGAAATTTTACTTGTAACATTATTATTTTGGTTTGCTTCAATATTCAATTTTTAAAACTGAGAATATCTTAAGTTAATTCAATCCTGGGAATAAAGTTGCTTAACATACAAAAAGACTCAGGAATTAAAATAGTAACAATTAATTGGGGAAATAAATAATGAGAAAGATTATGGACAAGATGTACAGGTTTTCAGAAATAGAAAATATAGCGACTGACTTTATTTGAGTCAACTCTGTCTATTTCTGTCTCCCCCCTCCCCCATGATGGAGTCAAAACCAAATAGTGCAGCTAATGGGAAATGAAAAGTTAGCTGAGGCCTCTATAAAAGGAGTTTTTACTTCATCCTCCAGCTCTTCAATCAGAGGGGCAGAGACCAATGAGGCAATTGGTGAGGTGTGAGCATCAGAGCTGAAGCAATCTCCATGATGATTGTGATGAGATTCCTGGTGATGATCTTGTCCTGGGTCAGAGACAGGTGAGTGATGATAACAATGGATCCAAAACCAAATATTTCTCTTTCTCCATATCTACTATGAAAATATGAGAAACCTATAATATTAATAGCTATTATGAATGGGAAGAGAATATAAAAGTGGAGAAGGGAAATAGGGCTTCTATAGCTAAAGCACTTGCTCTATATCTGAATGGGTAAGATCTAATGTCCACTCTTTATCTCCCTCTGTCTAACTAGTTAGTATAATACATAATACTAAACACAGTTTAACAGAGTCTTAGGAAATATATATATTTCTCTGTTTTATCTTAGAGGTTTCATATCCCTTTTAATGTTTGCCATCTCTGGTTCTCATCTCACTTTTATATTTGAATTTTTGTGTAGATTTATGCTTTATTCCAGCCTCCTCTATTTCTCTTCTGCAAGCATGCTTTCTGTGTGCCATGAGGCTGTGTGCTATGTAGGTTCTTATTAGAATGTATAGAAGCAGGTCCACATGAAAAGTAATTGAGTGGTTGAAGTAATTTCCCATTTCCAGTGCTTGATGATTTGCATATTTGTGTTTCAGTTATAATTTCCCCAAAGTCATCAGCATATCCTTCATTCAAGTCCCTTCTCTGTGCCTTATTGTGGTATGGAGGTGACTCTGGGACTTGAAAGACTATGACAGAGGATGAGTCGAACAGTTCGGTTGCCACTTAGCCCATAAAGGCTATGAATTGAAGAAAGTTTGCTCTTCTGTCATCTGAATAGTAGCCTAATTAATGTGGGAAAATATCATAGGATCATAGACTTTGTAATTTGGAAGAGGTCTAAGGGGTCATTAAGTCTAATCTCCTCAGTTTACAGATGAGGGAAAAAGAAGCCCAGAGACATTTTAATTCACTTTCCTAAATGTCTGAGGCAAGATTTGAAATCTTGCTGACTTCAAATCCAGTTCTTTAACAGCTACTAGCTACTATGATATGGAAGGAACATGTGCTCTATACCAGGGTTCCTACACTGATAAAATCTAAGAAGCACAAAATAGGGAAGTAATTGTTGTATAATTGAATCCCGCATGCTTAAACAATGTGTACTCTCATTTTCAAAAAAGAAAAAGAAAAACCAAAAATAGAGTGTTATTGTTTTGACTGCAATATTCCCATATATGCTATTTCTGCCATTAAAAGATGATATACAAGCATTCTATATATGACTCAGTAACACCATTGTTTTCTCACCTATGATATCTATTTAAAAATTCAGTCCTGGGGATGCATCAAAATGTGCTTTAATGAAACAATGATTGCAATACTAACAGTACTAACAACACAATAGTACTTATGATTATAAATGAGAAGTCTCAGAGTTTTATGATTTGGGAACCTACAGAAGAGGTTGTGAAGTTAGTGTATTTACATGCTAATTACTAAATAAATATATATATATATATTATATATATATATATATATATATATATATATATATATAGCTGGATAATTAGTGTCATCACTAATTTTTTATACTTTCCTGTCTATAGTAATTATTTCATTGTCAGATTTCATGTGTCAAAGTAATATACTTCACACTGCCTTCATTACTCATTTTTCCATAAATTACTTAAAAAATTTTTTAAAAGAACTCTGATTTTCTTCATGAGAGGAACCTCTCCAACTCTGATCGACAATCATCATCATGGAGATGCCTCATTAGAAGTCCTCCCTGAGTTTCTGTGGGGAAATTAATAGTAATAGTAAAAATATTACTACTACTAATAGTTAACATTGATATACCGTGTACTATGGCAGGCACCATGCTAAAACACTATAAAACAAAACAAACAAATAAAAGACTATCTAGTATATCCATCGTTCTGGTAATGAGCCCCTCTAAGCTTGCCTGGGCAAGTCCTAAGGTGATGGAGCCTAAGACTTGATCTTTCTAGCTCAAACAATTCTGTCAGAACTTAGCCTTTTTTGACATGAGAGTCATCTGTCCCTTAAAATGGAGAATTAGAGAAAGACTTTAATGGAGAACTATTTATTTGGAGTCCCAAAACAGTACAAGATAATTATAAACCCAATATATATTTTATAGGTATAGAATTTGGGCAAAGTCAACAAATATAAATTGATCTCATTTCCCACTTCCCATTAGTTAATTTATTTGGTTTTGAATTCATTGTTATCATCACTCACCCCTCTCTGATCCAAGATAAGATAATCACTTGGAAACTCATCATCATCATCATTGAGATTGTTCCAGCTATGATGCTCATACTTCACCAAGTTGCCTCACTGGCCTCTGACCCCTCTGATTGAAGAGCTAGAGGTTAAAAAATAAGCTCCCTATATAGAGAACTCAGTTCACTTTTCATTTCTCATTAACTGAACTGTTTGGTTTTGACTCCACCATACCAACTCCCACTTGGGGATCCTCTTCTGCCAGTCCAACCCTACCCTCCTTTTCAACTTCCTCTTGCACATTGTCTTTATCCATCAGAATTTAAGCTCCATTAAGGCAAGAACTATCATTCTTTTTCTTATCTGTAGCCCCAGCATTTAGCACAGTATATAGTAGGCACTTAATAATTTTATACTATCTCTTCTGGATCTATATTTGAGGCCAATTTTTTTCCATGAGATATTTAGCATTATATCCTGTTTTTTCACTCTTTTGATTTTGTTTTATAATTTCTTTATTTCTCATGAAGTCATTAGCTTCCTTTAATTCCATTCAAATTTTGAAGGGATAATTTTCTTTGGTGAGTTTTTGGAGTTCCATTTCCATTTGGCTCATTCTGATTTTTAAGGCATTCTTCTCCTCATTGACTTTTTGGACCTCTTTTACCATTTGGATTAGTCTATTTTTAAAGCTGTTACTTTCTTTAGTATTTTTTGGGTCTCAACTTGTTTTTCATGATTTTCTTTCATCACTCTCATTTCTCTTCCCAATTTTTACTCTATTTCTTTTATTTGATTTTCAAAATTTTTTTCAAGCTCTTCTATGACCTAGGATCAATTCATATTTTTCTTGGAAGCTTTGGATGCAGGAGTTTTGTCTTATTCTGGTTGTAGATTTTGATCTTCTTTGTCACCAAAGTAAGATTCTATAGTGTGAGATTGTGTTTGTTTTTTACACTTTGTTTATCTTCCCAGTCAAATATTTGACTTTTTAAGTCATTGTCAATGTAGGATTCTACTTCCAATAGAGATGGGTGTTTGGGTGGATGTACTGTTCCAGGCTTCAAAGGTTTTGTATCAGCTACTAAATCCCCCACTGTCTGTCTCCTGCCACTGCTTCTGCTGCTGTCTCCTCTGCCCCAGTGTTGGGGACTAGACTCCACCTGGATTGCATTCTTCTTTCATCCAGGTCCCATAGAGTTTTTCCATTGACCTTCTATGCTGTCTTTGCCATTTGTGGATTGAGAAATCTGGAAATTACAGCAGTTGCTAGTGATTCAGTCCCCAGAGGACTGCTCCATCCCTACTTGTGATGGTGTGGCACACACTGGACTGTGCTCTGCTCCCAGCCTGGTTCAATAGATCCTTACTGTTGACCTTCCAGGTTGTCTTGGACTGAAGATTTATTTCATTCTGTCATTTTGTGGGTTCTATAGCTTTCGAATTTGTTTAGAGTAATTTTTTTTCAGCCATTTGGAGCGGTTTTTCAAGAAAAAGTATTCCTAAAGCCTGGATACCATGGCTTTCTATGAAATCAGATGTTTTCAGAAGTCCACCAAAATTCTGATTCATAAACTTCCCTTCTATCATCTGACGGGTGAAATTGCTCAGAACTTCATAACAGGTCTACATTTTCAGAGTGCAGCAATTTGGTGCTTTGCAGGATGTAAGTGAAGCCTATTTGGTTGGCCTGTCTGAGGACACCAAATTGTGTGCTATCCATGTATCGACATAGATAGATACATGCATATATGTATATATATATATATATATATATATATATATATATATATATAGAGAGAGAGAGAGAGAGAGAGAGAGAGAGACATAGAGATAGACACATATGTATTTGGTACCCACAAACACATATATGTATATATTTCTGTGTATATATGTGTATATGTGAGTGTTTTCTGATGCTTTCCATTTCTGCATTCTTTTCATTTCCTAGTATACTTCTTTTTTTTTCCTTGTAAAATCCTTTGTAGCAAAGATTTCTTAAAGAATCAAAAAAATAAATTAACAAATTCACAGTATTTGAGAACACATGCAAACTTTTACACAGACTATCTCGTACAAGGAGAAGTTAAAATTTCACAAGTATAATATTATATTTAGTTTACATTTGTTGTTCCATTTATAGTTTCATAGTCATTGTATATATTATTTCCCTGATTTTACATTAATTAATCTGTCCGCTTAAGTTTCTCAGAATTTTTCATATTCATTGTTTTTAATGGTAAAGTAGTATAGCATGTTCATATATTTCTATTAGTTCACATATTCTCAATCAATGAAGACACTCACATGGTTTAAAGTTTTTTAATACCACAAACTACTAAAAATGCACAAACAATATAATTGGGACTGAAATCAGAGAAATTATATAGTCACAATAGGCCATAAGAATGATTGATAGTTGTAAATATAGAATAAATGAGTTAGAAAAAGAAATGAGGTAGGCTAAAACTCATGAAAGACAATGGGAAGAAAAATGATAAGCAAGATATCTTAGGAAGATTTATATGAACTGATGCAAAGTGAAACAAGCAGAATTAGGAAATTTTGTAACAATAATGGCAATATTACATGATGATGTAAATGACTTAGATATTCAAGGGAATACAATGATTCAAGACAATTCCAAAGGACTTCTAATGAAGCATGCTATCTATTTCCAGAGAAAGAACTTTTGGAGTGTGAATGCAGATTAAAGCATTCCTTTTCCTCACCCTTTTTATTATTATTATTTCTTTTTTTATCTGAATTTTCTTTTGGAATATGGTTAAAATGGAAATATTTTGCATAACTGCACATTTATAATTTATATTACATTACTTGTGATTACTTATAGCACAATAGTACTGCAGCATAATCAAATACCAAAACTTCTTCAGCCATTATGCAATTGATGGGCATCTCCTCAATTTCTATTTCTTTGCCACCACAAAAAGAGCTGCTAAAAATATTTTTGTACATATAGATTCTTTTTCTTTTTCTCTTCAGGGTATTGCTGGAACAAAGGTTATGCATGGTTTTAGAGCCCTTTGGGCATTGTAGGATCAATTCACAACTTCACCAACAGTGGTTTAGTGTCTTTATTTTTCTACATCCCTTCCAATGCTTGTCATTTCCCTTTTCTGTCATATTAGCTGATCTAATAGATATGAAGAGGTACCTCAGACTTGTTTTATTTTTCCAATCAATAGTGATTTTCATATGACTGTAGATAGCTTTGATTTCTTCTGAAAACTTTCTCTTCATATTTTTGACTGTTTATGAACTGGGGAATGAACCATAATCTTGTACATCTGACTCAGTTCTCTCTACATATGAGAAACCTTTTATCAGATAGGTACTGTCAATTCCCCCACCCCTCCAGTTTCCTACTTTCCCTCTAATGTTGGTAGCATTGTTTTTGCTTTTGCAAAATCTTATTGTGATCAAAATTATCAATTTTGCATCCCATAATTCTCTCTATCTCTTGTTTAGTCATAAAAATATTCCTATAACAGGATGGCTTTTCAATACCTTGTCTCTTTATTATGTGTTCTAATTAGACTAGGAGGATATCAAGGTTAAATGAAGACCAGGAATGAGTAAAGTCATTTGATATCCATAGAACTGAAGTTTTATTTTTTTATGTATGGGCAATATATTTTCACCCAGGGTGAGCAAAGGGAACCATGTTATCTTCTTCTGACCAATTGTGTGACCCCCTTACATTTTATGGGATGAGAACTTTGGAAGGCTGTGGTTCTAATGCTGATTCATTCACCCTCAAGGACTGCTTCTGCTTTGCTTGAGTGGGACTTGTAATGGTGCAGCCTGTGTCAGTGTGTACTTCATTCTCTCTCCAATAAGACAGACTTGGGAAATTATTTCACCCAGTCCTTTTGTGGTTTTGCTGCTCCAGAACTTGTTTTGAGGCATTACAAAGTTTGTTTGGAAGGGAATTTGAGAGACTCTCAGGTGAGTCACTGACTTTTCTCTGCCATCTTGGCTCTGTCCCTCTGCTAATATTAAGAGATCTGAGCATGATGTAATGGATAGAGAGATATCCTTTTAGAAAGAAAGTCCTTGGTTCAATTCAGGCTTCTAAGTCATGATTAATGTGTGACCCTGGGCAAGTCACTCACTCTCCATGCTCTAGGAAACTCTCAGACTCTAAGCTGTACAGAAGAGAAGGAGCTGACTTACATTAATAAAGAGATTTATTTTTCCATGGGAGTTTTCCTTTGCCAATGAAATTGCATTTTTTAACTCATGTCTACCCATTAGTTATAATATATAAGTTGTTCTTTGGAAAGAAAACTTTACCACCTGGCCTATGGAACCTAACTATCAGTACTGATAACAGGTGGCATCTTCTATGTTACAGAAATAGCCTGGGGAAGAGAAAAAATACTTGTGAAAAAGTATGCCTTGTCTATTTCAACTACTTCATTCTAGGCAGTGTCATACAGTTGGCAAATATTGCTAAGTTGCAAGCTTCTTTAGATCTACAACTGTGTTATGAACTTCTTTTCCATTCAGACAAGTTCAGGTATAGCAGACTCAATAAATACTTCATAGAATCATATATCCAGAGCTAGAAGGGACATATAGTCTCAACTAGCTTAATTTTCTCAGTTTACAGATGAAGAAACATCAGGCCAAGGAAGTGAAATGAATTACTATGCCAAGTTTCAAACCAAGGTCTTCTGGTGGCAAAGGACACTCTCTTTCCACCAATCTGGGTGATGATTAGGAATTTCACTGTTCTATTTTACCTCTCTTTCTTTGAATTAGTAAGGTAAACTTACTAGTCCCTGCCTCTTGCTATTAGACATATATTTATTTAAAATGATCATTCCCCATCACTCTTTTCTTGGCAAGTAAAGTCTAATTCTACAAGCTACATGCAACTTTAAAAACTTTAGTTAGAGGAAGCCAAGCAAGCTGTCAGACACTTCAGTAATTGAATTTCCTTGAGATCCGTTTGGGTATGTCAGCTCTGACTTTGCTGTCAAAAGAAAAGAAAACAACCAGAGAATTCATCTGAGATAATAGTGGAGGTATTTTCATAGTACCAAAGCACAAACAGTTAAGTGTTCTCTCAGGAGAATGTTTTTGCACTGGAGTCTCCAACCCCAATTGGTGTATGGGTCCATTTTATCCAGGAGTCATTATTATCTGGTGCTGAGTTCTGAGAATTTCTTAATGACCTATCAAGTGACCATGTACAGAAACCTTCCTTCCGGTATTAAGATGCATGCTATCATTGCTTAAAGAGCCCAATATACCCTTTTTCAATTACTTCATAAGTGCAATTCATCTTTTACTATTTCCGCACTTAGATTGCTTGTAAAATGCTTAGTGGTTAATTAGCCTGGAAGGAAGTCCAACTTAGGAAAAACCAAGCAGAGAGGGGAGAAAACCATAAAATTAATGGCTTACTCTCTGGTCCTTATTTTATAGTAGAATGTTAATCAGACCCCTTTGGAACTGTACCTTTGGCTACCATCAGCCTCCTCTATAATCAGCTTCAGAAATATTCCATTCTGGGTTTTCCCCTTTGGCCTACGTATTTTTCCAAAGGACTTGAATGTATTAAGGAGAGATTGACAGCTCTCCTAACCACTGCAGATTGTCCTATTGCTAAAGGGAAACACAGGCTTAGAAACTTTCTGTTCTTAAATCAACCTCAAGTAATACTTAAAGCATGAGCTACCACTTAGAACAGAAACCAATAAACAATGTATTAAGTAAGAAAGGTAAGATATGAGTCTCTGACTAATCATTTACGGGGTCAAATTGTAGGGAACTAGACAAATATTGTGCTTATAGATATTTATCCCTCCCTGATTAGAGGGAGACAAAATAAAAATTCTCCTAATCCAAATAACTTGTTTTGTAAGGTTGTCATTTATCTTTGAACTTGGCATCAAAAAGCTAAAATTTCTTCTATAGAAAAAGTAATTTATAGTTTGTTTGTTATTCTCTAATATTTCTAATTTGGCCCAGATGATACAAGAGTCATTTAGGCATTTTTTTTTTAAATTGGAGAATCATCTTTCAGATGTAGATGTCTAACAGGTAAAATGGAACACTAGTGCAAAACCAAAACAACAAAACCAAAAAACAATACAAATCTTTTCTTTCCATATTGTAAGTAGAAGCTTGAAAATTTACCAGAATTGCTAAGGGAAAAAGCTGGGTCCAAACAAACCTGACAGATATAGTAAAAGAGCCAATATTTTGCTTTAGGGAGAAAAAAAAAAGTTCAGAAATGATCATGAAAACTTTCCATTGCAGTCATTGTAACTTACATAACTGACATATTTTGTAAATCCCAATGGCCAAAATCAGGGACATAGACAAATAAAGACATGAGTTGGAATCATCTCCACTACATTGTTTTCTCACCTATCTTGGGAGAAAGGGTTTAAGGTCTGTAATATTTAGGGTCTGCAATACTTAACATGGATATAGAATTTTAGTGGAGCTGATGAAATAAAGGTTGGGAACTTGAGAATATTGTTTCATGTGGCCAATTGCACAATAATAGGTTGTATGCACACTGCTTAAGGAAAAATAAAGTAAGACTTTTGGCAGTCTATTTGCTGTCTCAAAATTATATCAGATGATATAGTATTAGTAAGATTATATAATCAAACTAAATTTTTATTTATGACTTGGCAAGCATCTTAATTTTTACCAACTGTGAAATCTCCATGAAAATCTACCCAACTGGTACCAAACTTACAGCTGGTTTTAATTTAGCTTTTAGGCTTAATACTTCTCTAAGTCCTAAGATGACAGATACATTCATCACATATATGCCATTTCTGATAAGTAACAGGCACATATTTTCTCCTTTTCTCTTTACCACTCCTTCAAAAAATCTCTACAGGTCATATTCAGGTAGACTAATTAGAGAATAAATGCCATGCAAATAAACATTAGTCTTAGCTAAGGTTTGAGACCGAATTTCCCTGTGAGGTACTTACAGGTCCTCATCTATTCAGTCAAATTTCAGGGAGGAAAGTCAATACCACTCTCAGTTATCTCAGATAGTTGCATTCTACTCAGATGTTCTAAGCAAGTCATCAGTTTAGTTATCTCAGTAAGAATAGAGCAGACCATTTGTATAAACAGAAGGCCCATTTCAATTTGACCCTTACTCTGAGCTTTGAGACTTCGATATGAGTTTATAGCATTTCATACAAGCAGAAAACAGTCTTTTCATGTATGGAGATTGTTTAAATAGAGAAATCAATTTAATTATTCAAGTTTTTATTGGTTAAAGGAAGGGAATACTTTCTTTTCTTGGTGATGCTACTCCTTCCATTGACAGAATGGTCAGTTTTTCCATACATTAAGAAATAGCTTGGCAAGTTTCAGTGCAAACCCTCCATCTACCCCTCCCATCTTCTAATCATTACTCATGAGTCATCACTTTGATGATGAGCCTCTTTTTACTTCGGAAGACAGAACTTTAAATGGCAGGCATACATTCCCTAGCTAAACTTGAATTAGAAGACTTTTTTTTTTGTCTTGATTGAGACTGATAGGCAGTTTGTATTGAGCTTGCATAGCCTCCAAGAACATTTTAATGGAAGGATGTTCAGTGCTTTAGAAAATCTAAAAATACTTAATGTCAAAATGTAAAAGTGGAGTATCTTATTTAATAAGTAAAAGAATTACTTTAAAATTTTAGAGAAGCTAGCTTTATCACAGAGTATAGTAGGCAGAATCTAATGTAATGGAAAGAACCTTCGCCCTGGAGTCAAGAAGTATGAACTCTAGTCTCAGCTTAGCCACCAATTATCTCTATGACTTTGGACAAATTATTTCAGCTCTCTATTTCCCCACTTCCTTCTCTATAAAATGAGGTCTTTGAACTCAATGACCTTGTAAGTCTTCCACTTCTAACGTTCCGTGATTCAATGTGTAAAGAACCTAAGAGGCACGTTTAAGATGGAATGTTTTCTTAATTATCAGAGTGATCTTTGTGAGTTCAATGCTGATGAAAATAATCAAATTTATCTCTTTCACCACTGACATATAGACCCAGGATAAGAAAGCACAATTACTCTTCAACCTAACTGATAATAAGGTAAGAAAAAGTGTTTAGCAAAGAACAGTAATTCAACACCGCCAGACTGAAAGTCAAGTGTACTAATCTTTTAAAACTATTTATTTCTTATTTCAGAAACCTGAATTTCTCCCTGACCATTAACCTAATAACTCATGTTCATGATGTCAGAATAATCTTTTGTCTCCCCTTCTCATTCATTCCACATATATATCATGGAAGGATAGATTTATAACTGAAAGGGACCTTAGAAGAAGCAATTCTAAACCCCTACTTTTAACAGATGAGAGAACTGAGGCCTAGGGAGATTAAAAGTCTTGCCCAAGGTCATACAGAAAGCAATATCCTGGCTAACTGGGAAAATTGACATGGAAACCCAGGTGTTCTGAGTCTTAATGCAGCACTTTTTTCCATCCCACCTTCTATGTCCTTCTAATTATTCCTGCAGAAGATCTCTGCACTTGTCCTCTCCTTTATGTTTGCACACTCTCTAATTTTAGCCCTCATCACTTCCCTCCAATATTAGTTATAAAATCTCCTTAAAGACAACTACTACTTAATGTTTCTCCTTTTATCTACAGTGCCTCACAAAATGTCTTGCGTATAGTATTCACTATTCATTAAATTATGCTGAATAACCTCTTAAGTAACTTTTCTGTTCCAATCTCTCTTATACTTTGCTAGGAGATTAATGCTTCTCTTTTCTAAATTGTCCTTTTCTGGTTATGTCACTCTAAAGACTCAAAGCCATTCAATGACTTCTTGTTGCATGACATAATCAAAACTGTGTAGATGCTATGCCAGTCCCTCTACAATGTCTTTAATGAACTTTTCCTTTTTACTTCAAAGCATGCTACTTAATTATATAATGTTTTGAGCCAGCCATGTTTTCCATGCCTAACCCATTCTTTCCTTCCTCTGGTAATTTTGTTATTCTTTTGTTTCCTTTTTTTGTTATATATTTTATTTCATTTCCTGTTTTGTTGTGTATTGTTTTCTTCTTCTGATCTTTTTGTTATTTCCTCTTTAACCTCTATACTTTGAGTGTCCTCCTCACTCATCTTCATATATTAGCATCTTGTTCATCTCTCAAGACCCACTTCTAATGACATTTTCATGAAGAATATCTTTCTGATCACATAACCTACTGGTCATCTCTTCATCATCTGATCTCTGAATATATTATATCACTCTTAAGCAGGGACCATGTTTTATTTTCATTATATTTATATTTTGGTCCTAGCACTTCTACCAAATGGTAAAAGCCCCATGAGGGCAAAAATCATGCCTTACATCTTTCTTTGCTCCAGTGAATAACATGTTTGCATCTTAGGTATATTATATTTAAATATTTGTTGAATCAATCAATTCAAATGAATGGATTTATACAACATCCGTTGAAATCAGTTGGTCCTGAAAACCTTACTTAATCTGCATTCTGTACCTCAGTGAAAAACAGTCAGGAGCTCTTTCTTAGAAATTTTCTCATTATGCTGTAAAATACCTTTTTTGGGAAAGAATATCTGGTGAATATTTGGGAAGACAATCATTAAGGGAAATACTTGCATTTTCCCATACAGAAAATCTTATCTTCAAATAGTTTGGTCTGAATTCTTTTTGTTTTGTTTTTTATTCTTACTTGTTTACAGCTATAGTTAGACTCACAGAGCTCATACCCATTGGCTTCAACTCATTAAAAAATAGGAGCTGTGCATTGTAGGTTTAAAACAACTGTCTTTTCTGTCACTTTCCCATTCACCCTACCCCCATGTATACACTTCACAACTACTATAAATTCCAAGTATCCTTATGTTGATCATGGTTAGCCAAGGGAATCCAATATCATATTCTATTCTGACCTGCTTTCTGAACCTGGAATTCATCCATTCATTTAATACATGTTTATTATGTTAGGGGCAGCTAGGTGGTGCAGTGGATACAGTACCAGTGCAGGAGTCAAGAGGACCTGAGTTCAAACTCACCTCAGATACTTGACACCTAGTAACTGAGGGCAAGTCACTTGACCCCAAATTGCCTCATCCCGGTTCATCTCCAGTCATCCTTATGAATGGTCGCTGGATTCAGATGCTTCTGGAGGAGAAGTGAGGCTGATGACTTGCACAGCCCTTTCTCCTTCAAAACAAAGTCAAGTGAAAGTCATGTCATCATTTCTCTGATGGCATACAAACACATTAAGTTACTGCCCTATGTTGAATTATCTTGTCACAGTGGATAAAGTGTTAAACTTTGAATTAGGAAGAAATGTATTCAGATATTATCTCTGAAACTTTAGTAAAGTCATTTATTATTTGGAGGCCTCAGGCAAATTCTTAGGACTAAGTCACAAAGGAAATGCATCTGTATTGGTAGAGGGAATTCTCACACTGAAAACTCCCCAAGTTTACATAATTCATACATTCTTTTTATATTCATAAATCCTATGATATAAAACTTTCCCATTTATTGTTATCAATCAAAATTCCTATTTCTTTTTTTTAATGGTCTTTCCACACCTAGATGAAATTTAGGAAAATAATATATTATTTCATACTTAAATATAGATTAAGCAATCAATGAACTAAGATTCATGTATTTATTGCTCATATAAGATAGGTTTAGTATTCTTCTGCTTACTGCCAGAATTTAACTTACAGAAGCTTCTGTGCTTCTCTTGCTCACATTTTCCCTATGTCAACCAATTTCTATACGATCTAGTCCTTCTGGCTATAAAGAATGAATTCCTACCCCTATATGCATAAAGACTTTACCTGAGAGATCAAGATACTTTGATTCTAGTATGTGGCCTGGCTTAAATTCTTTGTTGAAATTGGGGCTTTTAAGCTCCAAAGGCCTCCTAATTCCTGATTTCTGACCTGAACTCCTGATTGCTTCTTCCTTCTTGACTCTGTCCTGTTGCTTGGTTTCTGCCCCGCTGCTTCACCTAACACATAGTGTTTGTACTTGTCCTGTTTGCACAATCAGTGATTAAGTTCATTCTCTGCCAAAGTCTAGCCGCAATGAATTCAGAGACACAATGCCTTTTTCAGAATAAAAGACTGGTAGTGATGAGTTACTGCTCTGGGAAATACTTGTCATGGCATAAAATCCATTAGTCTGACCAATAATAACATTTTGTTACTGCTGATTCATTTATCAACTGTGAAAAAGATGGATTTGAATATTTTGATAAGCATCTGGAGTTGTAAACTTAGAAAGATAATTTTAATAATTATGGAAGTATGATATATTGACTGATCTTTCGCAGGGAGTGATTTCATTTAACATGGCTATTGGGATATTACATGGAGTGAAGGGGTTAATTCTCTTATCAGGGAAATAGTCTGCCTTATCCTTGAGTTGAATTCAAAACTCTCCTAAGAAAGTCTAGCTTTATCACAAATAGCTACAATTGTCTTCCTATGTAACAATGTTCTTCTCTATGTGTATAAATAGCTGGAGGAAAAAGAGAGAGATAGATACTTTTCATGCTGACTTTCCATTTTGATTTTAACAATTTATGAAGCATTTACTGTGCTCAAAACACTATGTTAACACCAAGGGAGATAAATAAGATAAAGTGTAAGACAAGTCCTCAGTATACAAATAACCCTAACATAAAATGATACGTAACATTCTTGTGTAATGGGGATATAAATTTAGTGCCACTGAAGATGGGGAAAGGGGAACAATGCAGAGTGGAAGGATTATTACTGAGTAGGTGGCTGGGAGAAAAGGACAAGTTAACACTTCCGAATATGATGATAATAATGATTATATATTATAGTAATTATACAATTTAATAGTTCATTAAAGTTCTCAAATTGTTTTGATGTGTTGCTTAATTTTATATTATTCCCCAAAACTCTGTTAAATAGGGTGCTATATTTATCATTTTAATCATTTAACCTTCCCAGGGTTACATATCTAGTAAACATATAAGGTGGGATTTGAGCCCAGGTATTCCTGATTCTGGGTACAATTCTTTTTCCACTATGCTGTGATGATTTCTCTACATCTGGGAGATATATGTCAATAACTGAAATTTGAATCAGAAGAGGAAACCATTTGGGAATAGGGAATAGCATAGGCAAAGGCATAGTGCAACCTCAACTAGAAATGGTCATAAGTTCAGGTTTAACACTGACAGTCTGCACACTCATTTATCTTAGAATATTGTATTTGCATCATGGAATAAGATTAAATCTGCAAGATATCCTCTAGGGTTAAGACCTGAAGTTTGGGATACATATTACAAGATAGCAGAGTTATCTTGTTAGGGGGCATTGAAGTCAACATTACCAAAAAAAAGGCAAGAACATAAATCTTAAAGTCTAGGAAAAAATCCTATTAATTTTACATGTTAATGATAACGTTGTTGCTGCTCCTGGAGATCCTGTGGACCAGAGCACACCAAAAAATCCATGGTGCTTTCTTGGCAAAGATACTAGAGTGATTTGCCATTTCTTTCTCCAATGCATTAAGGCCAACAGAGGTTAAGTGACTTGACCAGGGTAGCACACCTAGTGTCTTAGCCTGGATTTGAAGTCAGATTTTCTTGACTTCCAGCCCAGCACTATGATCCACTGAGCCACTTACCTGTCAATATTACCACCAACAAATTCACAAATCACAAAATATTAAAACAAAAATAACTGGACGGTATTAAAAGGAGCAGGAATTAAACATCATTTAGTTTACAGTATTTTCTCTTTGAATCTCCTTACTATTAGGCATTGCAAGTTAATGCTTGGCTAATATAGTCTCCTAACTCCTGGCTAAGCATTGTAGCAAGGACTATCTGGCCATCTTGTAATCATTTGCCTGTGGCTCATCTATTCTTTACTTGGGATTATAAACCTATAACATAGATAATGGAAACCAGAGACCATTCTTTCTCTCTCTGGAGAAGTTAAATCATTCTTTTAGTCCCCATGGGATTGAGTTGTCCTAATTTGGGAGGTTAGTAAAAACTCATCTAATGTACTACTTGTAGTCAAATCCTTACCTTGCTCAACATGCCTTTCATCAAGAAACTTGGGCTTACCTGGGCATCTTGTTTTTGATTTCTCAATAATAATCAAATCAGTACCAAAATTGCAGTGGTAAAGGGCATGACAAAATACTCTCCTGGGCCTCCACTCACAATTCCTGTAACTCATCTTCTCCTCATTCCCATCAATACTGCATTCCCTGAACATTACTGTATTTGTATTTATCTCCCTTTTAGGATATAAGCTCCTTTAGAACAAGAACTTGTCTCACTTTTGCATTTGTATCACTAGCATCTGACACAGATATTAGCACACGATAGGTGATAATATATTCCTTTTTTCTTTCAGTCATTGGTTGACTATGAAACCACTAGTCAATAGACTAGAATTAATACCAGAGTCTCCCAGAACTGTAGTAACCAGGGGTACAGAGAAAAACCAAAACAGTCTTCACCTTGATTGATATTACATACTATTATGATGAGATATACTATGTATAGTAACACATGCAGTGCAAGGTTTTGAGACTAGAGAGGGCACCAGAAAGTCAGAATCAGAGAAAGCTTCACAGAGGTGCTAGACTCAACTTTGAGCCTTAAGGACTAAAGGGCTTGTGAAGATAGAAACAAAGCTGAGTATTCTAGGAATGAGGACTGACCTGTATGGATTCACAGAAGAAGGAGATTGATTGTTAAGGAAATTTGTAACTTATGTAAGACCCAATGGAGAGCTACTGAAGCTGTCTGAGTTGAGAAGTGTTATGGTTCTTATATTTGTCTCTTAGGAAAACTATTTAGTGAGATGTGTAGAGGAGAGTACAATGGAATTCCCAATTTGGGATGGTTGCAAGAGTGGAGATTTATTTGTGGTTTATTGAGATGTGTTGAAGTATTAAGGAAAAAATAAGGTGAAGTAGTGAAGTGATTCCAATCCTACCCTTACTTATGCTATCTTACCATAATTGAATCAAACTCTAAAAACATGTTTTTTCCTTAGTATTTTGAACCACTTTTCTCTATAGCAGGAATAAGTTTCCTTTAATGATCCACAGTTTCTAGTATTTTTTGAAATAATAATTGTGATAGTGAATATCCTTCTTTTACATTTAATATTATTTGGAAAGGTTCTGGTATTTCTTTATTACAAACAATACTAGTTCTTTGCTTTAGATAGATGTTTTTGGTGTTATATATCTTTTTTTTTAATGTAATTGAATTAAACTTTTTTTCTTGTATCTATTACTTTCATGTGGTTCCTGCTGTTTTGGACATCAATAAAATATATTACTTTATTTTCCTAATGTTAAATCAGAAAATTGAATGGACTCACATAAATCTAAATTGTTAATAATGCCTATTATTTTGGTAATGTTGTTTGTCTAGTTGAAAAATTCCATTTATTATTCATTCACATAATTGGTATGTGGTTCTATTTTTTTTCATTTTGTCATTTGCTAGTTTGGATATAGGGATAATATGTTTCTGACAGAAATTTGGTAGAGTTCTCACAATTTCTATTAAGAAAAACGTTTTTATGGAACATAGGCATAATATATTCTTTAATAATTTGGTAGACTTCATTAAGAAATTAGTCATGGCCAGGTATTATTGTTATTATTTTAGATTTGCCAGTTTAGATTTTATTTGAGGGTGTGTTGATTATGATATTTGATAAGTACAGATTCATTGCTTTTTATGTTTTGCTTTTGCCATTATGAAAATGCATATTCTACGTTCTGCTATTTAAAAAAAACGTTTGCTTTTGATTGTGATTTTTTTTCCCTTCTCAGTTCTGTCTTTAGTCTTTAGTTTTGACTTTCCTTATTTCTCTGTCCTCTCATATTACGTAATAGATTTTCAAGATCGTTAGTTTTTATGAAATAAAACGTTCTTTTGAATTTTATAACTGTGTGTACATATACAGACACACGCGTGTGTGTGTACATACCTCCTTTGATTTTCAAAAATGTTTTTGAGAGAGTTATTAGATTATTCACATATTGATAAGTTACATTTTTTTCCTTCCCCTTTGGAAATGTGTTCCAAGAATTTTTTTTTTTCCTGTAAAGGGAGACTTTACAGGAAATTCATGAATTTTGGTATGTTGAGTAGCAGTTATCGTATTTAAGGTTTTAAAAATTGTTCATATTTCCAATTTAACCAACTTATTATTTTGAATAAACTTGTTACATTTCACACTTGTGTCTTTTTGTTCCTGTTAGCATTATTAGTAACAATTTTATTGTTTATCTATAAAATGTATAAGGTTTGAAAATATTTATTTTTGTGTTCTTTAGGATTTTATGCAATATTCTCTCTTAGATTCCAAGAAAGCTGAGTAGGATGTACAGTACTAATGATTTAATTAAGATCTATTACCTATGGAGGCCACACAAATACACAAAAGGCAAATATACTAAAGTGTATTTTAGTGAACATCTTTCACAAAACAGTGTTAAGAGGGAAGGGAGTTCTATGTATTTGATAAATGTTTTATTACCCCATGACCTGTTGTTATTGACCTGTCAATCAAAGGGGAGGCCTGCATCTTTTTATCCCTGTTGAATGTAGAGATAGATAGAATTATACACACATATACATACCTATACATTTATATAGATATAGAAATACATATGTGCATGTCCATGGATATGTATGTATATCTACACATGCACTCACATATGAAAATTTGCTTATGTTTATTGAAAGGATATTGTATGTATATATGTGTATATATGTACATATATATGTATGTATGTGAATATTTGCCTCCTCTCTAGCTCAAAATTTCCATTGGAATGTCCATCTTACCTCTCATCTGACACAAAGTCACATAATCAATAGTTTAAAAGTATCATTTGATAATGAAAATAAGTATGATTTCTGTGATTCCACTTCAATATTCTGTAAATACATATGATTATTATTAATATATCATGGTACAATGTAACAAAAGCTAGATGTGGATTCAAGGATGCCTGCTTTCTAATATTGCATTTGTGTGTCTGTTGGTTCTTCACTGCCGAAGACCATGCCATCAGAGAAATAATGACATGACTTGCACTTGACTTTGTTTTGAGTAAGCAAGGGTTATGCAAGTGACCAGCCTCACTTCTCCTCCAGAGCAATCTGAATCCAGTGACCAGTTATTCATCAGGATGACTGGAGATGACCCAGGATGAGGCAATTGGGATTAAGTGACTTATCTAAAGTCACACAGCTAGTGAGTGTCAAGTATCTGAGGTGACATTTGAACTCAGGTCCTCCTGACTCCTGCACTAGTGCTCTATCCACTGAACCACCTAGCTGCCCCAATATTGCATTTAGTATTTGTTAAGTGTGTTAATCTTGGCAGGATACTCACCTCTATATAAAGTAGGCAACTCTCTAGAATTTATCAACTAAATCACAGTTTTTTAATCAGTTTTAGTGAAGAGATTTCCATATCCTGATGTAGGAGAGCATCTATCTGTTTGTCTGTTTCGATCTCCCTTTCTTTTTTTCTTTTTCTTTCTTTCTTCCTTTCTAGATATATATATATATATATATATATATATATTCTTCCTTTCTAGATATATATATATATATTCTTCCTTTCTAGATATATATATATATATATATATATATACATATTCTTCCTTTCTAGATATATATCTATATAGATATTGCTATAAGTATATACATATATTTAATATATTCAACATGTCTTGTTTAGAAGGAACATTAAAATGTTCTCCAAACCATCAACTTACTAAGTTTTACATATTTCTGCTTTTCTTTGAATGACTTAGTTGCTACACAATTTATTATATGTAAATGTATTTAATTTTTATAATCTTTTCTATTTAATTATAGATATATCATGATACTAGGCATTGAGTGTTAGAATTCATGTCAGTTATAGATCTGTCATGATCAGTGTAGATAGTAGGAATTCTTAGCCTGGAATTTTCTTTCACGGACAAAATTACATATCTTCAGCACATTCTAATATTATTTTATTATTCCTGGTGACTTTAAGCATGATATAGATTTTTCTGTTTGCATCTCTTGATTTTTTTTATTTTTATAATAAATATATATTATATTAATTGACTATAATATAATTATTATAACCAATTATAATAACATTCAATATATTTGAAGCTATGCTTACAATGCCTACTTTCTTGGATTGATATAAGTTAACATACATTTTATTTGCATAAGATAAAAGATAACATATATGATATAAGATAACTTTCATTATAAAATCTCAATTTAAATCTTCATATTTTCATATATTTTACATGGGTTTCTAACAGAAAGCAAATGATCAGATTCTGCTTTTAAATCTACTCTTCAGCTTTCTTTCCTTTTACAGATGAACATAGGTCATTGACACTTGAGGTTATAATTGTTATGTTGGTATTTCACTACTTCATGTCTTCATATAAATCTTATTTAAAAAAACAAATTGACAGTGTCTAATCTATGGATATTTATGTATATAGATAAATATCTATTTATTTGAATATTATCTTTTTAAAGGTTATTGAGGAAAATAGTTCAGATTTGAGAAATTAAATTTTTGTATGCAGGTATGCACTGTAAATATGTACATATGTGTCTTGTTAGTACACATACACACACACACATATATAATGTAATATACATATGCACTTATTATTGATGTGTGTATGGGGTGTGTGTGTGTGTGTGTGTATGGGCTTTTAAGGCAGGACAAGTTCCTCTGGTGTGAGGGGTTGCTGAGCCCTTTTCAGGGCTACTTATCCATCTTTGGTGACCAACAGGTCATTCAGCTCTCACCTGTGGCTCCAAGAAGCTATTGCACGTTCAGTGATCACACCCTAGTAAAACTATCTCTGTAGATAGGCTTAACAAGGGACGGTAAAGGAACAATTTCAAACTCATGGACGAGTTAGGAAGATGTCTACCCTAAGCATGTGAAGACCTCCTCTGGCAGAATTGGTAGATGAGAACAATTTGACAGCTTGTTCAAAAGACTTATGAAGTAGGTTCTATGGAGCTCTTAGAGTTTGATTAAACATTAAAGGCATCAATACCATGCACTGCATCCTGGGCCATTATCAATCATTCTGATTTTTGTCTTGCCATTGGACTTTAATGACTCTGGAGGAGAGAGTGAGGCTGATGGGTGTGCAACTCGGCCTCATTTAGATCCAATTCATACCCAAGTCAAGACATCACTCTGTGATGGCATTGATTGTCTTTGAAATGAAGGACAAACAACCATATATACATGTGCATATGTGTGTACAAATATATACCACACAATATGATCTTTTCAAACATTCCTAGTAATTGTCCTCACACCCATATTCCTTCAACACTCACTCTAGAATCATCTTTTATCTCAACTTCCATTTAAATCCCTAGAGTACAGGAGTATATTTGTATAGATAGACTTTTTCAACTTTCCTTGTGCAGTTCAAATATGTATGATTATATTAACCTACATGTGTATATTTAACTTTTATCCTGCCCTCTTTCTGTGAATTTCCAACTTAAACTCTCCAAATTTCTAATCTATGTTTTCTCAATGAACTGAAAATAAGGTGAATTTTTCCTTTGGTTACAATTATCTTACTTCTCCTATATAAGATATAAATACTAAGTTATGATACTTTCTTGTTTATTAAGTTTTTACTTGTCTGATTGCTTGGTGAGTTTGCTTTTCAGAAGCCTTGACCAAGTATTGCTTCTTTCTTGAAGAATGCAGAATTATTTAAGAAGAATGATATAAACTTTGCAATTCTATTGTAGAACCACATTTTCTCAGGATGCATATGCTTAGCTTTATAGGATGTGTTACTTAGTGGTTCAGATCCATTTCAAATCCATCCTTTTCTTGCAATTTCTTCATTTGATCTCTGAAATTGTCAGATAAATTCTTCTATAATTTTCTGGAACATGGTATTTAAATTTTATTTCATATTAAGGCTTTTGTTCTTTGGGTGGCGGGGTGGAAGAGGTGATCAATCACATTTCTGAAATTGTCTCACTTATCTTTGAATCCAAATTCTACTGCATCCTTTTGGAGAGATCTCATTTATTCCTCTTCATTTGGTATCTTTTAATTTTTGTCTTGATAGAAATATCATAAATCATAAATGCATTCCTCATAGCACAATTTTTATATTATGTCTTTTTTCTCACAGAATTTTAGTTGAAAGAGACATTATCCATGAAGTGCCATTCAGAACTTGAGAGTATGCTTCCTATAAAACATATGACAAATTGTTATCTAGCTTGTCCTTGAAGTCTTTCAATGAGGGAGACATCACCACATCTCTCAAAACAGGCTTTTGAAGTTTTGGGGAGGTTTTCTTGTTTGTTAGTATGTTTTGTTTCTTTTTCTTGACATTAAGCTTCAATTTGTCTCTGCACCTTCCACTTACCATTTCTCATCTTGCCCTTGTGAACTAAAGAGAGCAAAACTAACCTCTATTTCACATAATAGCTCTCAAACTATTTCACCCAGCTCTGCTTTCTTCCTCACTAAGTCCATTGCTTTATTGAAAATTCATTATGTAATTCTAACTTGTTGATGCTTATCATGGCTTTTTGTTTTCTTTTAAAGATGTGATACTCCTTAGTTTTTCACTAGCCCTTTCATTTGTTTAACATTCTAAGTCATTATGAAGGTTATTGTAGACATCCATTGACTATTACGGTCACGTCTATTCATTTTTGGTGTATTGTTACACTTTCCTTTGGAAAATTTTTCTTAGTTTTCTTGTGTGTGCGTGCATGCGTGTGTGTGTGTGGTGCTAAAATGGTGATTAGAAATGAGTGCAAAATATCTTTTTTTAGCTTGCTCATTTATTCAATCTTTCCATGGCACATGCTATATTTTGGAAAATTTCTCTCCATTGGCCTGTTGGTATTTGTTTTGTTTGTTTTCATTTACTCAAGCTCATTTTTTTTCCAGCTTTGAGATGAGGACAGAGCAGTTAGGCTCTATCACTCATCCTTCTAAAAATTAATCTCTTCCTAGTCATCAATGAATCTATATTTCTATAATATGTGTCCTGAATCCAGAGGTTGGTAATGGCCTTGCCACTCAGACACCATGCAGGTCTCCTCAGAATTTTGTTTCGTAACCATCTCACCTATCATAGTCATTTGTTTTGTGCCTTCTCCTCTGTTATACTGAAAGCTCTGTGGAAGCAGGAAGCATGTCTTGTCTAAACAGTTGCTTCCCCTAGCACCTAGCACAATCCACTACACACTATATGTGCTTAATAAATATTTATTGAATGAGTCAAAGAGCATTTCCTCTACAGAGATTATTGTACGTCCAGGGACTTATTAAGCAAAAAATATTTACCTCAGCTACAAAATCCATACTTATTTATTATTTATGACCACTCTTCAATATATACATGCTGTGTATATGAGTATCTGTAAGTGTGTGAAATTGTTTTACTTTTGTTTTCAAAAACATAGAATATGGCCATTTCCTATCGTGAAACCTCTGCATAGGAAACTGTACATTTCTTTTCCTCTCCTGATAATCTCAAGCCCTTGATAACAAAACATATTGTCTTGAGAGCTTTATTGAGGTATTCAAAATAAGCTTTGTTTCTTTTCCCCTAAATTCCAAGAGAATAGAATGAGTGCAATTCTATCTAAGCAGCAGGGAAAGAAACATAATGCAGAGCAGCCCCCTGAAGAAATTCCATTTGTGTTCTAATGCTTTTTATCCACAGATGTTAGTTGGAAATTGATATAATGGTGTTGCTTCTGAGTCGACCAGAAACAAAACACAACAAAAAACATTTTAAAGTAGAATAGCTGTAATTGTATGTGATAAATGAGCCTGGTGGAATTATAGTAGCAACCCATAGGGAATAATTATCTATCAGTGGCACCTGCAAAAGAATTATAAGCAGCTGCAAAATTAGATTTTTCACAAGGAAATAGGGGAAAAAAACTTAAAGGTTGGTATTAAGAAAGAAGAAGTCAGGAATTCAATGGAGGAGTAGAAAAAATTCAGGGATTATGGCAAAGTAATTTTAGAAATAATATGATGATGTGACAACAAGTATTATGGTTTATAATTTGGGCAGTGGAGAGAACTAGAAAACTACAATATACAGATTATAGATTGTTTGGAGACAGAATGATATTATTTAGAATAAGATTTAGGGGCAGATGTATTCAATCATACTTTTTAAGATGACACAATACAAACTTAAACTGAATAGTCCTTGGAATGGGTAATCTAAGATTCTAGAATTCTGGGTTCAGAATCTGTGGCTGCAATTAATTTTGTATATGGTCTTATGTAAGAAAAATATAACTTTATATTACCACAATACAGCAGTAATTTATGAATTCGCAATTTCATCAGGATGGATGTTCCCATCCACTGATTAACTGACATAATTCCCAAAATCTTTATACTTATCCAACTGTCTCTTAAAAAAGGAAAACAGCAGAAAAATAAATAACTTTGTAAAATTCCAATACATTCCTCCTCTTCTGGGTGGAATCCTCCTTTTTAATATGAACATTAGGCAGGAAAAAAGTAATATAGTGACTATATCTACTGGCCTATCCAACATTCAGCATCCATGGTCACAATCCTTCACGCCCCCATCAGAGGAATTTATTTTTCTTTATCATCTATCTTTAAGAATAAAAAAAAAATGGGGGCAGAGCCAAGATGGAGGAGTAGAAAGACACATATATGCTGGCTCTCTCCACACAGCCCATAAAATACCTATAGAGAGGGACTCTCAACAACTTCTGGAGCAGCAGAAGTGGAGAACAACAGAGTGGAAGTGATTTCCAGCCCAGCTTGACCTGAAAGGCCCATGGGAAACATATTTCACGAGGCACAGAGCAGGGCCCAACCCAGCCTTGGCTGCATGCAGCTCTGGGAGGAGGATGCCTTGGGGGCAGAATCTCCAGTCCCAGGGGCAGCAGTTCTCAGATCCCTCAACTCACATGTGCCAAAGGTCAGGGATAGGGTTTTTTCAGCTGACCAGGGAGGGAGAAGGGCCTTCCCATAGCTTTGGCCTTAGGCAGCAGCCACAGAGGGAACATCGGGCAGGCAACAGCAGTTCCCACAGCAGCCCCTACAGGATCATAAATCCCCAGGGCCACTAAGGAACTGATTCTTACCTCAGCCCTGTGTAGAGCCCTGCCCCCAGCTAATTTCTGAGGGATCTGAGCAGCTGATCTTTATCTCACACTGAATGGCTGGCCTTGCACATGCAGCTTATCAGAATCTCAGCCCCCAGTGCTGACTTGGAGGCCAGGTGGCTGTGGAGAAGAAACTATTAACATTCTGGGCACAAAAATCTCTTCCAGCTCACAGATCAGTGTACACACTTGATTGTGCCACCTTGGAAAAACTGAGAAACTGAGATTCCCAGAGTATACCCTACTCATGACAAAGGACACAAAAGCCAAGTAATTAGTGGGGAAAATGCCCAAAAAAGGGGAAAAAAATAAGACTATAGAAGGTTATTTTCTGGGTGCACGGATGTCTTCTCCCATCCTTTCAGATGAGGAAGAACAATGCTTACCATCAGGGAAAGACATAAAAATCAAGGCTTCTGTATCCCAAACATCCAAAAGAAATATTAAATGGTTTCTGGTCATGGAAGAGCTCAAAAAGGAGTTTGAAAATCAAGTAAGAGAGGTGGAGGAAAACCTGGGAAGGGAAATGAGAGAGATGCAAGAAAATCATGAAAAGTGGGTCAACACCTTGCTAAAGGAGACCCCCAAAATGCTGAAGAAAATAACACCTTTAAAAACAAGCCAACTCAATTGGCAAAAGAGATTCAAAAAGCTAATGGGGAGAAGAATGCTTTAAAGAGCAGAATTAGCCAAATGGAAAAGGAGATTCAAAGCCTCACTGAAGAAAAGAGTATTTAAAAGTTAGAATGGAATAGATGAAGGCTAATGACTTTATGAGAAACCAATAAATCACAAAACAAAATGAAAAGAATGAAAAAATGGAAGAGAATGTGAAATATCTCATTGGAAAAACAACTGACCTGGAAAATAGATCCAGGAGAGACAATTTCAAAATTATGGGACTCCCTGAATGCCATGATCAAACAAAGAGCCTAGACATTATCTTTCATTAAATTATCAAGGAAAACTGCAGTGATATTCTAGAACCACGGGGCAAAATAAATATTGAAAGAATCCACATATCACCTCCTGAAAGAGATCCAAAAAAAGAAAATCCTAGGAACATTGTAGCCAAATTCCAGAATTCCCAGGTCAAGGAGAAAATATTGCAAGCAGCTAGAAAGAGACATTCAAGTATTGTGGAAATACAATCAGGATAACACAAGATCTAGCAGCTTCTACATCAAGGGACTGAAGGGCATGGAATATGCTATTCCAGAAGTCAAAGGAACTAGGACTAAAACCAAGAATCACCTACCCAGCAAAACTGAGTATAATACTTCAGGGGAATAAATGGTCTTTCAATAAAATAGAGGACTTTCAAACATTCTTGATGAAAAAGACACAGTTGAAAAGAAAATTTGACTTTCAATCTCAGGAATTAAGAGAAACATGAAAAGGTAAACAGCAAAGGGAAATCATAAGGGACTTACAGAAGTTGAACTGTTTACATTCTTACATGGAAGACCATATTTTTAACTCTTGATACTATTTTCAGAATCAGGGTAGTTGGTGGGATTACACACACACACACACACACACACACACACATACACACAGAGAGAGATAGACAGAGAGACAGAGAGAGACAGAGAGCATAAGGTGAGCTGAATAGGATGTGATCATATGATAAAAAAATGAAATTAAGGAATGAGAGAGAAATATATTGGGAGGACAAAAGGAGAAAGGGAATGGAGTAAATTATCGCTCACAAAAGAGGCAACTAAAAGAATTTTCAGTGGAGAGAAGAAGAGGGGAGGTGAGAGAAAAAAACATGAAGGTTACTCTCATCACACTTGACTCAAGGAAGGAATAAAACACACACTCATTTTGGTATGAAAACCTATCTTACAATACAGGAAGTGGGGGAGAAGGGGATAAGCGGCATGGGGGGGATGATGGAAGGGAGTGCAATGGGAGGGGGTAGCAATTAGAAATCAACATTCTTGGGGAGGGCCAGGATCAGAAGAGGGAATAGAAGAAATGGGGGGCAGGACAGGATGGAGAGAAATATAGTTAGTCTTACACAACACGATTATTATGGAAATCATTTACAAAACTACACAGATATGGCCTATATTGAATTGCTTGCCTGCCTAATGGGGAGGAAGGGATGAAGAGAAGTTGAAACTCAAAATTTTAGGAACAACTGTTGGGTATTGTTCTTGCATACAACTAGGAAATAAGAAATACAGGTAATGGGGTGTAGAAAGCTATCTTGCCCTACAGGACAAAAGAGAAGATGAGGATAAGGGAAGGGAGGGATGTTGGAAGGGAGGGCAGATTGGTGATAGGGTAATTAGAATGCTTGGCATTTTGGGATGGGGAGGGGAGAAATGCAGAGAAAATTTGGAACTCAAAATTTTGTGGAAACGAAAACTTAAATTAATAAATTAAAAAAAATTCTGAACACAGGCAAAATACAATGAGTATTTACATATATAACTATATATATATACATTATTTCTAAATTTATATATGTGTATTTATGTATATAATATATAAATGTAAACAGAAAAAAAGATTGGACATGAAACTGCATGTCTCTATTATATACCAATTTCTTTTCTTCTTAAATATAATAAATTCAAATGTAACTTTCAAAGCAGTTCTCCTAATATTTGATTCCTCTTTTCTTGTCTGCTGCACATATTTTAAAAGTTTCAATGGTTCCATTTTCTTTTATTTGTCTGGCTGCCACATCCATATTCTCACTTTCCCTCAAATATGAGTTCTCTGAGAGCAGAGAGTACTTTTGCCTTTCTTTGAGTCTTGCATGCTTAGCACAGTGCCTGGAATATAAAAAGCACTTAACAAATGTCTGCTGACTGATGTTAAAAAAAAAAGAAAAAAGAAAAGAAAATATTATTGATTAATTGAATCTGATTCTAGTTGGCTTTTTATATTCTTTCATTTATATCATATAGCTCTTAGGTTATTACCTAGCTTTCTCTCTCTCTCTCTCTCTCTCTCTCTCTCTCTCTCTCTCTCTCTCTCTCTCTCTCCCCCTTTCTCTCCCTCTATCTTTCTCATTTCCTCTCTTTCTGTCCCTCTTCCTTCCTTCCTTCCTTCCTTCCTTCCTTCCTTCCTTCCTTCCTTCCTTCCTTCCTTCCTTCCTTCCTTCCTTCCTTCCTTCCTTCCTTCCTTCCTTCCTTCCTTCCTTCTTTCTTTCTTTCTTTCCTTCTTTCTCTCTCTTTCTTTCCTGTCTGTCTGTCTGTCTCTATCATTGTAATCATTTTATTCCATTTTCTCTATATGTACAACAATTTCCCATGATATCTAAATCCTGCAAATTTCCTAGGCACGTGTACAAAAAAAAAGGATAGCCATTTTGGTTTCAGTCTTTACTACCATAAAAGTATTGTTATGGATATATATAATATATATATATATATATGTATATATATATATGTGTATATATATATATATATATACATATATATATATACATATATATGGAGCTTTTCTTTTGCTCTTTAGTTTTACCCAACTAGTAAGATTTCTGGGTCAAAAAATATAAAGAGTTTAGTAACTTTTTTCAACAATTTCAAATTGATTTGTAGAATGAATGGACCAATTCATACCTCTACTGATAAGCAGTATTTCTGGTTCATTGTAGCACATCCAGCAGTGCCTACTTTCATCTTTATCACCTTTACCTATTTATTGCATATGAACCAAAACCAGATAGGTGTTTTAATTTGTAAGTGTTTTGACTGCTGGCTTGGAACCTTCCTTCAAATATTTCTTATAGTTTGAATTTTTTCTCTTGAAAACTGTTCATAATCTTTGATTGTCTTTTGATGAGTTAGGTTGTATCAACTTTATTTTTGTGAAATACATATATATGCATACTTATATTTGTGTATACATGTCTGTATATAAACATGTATATAGATATATGCACACATCTGTACACATACATACCCATATACATACTTACATACGTACATATATACATATCTTGATCTTTCTGAGGTACAGTGACCCAAGAATATAACCATCTCATGAACACTGTCATGATGAGACTCACAAAACTTAAAGTAGCTCTCTTTTGGGGATTACAAGGAGAGCAAAGTAGAAATAATTTTGACCTTTGAAAACCATACAATCTGATAAAGATATTGTCTGAAATTAGTTTTTAACATCTGGGCAATTTAGGGGAAAATGTTGTAAGGTTTGAACACATATAATGTTCTTGAGTCTCTGCATTGTTTTCATTCTGCATATCTAAATTTAGAACTTAATTTAAAAGTAATTTTAATTCAAGAAGAATTTATTGATTACATACCATCTTCTAGAAACTATACAACACTCTCATGATTAAAAAAAAAACAACAAAAAAGCCAAAAAAACCCAAAAACTGGAGCAATCACTGCCCTGAAGAAATTTACATTCTACTTGAAAAAACTTTGTGTGCACAGATAAGCATTTACAAAATGTTCATGAAATCATTTAAGGTAATTTCTATTTGGCTATGGGAAAATACTGAAATTGAATATGAGTTTTGGGGGGGGCTGAAAACAGTGATGCAGATTAGGAAAAGTTTGTGGTAGGTGGCATTTTAACTATACTTTGAAGAAAGAAAGGAATTATTTGAGGAGTAATTGTGGAAGAAGAATCTTTAATATAAGACGGACTGTATAGTCTTTAATGACAGAGTTAGGAGAAGGAATACTGAATTTCAAGAAAAGCAAATAAACTAGATTACATGGTAGAGCAGGAATGCTACTAGTAGCTGCTGTGGAGATGTAAGACCAATTACATCAGCACACAGGAGGGTTGCTAAAATGTTCTTGATCTGCTTTTAAAAATGAAAGACAGCTTCAAAGGGGTTAGTACTCCTACTTTAAATAAACAATGCATATCTAGAACTCTGGTTCTTTGTATATTCATAACTTATTTCAGGTTGAAATTAAACATTTGGAGGCATTTACCAAACAGTCCAATTTTTCATGTGTGTATTTTAGTTCACACCTGACCCAGGTCATAACACAGAAAGAATTTTAGTCCATATTGGATCTCTTTTCCCCTTCTCAATACTTTGTTTACATTGTCTTAAGACTCTGTTAAGTTTCAGGTGGGCTTCCTGCAATTACTTTGAATGGACATGATTTCCTTTACCCCCTTTCTTTTCTTTATCGTTTATCAATGATGGACTAGGGAAGAATTTGACTTTGAAAAGTCAAACTTTATTAAAGCTTATAATCTGATAGAGCCTTATATTGTCTCATCTCTGTGTTGTCTGATATATTGTTTTTTTTTTTTTTTTACTGAATTTTATTTTTTTAAATTTCTTTTCCCATTTTCTTTTTTGATGAAGCTGTAATATGTATTCCAAATGTTTGTCTTGTGTATGTGCATAAAAAGAATAAAAGTATGCTTACAAATTACATTACACCCCTTGAACAGTCCAGATCTGGTCAAAATTGCTATTACAATTCTATAACTGTATGAGACGTTAAACTTGTGTTGTTATAAAATAAAGAAACAAACAAATACATGAATATCCAAATAAATAAATGGATAAATAAAAAAAAAATAAATGAATGATACCAATAAGTACCCAAAAAAAGTGAGTATCCAAGAAAGAATACAATGGACAGGGCTCCAAATTTCTTTTTTTTTTTTATTGGATATATATATATATATATATATATATATATATATATACATATACATATATACATACATACATATATATACACATATACATATATATATATTTGAGTGTATATATATATATGTGTATACACACATAGTTATTGTTCATCCATTTCAATTATGTCCCCATTCATTTGAGGGTTTTCTTTGTTTCATTTCATTTACATTTATTTATTTAAGTTTTCAACATTCATTTCCACAAAATTTTGGGTTCCGAATTTTCTCCCCATTTCTCCCCTCCTTCCACCCCAAAACACTGAGCATTCTAATTACCCCTATCACCAATCTGTCCTCCCTTCTAACATCCCTCCCTTCCCTTCTCACCATCTTCTCTTTTGTCCTGTAGAGCAAGATAACTTTCTATACCCCGTCACCTGTATTTCTTATTTCCTAGTTACAAGAAGAATACTCAACAGTTGTTCCTAAAACCTTGAATTCCAACTTCTCTTCATCCCTCCCTCCCCACCCATCCCCATTGAGAAAGGAAGCAATTCAATATAGGCTATATCTGTGAAGTTTTGCAAATGACTTCCATAATAGCCGTGTTGTGTAAGACTAACTATATTTCCCTCCATCCTATAATGCCCCCTATTTCTTCTATTATCTCTTTTGATCTTATCCCTCCCCAAGTGTGTTGACTTCTAATTGCTCCCTCTACCCATTGTCCTCCCTTCCATCATGTCCTCCACCCTGCTTATCCCCTTCTCCCCCATTTTCCTGTATTGTAAGATAGGTTTTCATACTAAAATGAGGGTGCATTATATTCCTTCCTTTAGTCAAATGTGATGAGAGTAAGTTCATGGTTTTTCTCTCATCTCCCCCCCTTTTTCCCTCCACTGAAAAGTCTTTTACTTGCCTCTTTAATGAGAGGTAATTTGCCCCATTCCTGCTGCTTGAGACTGGAGCTATGGGAAGGCCCTTCTCCCTTCCTGGCCAGCTGAAAAAACCCCATCAATGACCTTTGGTGACTGTGGGTTGAGGGATGTGGGAACCACTGCTACTGGGACTGGAGATTCCACCCCAGAGGGCCTGTTTGCAGCCCTGCTGTGTGGCCAAGGCTGCGCTGGGTCCTGCTCCACCCCTGGTGCAACAGACATTTCCTGTGGGTCTTTCAGGTCACTCTGGGCTGGAAATCTCCTCCACTCTCTTGTTCTCCACTTCTGCTGCTCCAAAGTTTGTTGAGAGTCCCTCTCTACAGGTATTTTATGGGCTGTGTGGGTAGAGTCTGCATTTGTGTGTCTTTCTACTCCTCCATCTTGGCTCCACCCAAGGGCTCCAACTTTCTTAACAGAGCAATAGATACATAATCATCAAACCAGGGAACAACAATATTTGAGTTCAAAAAAGACTGGGGGGCCCTTAACAATGACTAGCCAGAATCTTATTTGGACAAATCACAAATAAATGTTCTTTCCATCTCTGAGCCCCAAAACAAATGAATCTACCAGTATTTATAGTTTTCAAACAAAGAAAAGCTTGTAGACCTGTGTGCCTCAGCACTTAATTGGATCCATGATCCATGCTTTTAGCCTAGAGCCTAATTGGGTCTGACATGACTCTGGATGTTTCATAATTGTGAACTAAACTGAAGTTGAAAGCAGCAAGATATCTGTGATTGAAATTCCTGTGAACAGGACTCTTGTTCCAAGGGAAAAGGGGACACATCCTGTTGATGGACAGGGAAGATCTTATATTCCATTAATCCTACAGATGGAGTGCTGATTGCATAAGAGAAAATTTGATAATATAATATTGTTAAAACACTTGATAATCATTATATATGTATTAAGTTTATATATTGTCAATAAATTTCAACTTAAATTCAATTTAATGTAAAAATATTTTATAAAGGAGTGATATATCCATCAAGCTCTTACCTTATGTAGAAAACTGCTAGGGACTATGGGAAATGAAAAGATCATATGTGTCCCTATATTCACTGAAATGAAAATCTAATAGGAGTATGTGATGACTGATAAAATTAGAAATTCAGGTTTTGTACAAAAAAAAAGTACAAAGTGATGCCCACTCAGGGAGGAATGGTTAGTGCTGACTGGAAGGATTTGACTTTGTGGATCAAGAGGTGTTACATATGGGCTTTAAAAGATAGCTAGACTTTCCATAGATGAAAAAGGACATTCCAAGGTTAACACCATGAGCAAAGGTAGGGAAGTGTAAAAGAGTAAGAGGCATACAAGAAAGTATGAATGGGTCATCTTCCAGGAGCTAAGATGGCAGAGTCAATAGTAAACAGAATAAACTCTCCCATATTCACCTCCAAGTAAGCATAAAACAGCACCACACAAGTAAATCATATAACATCTAGACCAGCAAAATAATGGGGTGAAAAAATTTTTGAACCAAAGAGGCTTGGAAATTTGTCAAGAATGATCTGTCTCACCATGGTAAAAAGGGAGCACAGCCCAGGGTAAGGAGTGTCCCAGAAAGCCCTATCTCAGCCAACCATTAGTAGATCCTGAGCCATTTCAGTGAAGCAAGCAAACTTCAACATCAGGACCCCCCACATACCACAGCCTAGTCGTGGAATGGGCAAACTCAAACTCTGAGAACTGGTATGTACTTCAGCATAGCCCGAGGTAAACATTTAGACACCAACCATACTGGGGTCTAAACAAACAGGAATTGACCAGCATCAAGCCCCCTAACTGTGCTAAAGCATAAACTTGGACAAACAGGCAGCTGCCAGTGGCCAGACCTCCACTTGTTTCAGTGTATCTGAGGAAAATACAGAAATAACTCCTCCTACCCCTACCTCAGGACACACCAGACACCAGCGCTAGAACCCCAGATCAGCACCAGTTAACCTATGGCAGAGCCAGTCACCCCCGACCCCTTCAGTGCAGTAATAGATATATAGGTCTTCTGTGGGCCTCAGGGCAACATCAATGTAGCATCAAGTAAACAACCAGGGCCTGTAGTATCTAAGCCTGAGACAGTGATCCTCCCACCTGAAGGGCAGAGCTCACATTTAATGAAAGGAAAATTCCAAAAAGAATGAGTAAAAAAACAACACAATATCAAAAAGAATTTGATGATAAAAAGTTATGATGACAGGAAAGATCAAAAAACTAACTCAGAAGAGGACAGCCATGTCAGAACTTATGGGAAAACCCACAAAGAAAAATGGGAAGTAGTCTCAAGGAAGAACTAGAGCTCAAGGAATAACTTGAAAGGGAGCTTAAAAATCAAAAAGGAGAGAAAATGACAGAGTAGAAAGACTCACGTATGCTAGCTCCGAATTCACAGCCCATAAATTTCCTGTAAAAAGAACTTCCCACAAATTCTGGAGTACTGCAAGCCGTGAACCAACGCAGTGGAAGAGATTTCCATTCCAGAGAGCCCTGGAAAGCCATCCACAGGGGTCCATAATGATCTGGACAGCAGAGCCCACCCCTGAGCTGCCCTGGCCCTGTGGCCCTAGAGGAGCAGATCTGAGCAGGCTTCAGGGACGGAATCTCCAGCGGCCACGAAGGTCCCTCCACCCACAGGCACTCCAGGTCAGTGAGAGTGACTTCTGGGCTGGTCGAAAGGGGAGCGGGGTGTCTCCATGACTTGGGTCCCTCAGGAGGCAGAGACAGAGGCAGCGGCAGAGGCAGCGGTGGCCCGGGACTCCACAAGCAGGCAGGAGCTCCATTACAGAAGGTCTCTGCATAAACCGCCTGAGGGAACTGAGCCTGGGAGGCAGCTCTGCCCCCACCCCAGCACCAGAACTTAAGCTCACATTGAATAGCAGCCCTGCCCACCACTGAAAGCCCTGAGGCTGAGAAGCAGCATTTGAATCTTAGACCCCAAGCACTAGCTGGGCAGATCTAGGTAGAGGTGGACAGGAATCTCAGAAGTCAAGTAACTGGCTAGGAAAATGCCCAGAAAAAAGAAGCAAAATAAGAACATAGAGAGCTACTTTCTTGGGGAAGAGATGTTCCTTCCTCCTTTCATTTCTTTTTTTTTTACTTATTTATTTAACTTTTTACATTCATTTTCACAAAATTTTGGGTTCCAACTTTTTCTCCCCTTTTTATCCCTTCCCCCCACCCCAATACACCAAGCAATCTCATTTTCCCTATCTCCAATCTGCTCTCTCTCTTCTGTCATCCCTCCCTTCTCTTGTCCCCATCTTCTCTAGAAGTTGTTTTTTTCCATGAGATATTACACATTCTCTTCCATTTTTTCATTCTTTTGGTTTTGTTTTGTGATTTCTTGCTTTCTCAGGAAGTCATTAGACTCCATCTGTTCCATTCTAATTTTGAGAGAACTATTCTCTTCAGTGAGCTTTTGAACCTCTTTTTTCCATTTGGCTAATTTTGCTTTTGAAAGCATTCTTCTCCTCATTGGCTTTTTGAACCTCTTTTGCCAATTGAGTGAGCCTACTTTACAAGGTGTTATTTTCTTCAGCATTTTTTTGGGTCTCCTTTAGCAAGGTATTGACCCATTTTTCATACTTTTCTTGCATCTCTCTCATTTCTCTTCCCAGTTTTTCCTCCACCTGTCTAACTTGATATTCAAAATCCATTTTGAACTCTTCCATGGCCTGAGCCCGCCCAACATCCCCCTGGGATGTCTGGGATCCAGATGTCCCGACCTCCACGTCTTTCTCTGATGGTAAGAATAGTTCCTCATCATCAGAATTGAAAGGCGGGAACATTTGCATCTGCTCAAAGAAGCTCTCTATAGTCTTATTTTTCTTCCCTTTTCTGGGCATTTTCCCAGCCAGTTACTTGACTTCTGAGATTCCTGTCCACCCCTGCCTAGATCCGCCCAGCTAGTGGTTGGGGTCTGAGATTCAAATGGGCTTTCTGGGACAGGCATGCCTGCTATTCAATGTGAGCTTAAGTTATGATGCTTGGGTGGGGGCAGGGAAAGTCCCTCCGCCCACAGAAGCTACAGGTCAGTGAGAGAGACGGCTGGCTGGCTGAGAGGAGCGGGGTGTCTCCATGACTCGGGCCCCCTCGGGAGGAAGCGGTGGTGGCAGAGGTGGGGGTGGCAGCAGAGGCAGCAGCAGCGCGGCCACAGTGGCCCAGGACTCCCCCAGCAGCAGGCAGGATCTTCATTGCTGAAAGTCTCTGCATAAACAACCTGAGGGAGATGAGCCTGGGAAACGGCCCTGCCCCACCTGCTCCTTTTCTGAAGGTCTCTGCATAAAGCCCCTGAGGAAACTGAGCCTGGGAGGCGGCCCCCACGCTCCACCCGCTCCGTTCCTGAAGGTCTCTGCATAAAGCCCCTGAGGGAGCTGAGCCTGGGAGGTGGCCCTGCCCCCCACCCCAGCACCAGAACTAAAGCTCACATTGACCAGCAGGCGGGCGGGCGGCATGGAAAGCACATTTGAATCTCAGACCCCAAGCACGAGCTGGGTGGATCTAGGCAGGGGTGGACAGGAATCTCAGAAGTCAAGTAACTGGCTGGGAAAATGCCTGGAAAAGGGAAGGAAAATAAGACTATAGAGAGTTTTTTCCAACAAATGCAAATGATCCCGACCTTCGGATCTGACAAGGAGGAGGATGTATTCTTTCCATCAGGGAAAGACATGAAGGGCGGGGCCTTAGTGCCTCAGACATTCCAGGGGGATGTCGGGTGGGCTCAGGCCTTGGAAGAGCTCAAAAAGGATTTTGAAAAGCAAGTTAGAGAGGTAGAGGAAAAACTGGGAAGAGAAATGAGAGAGATACAAGAAAAGTATGAAAAACAGGTCAATACCTTGGTTAAGGAGACCCAAAAAAATGCTGAAGAAAATAACACCTTGAAAAATAGCTCACTCAATTGGCAAAAGAGGTTCAAAAAGTCAATGGGGGAGAACAATGCTTTCAAAAGCAGAATTAGCCAAATGGAAAAAAGAGGTTCAAAAGCTCACTGAAGAGAATAGTTCTCTCAAAATTAGAATGGAACAGATGGAGTCTAATGACTTTCTGAGAAACCAAGAAATCACAAAACAAAACCAAAAGAATGAAAAAATGGAAGAGAATGTGAAATATCTCATGGGAAAAACAACTGACCTGGAAAATAGATCCAGGAGAGAAAATTTAAAAATTATGGGACTACCTGAAAGTCATGATGAAAAAAAGAGCCTAGATATCATCTTCCATGAAATTATCAAGGAAAACTGCCCTGACATTCTAGAACCAGAGGGCAAAATAAGTATTGAAAGAATCCATCGATCACCACCTGAAAGAGATGCAAAAAGAGAAACTCCTAGGAACATTGTGGTCAAATTCCAGAACTCCCAGGTCAAGGAGAAAGTCTTACAAGCAGCTAGAAAGAAACAATTCCAGTATTGTGGAAATAAAATCAGGATATCTCAAGATCTAGCAGCTTCTACATTAAGGGATCGAAGGGTGTGGAATAGGATATTCCAGAAGTCAAAGGAACTAGGACTCAAACCAAGAATCACCTACCCAGCAAAACTGAGTATAATAATTCAGGGGAAAATATGGTCTTTCAATGAAACAGAGGACTTTCAAGCATTCTTGATGAAAAGACCAGAGCTGAAAAGAAAATTTGACTTTCAAACACAAGAATGAGAAGCATGAAAAAGTAAACAGCAAAGAGAAGTCTTAAGGGACTTACCAGAAGTGAACTGTTTACATTCCTACATGGAAAGACAATATTTGTAACTCTTAAAACTTTTCAGTATCTGGGTGGTTGGTGGGACCACACATACACATGTACACGCATGCACACACACACACATACACACATGCACACACACATAGAGACAGAGAGCACAGAATGAATTGAATAGGATGGGACCATAGCTGAAAAGAAATTAAGGTAAATGGTGAGAGAGAAGTGTAGTGGGAGGAAAGAGGGTGAAATGGAATGGGGTAATTATATGTCATTTAAGAGGCAAGTAGGAGACTTTTTAGTGGAGGGAAGAAGAGGAGAGCTGAGAAAAAAAACAAACAAACAAACAAACAAAAAAGTTAAATGAGGAAAACAACTCCCTAAAAGTTAAAATTGCGCAAGTGGAAACTAATTACAACTACACATTAAGAAAGAATTGAATTCAAAAGAATGAAAAAATAGAAGAAAATGCATTATGCCTCATTTGAAAAACAATTGACTGGAAAATATATTCTGGAGAGACAATGTCAGAAGCATTGAACTACCTGAAAGTAATAATTCCAAAGGTAGACATGGATAGCAACTATCAAGATATTATCAAGGAAAACTGTCCTGATGTTCTGAAACCAGAGCATAAAATAGGAATAGAAAAATCCACTGATCATCTCAGGAAAGAAATCCCAATATGAAAACTCTGTGGAACATTAGAACAAAATTTCAAACTGTTGGGTCAAGGAAAAAAATACATGTTGCCTGAAGGAAAGAATTCAATTTTTTTTTTAATTTTTTAAAATTTATTTTAATTTTTCAATATTCATTTCCACAAAATTTCGAGTTCTGAATTTTCTCTCCATCTCTCCCCTTCCCCCACCCCAAAATGCCTTGTATTCTGATTGTCCCTTCCACCAATGTACTGTCCCTACTAACACCCCTCCCTTCCCTTATCCCCATCTTCCCTCCTGTCCTATAGGGCAAGATAAATTTCTATACCTGATTACCTGTTTCCCAGGTGTAGGCAAAAACAATTCTCAACATTTGTGCCTAAAACTTTGAGTTCCAACTTCTCTTCCTCCCTCCCTCCCCACCCACCCCCACTGAGAAGGCAAGTAATTCATTACAGGTTATATATGTGTAGTTTTGCAAATGACTTCTGTAACAGTTACCTTGTGTAAGACTAACTATTTTCCCCCCCAACGTATCCTACCCCCCATTTCTTCTATTTTCTCTTTTTACCTTGTCCCTCCTCAAGAGTGTTTTCTTCTAACACTCCCCTTCTAACACTAGCTTCCCTCCTCCCATTTGTCCTCCCTTCCTTCATCCACCCCCCACTTATCCCCTTCTCCCTTATTTTCTTCTGGTGTAAGATAGATTTTTATACTAAATTGAGTGTGCAAGTTATATTCCTTTCTTGAGGCAAGTGTGATGAAAGTAAGCTTCACTTTTTTCTTTCACCTCCTCCCTTTTCCCCTACAATGAAAAAGCTTTTTTTTGCCTCTTCTATGAGAGATAATTTGCCCCATTGTATTTCTCCCTTTCTCCTTCCAAGATATTCCTCTCTCACAACTTAATTTAACTTTTTTAGATATGATCCCCTCCTATCCATCTCACTCTGCTCTCTGTCTCTCTGTCTCTGTCTCTCATTATACACACACACACACACACACACACGTGTGTGTGTGTGTGTGTGTGTGTGTGTGTGTGTATAATTCCACCAACTACCCAGATACTGAGAAAAAGTTTTAAGAGTTATAAATATCATCTTTCCATGTAGGAATGTCAATACTTCAACTTTAGTAAGCCCTTTGTGATTTCTCTTTCCTGTTTTCCTTTTCATGCTCCTCTTGATTCTTGTGTTTGAAAGTCAAATTTTCTTTTCGGCTCTGATCTTTTCATCAAAAATGTTTGAAAGTCCTCTGTTTCACAGAGAGAGCATTTTTTCCCTGAAGTATTATACTCAATTTTTCTGGGTAGGTGATTCTGGGTTTTAATCCTATTTCCTTTCACTTTGGAATATCATGTTCTGAGCCCTTCAATCCCTTCATGTACAAGCTGCTAGATGTTGTGTTATCCTGATTGCATTTCCTCAGTACTCAAATTGTTTCTTTCTAGCTGCTTGCAATATTTTCTCCTTGACCTGGGCACTCTAGAATTTGGCTATGATATTCCTAGGAGTTTCCCTTTTTGGATCTCTTTAAGGAGATGATTGGTGGATTCTTTCAATATTTATTTTCCCCTCTGGTTCTAGAATAACAGTGCAGTTTTCCTTGATAATTTCATGAAAGAGGATGACTAGGATGTTTTTGATCATGGCTTTCAGATAGTCCCATAATTTTTAAATTGTCTCTCCTGGATCTTTTTTCCAGGTCAGTTGTTTTTCCAATGAGATATTTCACATTATCTTTCATTTTTTCATGCTTTTGGTTTTGTTTTGTAATTTCTTGGTTTCTCAAAAAGTCATTAGTTTTCATCTGTTCCATTCAAATTTTTAAAGAATTATTTTCTTCAGTGAGCTTTTGAACCCTCTTTTCCATTTGGCTAATTCTCCTTTTTAAAGCATTCTTCTCCTCATTGGCTTTTTGGACCTCTTTTGCCAATTGAGTTAGTCTGTTTTTCAAGGTCTTATTTTCTTCAGGATTTTTTTGGGGTCTCCTTTAGTAAACTGTTCACACACTTTTCATGATTTTCTTGCATCACTCATTTTCTCTTCTCAATTTTTCCTTCCCCTCTCATACTTGATTTTCAAAATCCTTTTTGGGCTCTTCCATGATCTGGGACCATTGCATATTTATTTTGGAGGTTTTGGTTGCAGAGGCCTTAACTTTTTGGTCTTTCCCTGATGTTAAACAATGTTCTTCCTCATCTGAACGGGTGGGAGAAAACACCTGTTCACCAAGAAAGTAATCTTTTATAGTCTTATATTTTCCCTTTTTTTGGGCATTTTCCCCCACAAGTTACTTGACTTTTGGGTCCTTGTTAAGAATAGTGCATATTCTGGGAACCTGTAAGATCTCAGTTTCTCCAAGGTGGTGCAATCAAGGGAGATGAGTTACTCCCAGAGGCCTCTAACTCTACCACACTCCAGGATCATGCCCAGGGCTGACACTCAAATCAGCTGCTCAATTCCTCTAGGGGCTTTAGTAGGGGTGGAAGAATTCCAATATTGGGGAGCAACAATTAGGATACTATCTATATCCAGAGAAAGAAGTAAAGAGTCTGAATGCAAATTGAAGCATACTGTTTTCACTTCCTTGTTTTGGTTTTTCTCTCTCATGTTTTATTTTTTCCATTTGTTCTGATTCTTCTTTCACAAAGTAACTAATGTTTAACATGATGTTACATGCATAACCTATATCACATTGCTTGTTGTCTTGTGGAGGAGGAAGGAAAGGGTGGGAGGGAGAAAAATTTGGAACTCAAAATGTTACAAAAATGAATGTTGAAAACTATCTGCAAAAACAAAAGTAAAAACAGTTTCCTTTGATTTGCATTTGGACTCCATATTTCTTTCTCTGTATGTGGATAGCATTTTGCATCATGAGCCATTTGGAGTTGTGTTGTATCGTTGTATTGCTGAAAATGGCTAAGCCTATCACCACTGATCAATGTAATGTGTTACTGTTATTGTGTAAAATTTTCTTCTCATTTTACTCACTTGACTAAGATCAGTTCATGTAAGTCAGAAAGAAGCAGTGTCAAATATTTTAACTCCTGGCTTTAGAGAAGTGATCTTGTATTCAAGGGAGAACTTGTCTGAGCAATTGAGAAGAGAAGAAAATGGGCACTGGGGTTCTAATATACTGAATATTTGAGTTATATGGAAATGTGTTCAGTATCATCATATTCAAAAATCATACTCACTCTTCTCATTGTTGGGTGAATTTCTGGAGTATTTTTCCTGGTTTGTGGTGAATTTTTTCATTGCAATTGTTTTCACAATGCCAGTTTAATAAATATAACTGCCTTTATCTAATTATGTCTATTAACTGACTGAAAATAGAGTAGTGACGGGGGCTTATGAACTGTAGTAGGAGTAGTACAGACCCACAAGTTTGACCAGAATCTGAGAGAATAGCAGCAAACCGCCTTGGGTTTAAATTTTGAAAATCACTGAGTGTTTTATAATTTAAAAACAGCCTAAAGGAGGTTTTATACATAAAAATGGGGAAATCAGGAGGAACATGTTATGGTTGAAAATTAATAAACTTGGAAGAAAAGAAACTTTAATTTACTGACAGGAAATACTGATGGTGATATGTATCTAAAACTGTGGAGACTGATAAAGATTGGAAATGTAAATTTGTGTGTGATTCAAACAAAAGTAATAATTGAAGTCATCTGATTTCAAAAGAAATAAAGTTTGAATGGGAAAAGGATAGGTCATGAATAGATCTTGGAGAATATTTGACTTGAAAGGTTGGGAAGAGTAAGAAAATTCAGCAAAGAGATAATAGGAAACATGATTTTAGAGGTAATATGAAAAATGATTATTTTTAGTAATCATTATCTTGGAGACTCAGATCTTTCTTCTAACCCCCTTCATAAAAACTCTTCAGAAGGACATTAATATTAGTGAGATTGCATTGAGTCTTATCTTGGTCAAACTCCAAGATTGAATTGATTTAATCAAAGGTATGGAAGATCCATTGTGTTCTCCTCAGGTCTGGGTGTCCACATAGCCCAAAGGCAGCGAGTGGTCTAGTATGGTTGGGGGTAGTGTTTTGATAGAAAAGATATTTCTTCTGTCCAGAGGTAAAAGCAAAGATGAGATAATAGCTCCTGTTGAAAAGATATATAAACTGGGCACCCCAATTACCTAATAGAGCCAATTCTAAATTGTAAACTCCCATGCAATACATGTGTGTTGCTAGCTTGAGAGAGATGAAAAATGTAGACACATCCTAATTTTTTTTCTCTTTTCTTAGATCAAACTACATGGATATTAACAATAGCAAGAGATCCAGGAGAGTTCAATGGTAAGGGAGGAATGAAGACTATCCAGTAGAAAGTGATTGTCTACAATAATAAATATGGTGTCAATATATCTTGTATTTAAATCATGATCTCATCTTTGTGTCTGAAAAACAGAAAATGGAATGAGTTAAAATATTATAAGATGTTCTATGAAGTCAAAAATAGAGTTGACTGAATATCTAGTAAATTTGGACTATGTATCTAGCCTTCGTAATTTGGAACAAGCCATGAGTGCATGTATTAGCTCTTTTTTGTGAAATCTACTATTACTTTGTTTGCTTGTTTGTTTGTTTTGAGACCAATGCCAGAATCACACAACAAGGAATCTGATAATGTCTGAGCTGGATCTTTCTTGTCTAGGGGTTGCTTCAAATAGTGCCATTAAAGTCAATAACAACAGCAACAGAAATTTAAAGAAGGAGAAAGCATTTCAATAAGAACAAATGACTTCTTAATGCTCCTGTGGTCCAATCCCTAGGACTGAATATGCTTCTTACAGACTAACTTGTCTATCATATCCTCCAAGGTGTCATTTAGCAGAGAAAATATACACATCTGGAAGTTTTCCAGATTGATCATTAAGAAGTTTAAAATTAAACACCTGCTACACTAAATAGGCTGACTTTAGATATTTTTCTAATAAATCCTCATCCACAACACTCCATAGAGTATTTGAAATGCTACCAAATATTGTAAACTCTGAATTGAGAGAATTGTCCAAGATGACCCATACAATGCTACTTCTCAAATGTGTTCCTGATAAGTTTACCTTCTGTGTTCAATATATGTGCATTGTAGGTTGGGAAGACAGTCTCACTGACACCTGTCAGACTTGAAAATGGTAGTTCCCCATATTCATCTGCTAATTATTTAAGGCCTTTAATATTTTATTAACATGTCTTATCCTCTCTTCTATTAAAGGTTTTCTACTTCAAATCAGTAACATTTAATTCATAAAACCCCTACATTTATTAAGTAACTAGCCCATGGTGTGATATACTGGGGATGCAAAGTGATAAACACAGCTGACTAATAAGTTATTGAAGCTGCCCTGGTCTCCATTCCCAGGCCAATGAATTGCCTAGGACTTGCCAGACATTGTCCCTCTCAGTCTCTGATTATTTTGTAGGTCTCCTAAACTCTTCCTTCCAGTTATCAAGGAATTAAATGTCAAAAAAAATAAATAAATGGCTTAGCAACAATTTATGATACTCCTTACTTTGATCTGCACTAACACAAAACAAAGCCTCGATTGAAGCAACAGTGGCTAATTTGTGCAATATTTATTCACAACCACATCAGTGATTATGATTTAAATTCATACAACTTGCTACTAAGAATACCATAAAACATATTTAAATATAATTTCAATTGAATTGAATTCAACAAACATTGTTTGACTGCTCACTAGGTAGGAGAAAGACATTTCAGTAAGTGTTAAGGAGAATGCAATGACCCACAAGACTACTTTCCTTAATTTTTGGAGGTTTTAGCAAGTTTGGAGTGATAAGATATTCATAGAAACACATAAAGAAAAATGTAGAAGACAATAAGTTGTAAAAGCAAACTGCTTTTTGAATGCACAAGGTATTTCCCATTCCTCTTCTTCCATGCCCAGCAAGAAACCACAGCCAATATTAAACACTGAATGATTTACTTGAAAATCCCCTAGGACTCTCTTTATGCTATAGCAATATTTTAGAATTCGTCCTGTGGGAAGCAAGGAAGTTCTGTTTCCACAGTTTTGGGTGATCAGGGATGTGACCTATCATGATCAGGTTAGATGTCACAAAATTGGGCACAGGTTTGATGAGCTGTTTCAGGGAAAGCCTACCAAAGAGCAGAACATGAAGCCATGTTTCAATGGATGGTGTCATGAAAGTCCATAATTCAGAACAGTATAAGAAGCTTCCATTGGTCTGAACAAGTTGTAATCTTGCTGTCGCCTTACTGGGAAGCTATCCATTCATAATGAATGTAGAAAGCACTCCTTTTTTCTCAAGAGGGGTGGAGCTTTGATCAAAGTGTTCAATTCCTATGAACTCTACTATTTTTGAAAAAAAAAATTGAAATATGTGTTATTTATTTTTCAGTTCTTAACTTTCACTTCTACAGGAATTGGAATTGAAAATTTTCTCCCCATCTCTCCCCATATCTCCACCCCAGGACAGCATGCACACCATCTACCCCTTCCTCCAGTCTGTCCATCCTTCTATTGCCCAGGTTTCTTCCATCCCCCTTCCCCTCCATTTTCCTGTAGGGTAAAATAGATTTCTATATCCCATTGCCTATATAGCTTAATTTCCAGTTGCATTGCTAAAGCAATTTTTAAATTCTATTTTATTTTTTATTATTTCATTTATTTTCAGTGCTCCACAATCACTTCCATATAACCTAGATGGTTTTCCCTCCTTGCACCTCCTTCCCTCCTACTTTCTTTGTCCCTTGCTGAGATGGCATACAATTCTTTATAAGTTCTACACATATGTTCTGACTAAATATGCTCTCACCTTAGTCATGTTGCATAGAAGAATTAAAATGAATGGGAGAAATCATAAAACAAACCAAAACATAATACAAAAGAAAATGATCGGCTACAATTCACAATTGAATTCCATAGTTCTTTATCTGGATGTAGAAGGCATTTTGCCTTAAAAGACCAATGGTAACTTTTTAAGTCCTTGCATTGCAATGAAGTTCCAAGTCTACCAGAAAAAACTCACACACTGTGGTCATTGCTGTGCACAAAGTTTTCCTGGTTCTGCTCCTTTCACTCAACATCAGATCATGTAAGTCTTTCCAGGCCTCTCTGAAATCTTCCTGTTCATCACTTCTAGCAAAATAGTATTCCACTACATTCATATACCACAATTTATTCAGTCATTCCTCAATTGATAGTCATTGCTAAAACATTTTTAGCATTTTAGTTCCATATTTCATCCCTCCATCCCTATCCACCCTCATTGAGGAAAAAAGCAATTCAATATGTCATATATGTCAAAGCACTTCTATAATAATTTATATTGTAAAAGACAAGCCACATTATATATATAATATTCTCTCTAACTACCCTAATGCTGAAAAAGATCTCATGAGTTACAAGTAACATCTTTCCATGTAGGAATATAAACGGTTCAACTTTAATAAGTTCCTTAAGGCTTCTCTTTCCCATTTACCTTTTCATGTTTCTCTTTATTTTTCTACTTGAAAGTCAAATTTTGTATTCAGCTATGTTTTTTTTTTTTTTTTTAACAAGAATGCTTGGAAGTCCTCAATTTCATTGAAAGACCATTTTTCCCCCTGAAGTATTATACTCAGTTCTGCTGGGTAGGTGATTCTTGATTTTAATTCTATCTCCTTTTACCCCTAGAATAACATATTTCAAGCTCTTTGAATCTTTAGTATAGAAGCTCTCAAATCCTGTGTAATCCTGATTGTATTGTTTGAATTGTTTCTTTCTGGCTGCTTGTAATATTTTCTCCTTGATCTGGGAATTCTGGAATTTGACTTGAATTGTTTCTTTCTGGCTGCTTGTAATATTTTCTCCTTGACCTGGGAATTCTGGAATTTGACTGTAATATTTCTAGGAATTTTCCTTTTGGATCTCTCTCAGGAGGTTATTGATTAATTCTTTCCGTTTCTATTTTACCTTCTAGTTGTAGAATATCAAAGCAGTCTTTCTTGATAATTTCTTGAAAGATAATGTCTAAGCTGTTTTCTGATCATAGTTTTCAGGAAGATGAATATTTTTAAAATTATCTCTCCTGGATCTATTTTCTAGATCAGTTGTTTTTCCAGTGAGATATTGGACATTGTCTTCTAGATTTTCGTTCCTTTTTGTTTTGTTTTATAATTTCTTGGTTTCCCAAAAAGTCATTACCTTCCATCTACGCCATTCTAATTTTTAAAGAACTATTATCTTCAGTGTGCATTTGAATCTCCTTTTCCATTTTGCTAATTCTTCTGTTTAAAGCATGCTTCTCATTGGATTTTTTACCTCTTTTGTCATTTGGTTTGATCTATTTTTAAAGATATTATTTCCCTCAGCATTTTTTTGCATCTCCTTTAGCAAGCAGTTGACTCACTTTTAATTTCTTGCATTGCTCTCAATTCTCTTCCCAATTTTTCCTCCAACTCTCTTACTTGATTTTCAAAATCTTTTTTGAGATCTTCCATGGCCTGAGACCACTGCATATTTTTTGGAGCTTTTGTACAAGCCTCGACTTTGATATCTTCCTTGATGTATGCTTTCTTCTTCATCATCTGAAAAGATGGAAGAAAATATCTTTTCACCAAGAAAGTAACCTTCTATAGTGTTATTTTCCCCTTTTGGGGGCATTTTTTCATCCTGTTACTTCCCTTTTGAGTCCTTTGTCAAGTGGAGGATACAATCTAGGGACCTGTAATTTCTCAGTTCTCCAAGACGGCATAATCAAGAACACAATTCTAAACTCTGGTCAAGTTTTTCAACGTGAAAAGGAAAATAAAGGAAGGGAAAATATTTTCTCTTCAGATCACTCTTTGTCGAGTATTCAACTGAAAAAAATGTGTCTCTCTTGATAAGCCGAATTTTTTGACTCAAATTCTAAAGTCTCTCTCTCTCTCTCTCTCTCTCTCTCTCTCTCTCTCTCTCTCTCTCTCTCTCTCTCTCTCTCTCTCTCTCTTGAAAGAATGAGGAAGGCTGGAAGAGATTGTTCAGTATTTGATTTACTTGAAATGTCAAGGGAGAAAGATATGAGTGGGACAGAAGTGTATCCATGTGCTATTCACACTGTGTACAGGGAAAGTTATCTCCACCCCCTCCAATCTGATTCAAAATTTGGAATGAGATTTCACAGCTCTGTGTCTGGTGAACCTCAGAGAGGGGAGGAGAGAAGGGAGATGCAGTTTCAACTTTTTATGTTTAATTATTTTATTTGTTTTCAGTGTTCTATAATCACTTCCATATATCTTAGATTTTTTTTTCCATTTCCTCCCCCTCCTTCCCCTGTCCCTCCTCACTCCCTCCCCAAGATGGCATGCCATCTTATACAGGTTCTACACATATGTTCTTATTCGCAGTTTCAGCTCTTTAAGGAACTAGAGTAAAAACGGAAAAAGCTGTTCATAGCTGAGAATTATCACCACATGTTCCTTCAAGGGATTATCTGAAGTTATGAATAAAGTTTTCTTTTAAATAGCAAGAGTATTTGCCTTAAGAGAATAAAAGGTTAAAATATTTATCATTACTGATTTTAAATCCCAATTTGATATGATTCAAGTTAAAATCTGTCCTGAAGGAATAAAGAACAGCTTCTGAGAGTGCTCTTCCTATCAGGATTGAGCAGAAAAAAGATATTTTTATTTGGCATTTATGACTGTAAAGTGCTTCACACAAGGATGGGCACATGTTAGATGCAACATGAATCTAATGTAATTGCCACAATTTAAACATTTTCGATTTTCTCACATATAGATTGGGGTTTTAAAAGGATGTGTATCACAAATCCAAAAGTTGATAATTTGAAACTTATATTTGGTTATAAATAAGCAGTGAAAATGCTGATACCTGCTACAAATGGTAGATTTTTTCATTTGAAATCTTGGCTGAAAAGATTTAGTTTCTGAAGTATCTCATTCTTCTAGAGTGAGTATAATTAGGGAAGAATAAACAAGCTTATGAAACTACTACATTAAAACCAGTAAGCTTAACAATCTTTTTGTGTTGTTTAAACTGCAATGGGATTCCAGTGCAGAGTTAAAAAGTAATAACTTATGAACTACCTTGTCTTATAGTTAACTAATAATTAATAACTCAATCAAATTTAAGACGATTCTATCTGAAAGGATACCAAGCCAATATCTGTTTGCTATTTAAGACTTTTGGGGACTACAATTTACCATTATTTTAAGCTCTGATTATAGGAATAAGTTGTGTGATTTATCATAAAGCCAATTCACATAGACTGCAGGCTTAGAACTACTAAAGGCAGATATTTGGGGAGAGTTTTGAAGACATTGACCTACGAAGTTCCTAACTCTAATTTCTCATAACTCTGCTATGTCCTTTCTGAAAAAAAGAATTTCCCCCGATTGCTTCTAAGTCCTTCTTTCAGCACCTATTGACCACATGAACGACTGTGAGATACTGTCCCATTCCTGTAATCAAGCAAAGTTAAGGAATTTCTTTCCTTCTAAGATATATGACATTGTCCATAATTTTTCTTTTATAATAAATTTCTATAATCAAAAAGGTGTATTAAATAATCACCACATTATAGTGTGTGCCCACATAGTGGTAAAGAGATGAATTTCTGTGCAAGGTGATGTGGAAATGCATTCACCTGAATGGATAATGAGTTGCTTCAAGTTTTAAATATAAGATGCATATTGTTGAAAAAGTAATTTGTCTAAATGTTGTTACATTAGGAATTGTATTATTAAATTAATGATTAATTGGTTAAGAACTATTATGAATTGTAAATAAGAGTTTCTGTATTGTAGAATTCATATTGAGAAAATGACAGTCCTTGAAAACATATATATATATATATACACACACACATACTCACATATTTTTTATTTATGAATGTTATTTTCAAGCCTGTCCCATCTAAAGATATATTAATTATGTTAAAAAGCTTATTTCTGCTATTAAGAAGGAAGTTTTAGCTGAAATTGCTTTTGCTATACATTTAGCATTTTACAAAAGTGTATTTGTGAAAGGAAATTTAGTAATTATGCAAAGGTCTTGCCTTTAGATCTTTTCTTGTAATTTTTGTCAATTAGGCACAAGAGGATTTCATGATAAATTGTAAACATTTTTTAAGAGAGGAAAATATTTTTGTTTGAAGAAATGTTTTGTAAAAGTTTTTTGCATGGTTTTTTGGAAGGCCTGCCAAATTTATATTTGCAAGTTAATTTGTTATATAAAGATTTTATGGGGGTTGGAAGATAAGGGATAAGATAAAGGAGACCAGAAATTTTATGGTTCCATAAAATAAGTGATAAATTTAACACAGTCTCATGGCTGTTATCTGATTCACCAACAAAGTCCAGTCATTATTACAGAAGAACTTCTTAGGGTCTAATCTGAACTCAGAATTGCTCAGAGAAAATATGTTAACTATTTCTTATTATCAAAGGAAAGGAGGGGAGCCAGTCCCACCCTGGGCCTCTAAGGTTTGAAAAGCCTGAAATTTCCACCCAAGTGGCTGTAGCATCTGAGACTAGCAAGAAGTGGAACCCCATACTTGGTAAACTTGCTTTGCTAGAGTTGTAGTCTATATATGGAGTTCCTAAACGAGGAATTTGCTTGAGTAATAAGTAATCTGTAGCTTTTTAGGACAAATTTAAGATCTAAGACAAGTTCTGGCAAATTTTTGATTAGTGAAACTTGCCATCTCATTTAAAAGCATCTGGGACCATCACTAATTGTGTTCTACTCCTCAGAGAGCAATGTGAATGCAAAAAGCAGAAGTTTCCTCAGGGGACAATCCTGTCCTCAGCCTGGGATGGGATCCTTCTTGGTTCAGTTTACCTATTGTGTTCCTCTAAAAAGCAATGTTTTCCCACGTGACTATTTCTGAGTCTGGCTATAAGTTGGAGATGATATCTAATTAGGTCCTTGCTTTAAGTCTTCATGACATGTTCCTATAATTAAAGCAGATAGTTTATGATGTAAGCACAATTCAAGTAGTGGAATCTTGCTGTTTTCCATTAATTGGGTAAAAGGATACTCTGATATAATCTTGTGAAAGACAAAATCCCTGGAATAGGACAATTTTTATCTGAACATTATGGGAACAATTAGATAAAGAAAAGGAAATAAAAGCATAAGTGTGATTTTGAATCATGGTTCTCTGATTTAGTCTCAGTAATTAATTCTGTCAAATCATAAATATGACAATGGGCCAAAGGTGCAATTTTGATTTTGCAAGAGTGATAAGAGTATAAAGTTTAGGAATGGTAATCTAAAATTGTATTAACGTCAATTTTGTAGGAGAGTGGACATCTGGATTCCTATAAAAAGATAAAGGCAAGAAGATAGTCAGATGCTCTGCTGAAGATGGTTGAACTAGCATCCAAACCAGAAAATTGCCTCAGATGATGTTCTCCTCAGACTTCTCTGTGAGATGGAACTTCTAAAAGAATAATTCCTTGATTTGCCTTTTCCTTCTGCGTTTCTATATCTGAAACCTCCAGACCACAGGGGGTCACCCTGAACTCCTTCCCCAGTCCCCCTGTAAGTCAGATTTATGAAAGTGCTCAGACTCCATTCAGTCCACTTACATTGTGATGTAAATGTCTAGATTCCCTAAATGTCTACCCAATATTGAGAAATCTTAACATACTTTGACCTTCTTTAGTTGAAAGAAGGCTTGGGCTGAATTCATTTGAGCAGGACCCAGCATGTCACTGTTTTTGGACCCCAAGCACCCCTAACTTCAACAACTCCATATCATTACAGTTAACTTTAAATCCCAGCTTTGTTGTATGGAACAATAAGACTCTGAAGAGGGAATCCTACTTGCAGATCTTGGGCAGAAGAATACTTGTAGTTACTCCTAGAACAGAGCACAGGTGAGGAGAAGAATAAATTCTTCTCTTTTGATTGTGTCACCTTGGAGGAACTGAGAACTTACAAGTCCCTAGAGTATAACTTCCACTTGACAAGGGACTCAAAAGGCAAGTAAATGACTGGAAAAATGCCCAAAAAAGGGGAAAAATAAGACCATAAAATGTTACTTTTTTGATGAAAATGTATTTTCTTCCATCCTTTCAGATGAGGAAGAACAAAGCTTACCATCACAGGAAGACATCAAAATGGAAGTTTCTACATTTTCTTTCACAATACGAGTATATTTTGTATGCTTACACATTTAGAATCTATTCTGTATTACTTGCCTTCTCTATGGAGGGGGAGTGTAAGAAAGGAGAAAGGAAGAAAGAGAATTTGGAGCTCAATTCTATTAATACCCAATTTTATAGCATTTTGTAACATGTAAAGACCTTATTTCAAGTCAGGACTTTTTCCATTACCCCAAAAGATTTTTAGGCCCATTTATCTAACAGGACCCTGGAAAGCCTCCCCTTGAAGACTCCTTGGATTTCCCCATTTGAACTGGCTTTCTTGAGGTCCATAATCTTATCCCCCTATCACTATGCCTTATCAATCCAGTTCTCCAGGTGGTTGGCCACTCACATCAAAACCATCCCTGAAACCTCCTCTGTATCTGTACTTATGAAAGGGGACTGTCCCCTTGCAATTTGCCATTGCCTTGGGCACTTTGCTCCCTTCCCATATTCATATAAAGGAGAGATAGATGAAGGGAATAATCCATAGGGGAAAGGAAGTGATGAGGTATTGATTGGATTTAGGTGTGGAAATAGAAATTTTAATAAAGAGAAAAAAGGGGAAGTTTGTGAGAAACAAGGAAATTCTGTTTTCACAATTTGGGGTGATCAGGGTTGTGACTTAACATGGTCAGGTTAGAGGCCAGAAACTTGTGCACAAGTTTGATGAGGTGTTTGAGCAAAAGTGTATCAGAGAGGAGAACATGAAGTCATGTAGCAAATGGGTGGTGTTGTGGGAGGTCCAAAATTTGGAGCAATACAAGGAGCTTCCATTGGTCTGAACAAGTTGTAGTCTTACTGTAGCCTTACTGGGAAGCTATAATGAATGTAGAAGGCCTCTCTCCTCCTCAAGATAGGTGGTCAGCTTTGCCCAAAGTGCTCCATTCCTCTGAACTCTACTTTAATAAATTTTCCTTGATACCTTTTTGTATATCAAGTGCATCTCTAACAATCTCAGTCCCAGGCTGTAAAATACACTTTCCTTTGAAATTAACATTGTTTCCTTGGCAGACAAGAAACAAAACAAAACAAAACATTATCACCACCACTGCCAACAAAAACAAAAACATGGCTTTGTTTTGTTTTAAACAGAACTTTGCTTTTGTAATTCTCTGGAGTTTAAGACTAATGAAGTTAAATATATAGTTTTCTAGAAAACTTTAATGTTTACATGTGCTAGGTGGTGCAGAAGACAGAGTACTGCACCTGTGTGAGAAGGCTAGAGTTCAGATCAGTCCTTCAAGTAGTTGTGTGCCTCTAGCTGCCTTATCAACTATAAAATGGAGATTATAATTACACCTACTTTGTAGGATTAATAAGAGGATCAAGTGAGATAATACTTTGAAGTATTTAGCACAGTGCCTGTCACACAGCAGTTGGTTAATGTGTTTATGCTGTGGATACAATCAATTGCTTCTAGATTTTTGACAGGTTCATTCATAGACGTTTCTGTTATCCAATGTTTGGGCAACGGAACAGTATTTAACCCAATATTCTGTTTCATAGAAAGTGTCTCCAAGAGAAGTGGCATGACATAGTGGAAAGAAAGTGGAGTTAGGTTTGAATTGTGTGTGCTAAACTCTCTGGAAAAATCTCAAATTCTCTCTGAGTTTGTTCTAATAAGTATTAAGATTAGAGGAATAGACTCAATGGCCCCACTACAAATCTATTCACTAACATGTTGGTCCCAATTATGAAAACAAGATACAAATTTCAAATGTAAGAGATCCTTAGTCAATTGTATTTTTTTTGGCCACAGATGCTGCCATAATGAGACATTTTATTTCTTTCAATTTCCTATTTTTCAGGTTCACAGATGAAATAACGATACCACATATAATAACACTGTTGACCACTCTCATGTTAATGGATAATCTTTCCTCCATCGACGTACTACTCTCATGGTTCTCCCACTTCCCCTCTAAACATTCTTTGCTGATTCTTCTCCATCCTTCAAGGTAAATATTCTCCAAAGTTCTATCCATGACCTCTTATCTTTTCAAACAACTGACTTTTCATTCATAACCTGATTTAATCCTCTATCTTTAGCTATCACTTCTGTGCAGATGACTCCCCAAATCTGCATTTCCAGTCTTAATCATTCTGCAAAGCTCTAAGATCCCTTTCAGTTCTGAATGTGTGATAATGTGAGCTAGTATATTTCAAACAAGCCATTTTGAAAGAATACTATGCTTAACAATATTATCTTGAATAGAACTTAATATCCCTTTAATGATTCAGAAGATACTTTAGTTTCTTATGGCTGAAACCCTGGAAAAGAAAGCTACTGAGGCCTGGGGTTTCTGGTGGAACAGTTGGGAGGTTTGGGTGGAGATTTATATAAAAAGATTGCATTGCTGACACAAACTCTTAGCCCAGGCTTGTAGTCTTGGAATGACTCCACCACACATTTGTGCACCTGATGCACTCCATCTACCTTCACTGGCAAAAAGTCCCTACCTTGTCCTTTGGCCAACTGAAAGAACAAGGTGCCTTTCAGGACCTGCTTGGATCAGCTGATTTTTAAGGTCATCATGTTGAGTGTCAGGGATTATTGCATATTTTGGTGTCATGGTAGTAGGCAAAGGACATTTGATTTTTTGTCTATACTGATTTAATGAGAGATGTCCAAAATAGCTCTATTGGCCTAATCTCCATTAGCAATTTGCTTTATTGGCATGACCAATTATTTTAAAGTTAGAATAAAAAACCCAAAAATGTTGAAGGTAATAGAGATTTTAGGATAATAAGAGGTACCATTTATACGACTCTTTAACTTTTTCTAAATGTTTCTACATTTAGTCTCTATTTGATGTTCACAGCAACCCTGAGAAGCTGGTGCTATTGTTATCTGTGTTATTAATAATAGCGGAGATCAGGAAACTGAGGCAGTCAGAAGGATCACACAGTTAGTAAGTGTCCGAGGTAGAATTCAACTTTAGATCTTAATGACTGCAAGGACAGCAACCTATCCCTTACATCACGTGGTTGCCTCTAATAGACCACTCTTTACATGAAGAGGGGTTTATGAAATCATAATGAATATTAGAACATTTCTTCTTATCTTAATTTTTAGAAACATAGTCTTGACCTATCTTGAGTCAGTCAGATGGCCCAACGGATAGAGCTCAGACTCTGGACTTAGGAAGAACTGATTGAAAACTTAGCCCCTGATACTTACCAGCTGTGTGAATTTGGGAAGTTACACTGTTTGCCTGTTTACTCATCTGTGAGACATTGTCTATCGTATAGGATTTTTGCGAGGATCGTATGAGATATTATTTATAAAATGCTTAGCAGAGTGTCTGGCACATAGTAGGTGCCATATAATTTGTTCCCTTCCTCCTTTTCCCTATGCATCTGAATTATTATTCAGTCTTGACTGGCAGAGCTCCAACTACAAACAGGAAATAGTTTTCATGCAAAATTCCCTGATACCTTATCCTTAATAAAATGAAAAACAGTATCTTGACCCAAGGAATTTTAAAACAATATTAAAATCATGATAGCTTAGGCCAATAAATAGGTATATTTGTTCTGAGGTTTAAACTCCATCCTTCCCCCGTCTCCTTCTTGTCTATTGGAGTATGTCTATTCTTTATGAAATAAACTAAATTTCTCCTGGTATCAAATAACATTCCAAGTTTGGTCATTAGGGCAGTTCCTGTCCTGTAAGATATTCACTGAGTGGCTGTATCTAGGTAAGATTGTAGGTAGACACTTTGCCTTTGTTGATTATTTATACTATCATGCTATACAATGAATCCAAAGTTCTGAACTAGTGATCTGTCTTTAGTATTTCTACTGATGAAGTTTGTTTTACAGAGAATAAACATATGAGTTTAGGTTATTTCTTACTTTGCTTAGCTAATGCCTCTCCTCTCCCTTTCTTTCAAACAACTTACACTTTTAAAAAGTGGGAATAATCAAGTGTGGCTGTTGTTACCAGGCTAAGACGACTTCCACAAGGCTTAAGACTCCAGGCAACAGATATTCCAGAGCATCAGAACATTTCTTGTCTGCCTCCTACTTTGAATATGCATGCTATCATGCAAGCTATCAAAACAAGTGCCTGATCATCCATTGGGGTAACCAGTTAAAAATGCAAATGTTTATCAGTTAAAATCTGTTTATCAGTTAAAAACAAATAGACAATTGAATAGCAGCTAAGGTGTAAGTATAGACCTCTATGATATAACGATAATATGAATGTTTAGTAATTCTACCTCTATTACTGACCTTGGACCAAGTACTTAAACATTTTCTGTCTTGGGTTCCTCATCTATAAACTTATGATCTTGAACTAGATGATCTTTACTATTGCTTCAAAATGAAGAAGTTACACCCTAGAGTAACTGACATCATACCAAAGGTAGATAAGTGATACATTTTATACTCCTTAAACTGGTCCTCAAAATGAGGAGAATCTTCTAATGATTCAATATTTCTGTTTCCTTCATTCTCAGAGAATCAATGATGTCAGAAAATTTCTGTCTTGGAAGTGAATTGTATTTAAGTGAGGTAGGGCTGTGAAAAATCATCAGCCTCATTTTTCTCCTCCTTAGCCATGTGAGTCCAATGTCAAGAGGTAGATCAGGATGACTGGAAATGACCCCAGATGCAATGTGAAACCTTGGCCTTTCTAAGATAAGGTGATTCCCAGGTCTCAGTCTGTTTGTGGCAATGCCCATTCAATGATTCAGGTTAAGTAAGAAAGGAGGCAAAAAACGGCCTCTTTTAAATAGTCAAAATCTTACTAAGTAGGAATTTGGAAGAGAAAGGAGGAGGACATCCTAGACAGAAAATTCTGATAAATAAGATTGTGTACATTAGAAGACAGTGATAATTTGGGAATAGTCCAATTTGGTGGAATTATAGAGTACATGGAGGAGGGAGAGAAAAGGAAATAAAGTTGGAGAGCTAAGTTGGTGACAGATTGTGGAGAACGTCAAGGATTAGAATGGAATCCAGATGGAAATCTATGTCTAACTTTCACTGGAACAGTGAAGATTCTTGAAGCAGGTGGTACTTCTTAAGTGGGTTCAAGAATAGACGTTAAAATTGTTGCTATGTGAAAGACTAGATTAATTTGTCAGACTTTCGCAGATGTGCTTTTAAAGAAATAGTTGTTTTCTTTTGTTCTTCATAGTCATTCAGATGATTCATAGCATTTGAAGCTTTGTTTTCTAAAGGCCTCTAAGAGACATAGCCTTCAGGGTAGGGATAGACAGTTATTATATAATCAAAAGACCACAAATTTGTTCTAACCCAGAGTCTTTAGTTAAAAATTAGCCAGAACTCAAAAGGAATAAACTACACCCTGGGAGTGAATTAGGGACTTGGAGATGCATATTAAGTCTTTTAGGTGATTAGTACTCCATTTAGTAAATTACTACTGTACTGAGAAGAATGGCCCCTCAGTGAGTAAAGTTAATTTTTTTTTCTAATGGAGTTACTTCTTGGAACAACACCACTCAAGAAAAAAGTAAATTTGACATATACAAAAATTGTTTTTCATTGAGCTTTCTGATTATCTTATCATATATATTCCTATCAATAATTTTAATGGCAGTTAAAGGTAGTGGATTAGAAAGAAGTTTAAGGTGATCATCTCTTTAAAAAGAGAAATGAAAAGTTTAAAGAAAAGATTGATTTTTGAACTCATAGGGAATGTTGAAATTGAAAAATAGTAATAGACTAGTTATACTTGGCATTATTTCATCTCTTTTATGGTACTCTTAATAAAGGACTAGCCTGAGACAGGAAGACCAGAGTTGCAATCCTATTTCTGATAGAACTATATGCAGCTAACTGACTGCCTATCTATCCATCTTCCATCTATCCATCTATCTGTCTATCTGTCTATCTATCTATCTGTCTGTCATCTATCTATCTTGAAACTTACTGGCTATATGACTCCAGGAAAATCTCATACTCTCAGTTCCTGAGGTGATTCTTTAAGATGGCAAGTTAAAGAGGAAATGCCAATCTTCATTATTGGTAGAAAAAGTTGTCAAATAGGGAGTACCCTATACTTCTGGAAAAAAAGCATGAAAAAAAGAAGAAAAATAAATTTCACAAGTTTATGTAGTTTGTCCAAATCTGGTAGTGACAGTCAACAGCAATAGTACCATTCCAGTTCAATTTATATAGTGCCTTACAAGTTCTTCTCTCTTTGATGTCTAAGAAAGTGTTGGAAATGAAGCGAATGAAAAATGGCTTTAACTTAACCCTTTCTTGGATTTTTCAAGTCAATAATTCTTCTATTTTTCCATTCTTTACCTTATTCAGAGCTCTAAGTCAGTAGATAGCCAACTCAAAATGTTGTCCAATGGTGTCACAAAATATGAATGCAAAGGTCTATGCGAAGGCCCAGTGAAAAATAAAAATGCATTCTTGAGAATCATAGGTAAATTAACTTTCTTATGTATTATCATTCTCCTCCCTCATACAACTACATTTTTTCTTTTTATTTACATGATAACATTATTATATATTTAAAGAGAACAAGAAGTTATACATAATAGATTAGCAAACACGTGCAAATGTTTTTATTGAACTACATCATGGAAATGTTTCTTTTATTCCAGAAATTAGAACTAAAATATCATTTTAAGAAAAAATAGTAATATAAATTTTAATAACTTAATTGAAATTGGTATGAGCACATTAAAACAACAGAAACCTCACCAAGCAGTTTTATAATCTCATAGAACGTTAGAGCTAAAAGAGACTTCAGAGATTATCTAGGTTAGTAGTTTACAACTTTTTTGGTCTCTGGGCCCCTTTCCAAGCACCCTTTTCTGTAAGCGTCTTTTTCTCACATTTTAAAAATGTTTATTTAGTATTTTATTTCCCCCAGTTGAATGTAAGTTTTTAACATTAGTTTTTAAAATTTTGAGCTCCAAATTTTCTTTCTTCCTTTCTCCGTTCTTACACTCCTCTCTTATTGAGAAGGCAAGTAATTCAATACAGATTTTAAATGTGTAAGCATATAAAACATACTCGGATTGTGAAAGAAAGCATTTTCCTTTCTTCCAGTACCATTCACACCTAAATCTTTTTTTTTAGACATCATCCCTTCATATTCAACTCAGACCTTTGTCCTTTTATTCTCTGATTCTAGAATAGCAGGGCAGTTTTCTTTGAGAATTTCTTGAAATATGATATCTAGGCTCTTTCTTTGATCATGACTAGTCTAATGTTTTAAAATTATCTCTCCTCTATTATTCATGTCATTTATTTTTGCAATGAGATATATCACATCATCTATTTTTTCATTCTTTTGGTTTTGTTTTATTGTTTCTTGCTTTCTCATAAAGTCAGTAGCTTCCATTTGCTTGATTCTAATTTTTAAGGAGTTATTTTCTTCCACGAGCTTTTGAACATCTTTTTCCATTTGGCCAATTCTACTTTTCAGGGAGTTTTTTTTTTTTTTATTCAGTGACTTTTTGTGCCTTTTTTTAAAAGCCATATGTCCAGTTCTGCTTTTTAAGATATTCTTATCCTCATTGGCTTTTGGACCACATTTACTATTTGATCTGGCATGTTTTGTTTTTTTTTGGAGGTGTTATTTTCTTCAGTATTTTTTGTGCCTCCTTTATCAAGCTGTGGACTTGTTTTTCACAGTTTTCTTGCATCACTCATTTCACTTCACAATTATTCCCCTACCTCTCTTACTTGATTGTTAAAATTCTTCCTGAGCTTTCCAATGGCCTGAGACCAACTTATATTTTTCTTAGAGACTGTGGATGTAAGAGCTTTGACTTTATGTTCTGCTGAGTGTGTAGTTTGATCTTTCTTATAATCATAGCAACTTTCTGTAGCCAGAATTTTTTTTTTCTGTTGCTTGCTCATTTTTCCAGCTTATTACTTGACTTTAAGTAGAAGTGTTTGCTATTCTCCTGGCCTGTGTGTTTGTCTTTGATTCGCTACAGACTCTTTTATTTTGCCCTGGAACTATAGAAGTGGGCTCCAGAATAGCCATAAGCTGAGATCTGCTAGTCCTCCTTTGCACCCTGGGCCTGCCATCCAGAACTGTGACCCAGATGCAAGTATGGACAAAGCAGCAGCATTCTGTTTCAGTGCTCGCAAAGAGACCCCTACAATCTCCTTCTGTTCAATCCCCTTACCATCTCTTGTCTGAGAGCTCCAGAAGGAGCTGATGATTCACTGACTTCCAAGGGCTTAGTTTATCAAGGCAAACAGATTTTAGCATAGAGATTATCATCAAAGGTAGGTTGATTAGTAGCTCAGAAATAGAAAACCAATAGAAAAAGGAGATCAGAAGACTTGAGCATAATTGAGTTAAGATAAACAATACTCACTGAAACAAGAATTTAAAGAAAGAATTTAAAGAAAGAAACAAAAACAAGAATTAAAGAAAGGTTAGAAAAGGTCTTGTTGTCATTCATCCTTCATTCTTGAAGAGGATGGATGACATCATGAAGGTGATGTCTTAACTTGCATACAAATTGGATTTAAGTGAGGCAGAGCTGTGCAAAATCTCATTCTTTCCTCCAGTCATCAGGGTCTAGTGGTACAACAAGGATCAAGACAATTGGTTATGGCCCAAGTAGTAAAAATCTATAGATACTATGGTAATAAAGGTGTCAAAATGTAAGAAAGAGGGAGGCGGAGCCAAGATGGCGGAGCAGAAGGATGCACGTTTACGAGCTCCAACCCACAGCCCATAGAATTAATGTAAAAAGAGAACCCCATAACTTCTGGACCACTGAAAGAGGTACAGAAACGGAGTGGAAGAGATTTCCGTGCCAGAGAGCCCTGGAGAGCCATCCCCAGGGTCCGTCACGCCCCAGAAAGCGGACCCCACCCCAGCGCTGCCCTGGCCACGGCCTCAGAGAAGCTGACCTGAGCAGGCTTCAGGGATGGAAGCTCCGGCAGCCAGGAAAGTCCCTCCGCCCATAGAAGCTACAGGTCAGTGAGAGAAAAGGCTGGGCTGGACAAGAGGGGAAGCGGAGTGTCTCCGTGATTCGGGCCCCCTCGGGAGGAAGCGGCGGTGGCAGAGATGGGGGCAGGAAGCAGTGGAGGCAGAGGCGTGGGCTGCAGCGGAGGCAGCAGCGGCGCAGCCATGGCCCTGGACTCCCCCAGCAGCAGGCAGAATCTTCATTACTGAAGGCCTCTGCATAAAGCCCCTGAGGGAACTGAGCCTGGGAGGTGGCCCCCCCCACCCGCTCTGTTCCTGAAAGTCTCTGCATAAAGCCCCTGAGGAAGCCGAGCCTGGGAGGCGGCCCTGCCCCCACCCCAGCACCAGAACTAAAGCTCATTGATTAGCAGCTGGGCGGGTGGCGTGGAAAGCCCATTTGAATCTCAAAGCCGAAGCACTAGCTGGCAGATCTAGGCGGGGGCTGGACAGGAATCTCAGAAAGCAAGTAACTGGCTGGGAAAATGCCTAGAAAAGGGAAGAAAAATAAGACTATAGAGAGTTTTTTCCAACAAATGCAAATGATCCCGACATTTGGATCTGATGACGAGGACGTATTCTTGCCATCAGGGAAAGATGTGGAGGGTGGGGCCTCAGTACCCCAGACACCCCAGGGGGATGTCAGGTGGGCTCAGGCCTTGGAAGATCTCAAAAAGGATTTTGAAAAGCAAGTTAGACAGGTGGAGGAAAAACTGGGAAGAGAAATGAGAGAGATGCAAGAAAAGTATGACAAACGGGTCAATACCTTGGTTAAGGAGACCCAAAAAAATGCTGAGGAAAATAACACCTTGAAGAATAGGCTCACTCAATTGGCAAAAGAGGTTCAAAAAGCCAATGAGGACAAGTATGCTTTCAAAAGCAGAATTAGCCAAATGGAAAAAGAGGTTCAAAAGCTTACTGAATTTAATAGTTCTCTCAAAATTAGAATGGAACAGATGGAGTCTAATGACTTTTTGAGAAACCAAGAAATCACCAAACAAAACCAAAAGAATGAAAAAATGGAAGAGAATGTGAAATATCTCATGGGAAAAACAACTGACCTGGAAAATAGAGCCAGGAGAGACAATTTAAAAATTATGGGACTACCTGAAAGTCATGATCAAAAAAAGAGCCTAAACATCATCTTCCATAAAATTATCAAGGAAAACTGCCCTGACATTCTAGAACCAGAGGGCAAAATAAGTATTGAAAGAATCCATCGATCACCACCTGAAAGAGATCCAAAAAGAGAAACTCTTAGGAACACTGTGGCCAAATTCCAGAACTCCCAGCTCAAGGACAAAATCTTGCAAGCAGCTAGAAAGAAACAATTCCAGTACTGTGGAAATACAATCAGGATAATTCAAGATCTAGCAGCTTCTACATTAAAGGATTGAAGGGCATGGAATAGGATCTTCCAGAAGTCAAAGGAACTAGGGCTCAAACCAAGAATCACCTACCCAGCAAAACTGAGTATAATACTTCAGGGGAAAAATGGTCTTTCAATGAAACAGAGGACTTTCAAGCATTCTTGATGAAAAGACCAGAGCTGAAAAGAAAATTTGACTTCCAAACACAAGAATGAGAAGAAGCATGAAAAAGTAAACAGCAAAGAGAAGTCTTAAGGGACTTACCAGAAGTGAACTGTTTACATTCCTACATGGAAAGACAATATTTCTAACTCTTAAAACTTTTCAGTATCTGGGTAGTTGGTGGGACCACACACACACATGTACACACATGCACACACACACACACATACACACATGCACACACACATAGAGACAGAGAGCACAGAGTGAATTGAATAGGATGGGACCATAGCTGAAAAGAAATTAAGGTAAATGGTGAGAGAGGTGTAGTGGGAGGAAAGAGGGTGAAATGGAATGGGGTAATTATATGTCATTTAAGAGGCAAGCAGGAGACTTTTTAGTGGAGGGAAAAAGAGGAGAGCTGAGAAAAAAAAAAAAACAAACAATTAGTTTACCCTCATCTCATTTGACTAAAGGAAAGAATAAAATGCACACTCATTTTGGTATGAAAATCTATCTTACAGTACAGGAAAGTGGGGGAGAAGGAGATAAGCAAGGGGGGGGATGACGGAAGGGAGGGCAAAGGGAGGAGGGAGCAATTTGAAGTCAACACTTGGGGAGGGACACGATCAAAAGACAGAAGAGAAAAAATGGGGGGCAGGATAGGATGGAGGGTAATTCAGTTAGTCTTACACAACACGACTATCAGGGAAGTCATTTGCAAAACTACACAGATATGGCCCATATTGAATTGCCTGCCTTCCCAAAGGGAATGGGTGGGGAGGGAGGGATGGGGATAATTTGGAACTCAAAGTTTTAGGAATAACTGCTTAGTATTGTTCTTGCTACTAGGAAGTAAGAAATACAGTTAATGGGGAATAGAAAGTCATCTGGCCCTACAGGACAAAAGAGAAGATGGAGACAAGAGAAGGGAGGGATGACAGAAGAGAGGGCAGATTGGAGATAGTGAAAATTAGATGCTTGGGGTATTGGGGTTGGGGGAGGGGATAAAAGGGGATTAAATTTGGAACTGAAAATTTTGTGAAAATGAATGTAAAAATTAAATAAATAAATAAATTAGAAAAAATAAAAAAAAATGTAAGAAAGAGAAAAGCAGCGTAAGTCAATACAATACACAAGGATGCTTGCTCTCTTCTATGGGGATGGTCCTTCCTTGGAAATTAATCACAAAGCCTTTATAATTTAATGGACAATATTCAAGAATTGCTGTGACTAAAATGTCATCTTGGGCTGTGTTTTTTTTTTTTTTTTTTTTTTTTTGTTGCTCTTGTTACTTTGAACTGCTGGATTTTGTTCTTGTTTGGTTTTTGTTAAACTGTGCCTCTTTTATGTCTTAACTATGTAATGAGATTGGAAGCTTCATGAAGCAAACTACCATGTCTAATGGTTCTTTGTCCTCCTCATATATATACTAGTATATAGTATATGGTAGTTCTCTTTTTCTTTTTAAAATAATGTCAATTATTTTTAACATTATTTTTCTTTTTAAGTTTTGAGTTCCAGTTCTCTCCTTCCTCACTTCCTCCTCCAGCCATTGGGAAAGCAAACAACATAATATCAATTATACATGTGAAATTATGCAAAACATATTTTTGTATTAGCCATACCACAACACTAGTGGTCCTCTTGGTCCTGGAACTTTGACCAGTCCCCTATTCCCCTGCATCCATAAATACTACATTTCCTTTTTGTCTTGGAACTGAGACCATGGCCTCTGCTCCTGTGTGAGCAATTGTAAGTGTTCTGCTTTCTAGAACTGCAATCCAGAATTAAGTATGGACAATAGAGTTGATCCAGCTACACTGAGTGCCAGGAAAACCTCTACTTCAATCCTTTTCTAACCAGTTCTTTAACCCACACTTCATTTATTGTCTCTGTGCTGAGAGTTCCCAAGCAGTAAATTATTGGTGTCACCACCTATGTGTGGTCTAGGCGTACGCCACCATCTCCAGTGTCACAGAACTCTCCTGCTAACTTCTGAAGGTGTTGCTGTGTTTTTAGGTTGGAAAAAATATTTCAGCTTTTTCTTTTATTGGCTGTGTCATTGTAAAATTTGATTTGAGATTTGAAGAAATATTTTCCAGTTGCTTAAAGGGGCATATTGAAAGAATTCACCTGGGCTGCTACCTGTAATCTGATATCTTGCCTACATTTTTGTATACACACACACATACACACACATGCATACACACACACACATGTGTGTGTATATATATACATGAAATTTTTAAAAGTACCTGATGAATATGCATGAATTTTAAAGATCTGTCTCTCTGATGTAGGGAATAATCCTTATCAATATATCTGGACTAGTACACAGAAAACAGAAATACAAGGCTGATACAGGGAGCATTTTCAGCTTTAAAAAACAGTGAATTGAATTCAAACTGGTAACTGTTAATTATATATCATATGCATCCAAGCTGAATAACATATTAAATATATGGCCCTATTTTTGAGGAGAGTGTGATCTGTTTGGGGGAAAATATAAAATGTTTAAATAATAAAACAAGTCATTTTATGATTATGTCCCTAGTGTGACTACATAGTGTTTGTTGTAGAACTTCAAAGAAAATAATGATCTATAAGAGTTAGGATTCACCTGTGAAGTTTTTGTGGAGGAAATTGCAGAAACATTTTGAAGGGAAATCTCTTGGGTAATATTTTGTGTTGGCTACCTTTTGGCCTGGAGTTCTGATTGATGTATAAAATTGCCTGGGTTGAGACACGATTGCTCAGAAGAATCCAAGAAAAATGTAAATTTATTCTTCATCTAGTGTTTGAAGTCAGCATTTATAGAATGTAGGATTTAGAAATATAGAGAAATGGGAGTAGGGCAACCCAGAAAAAAAGTACAGCATAAGCAAAGCATTTGAGGCAAAACAGAATTTAATAGTAAGCTTTAGAATTTCAGTGCCTGCAAGCAACCTAAAGACTATATTGAAGTATAGTAAAAGTACTAACAGATTAATAAAGGTAGAACCAGGTTGGGAGCAAAGGGAAATCTGAATGACAGGCAAGTGAATTTCAGTTATAATCATTGCATCGCAGACTTACAACTTTAGCTCTAGCAAAGAGAGAACATCTCTGCAAACCTCTTCAATTTATTCAACATGCAACATTCCTGAGAAATAACTGAAAAAAATGAAGAAAGTTTTCATGGAGGTACACTGTGGCATGAATAAGAGAGCAGTTCAAGGTAGGAGATTATTTAGTCAATCAAGATGTGCTAAGAACTTCGCCAATGGTAGTGACAACAAAAATGGAAAGAAAGGGATTTTGCAAAAGAATTTGCAAAGGATTTGAGCTATAAGTACATATTTAGCAATGTACCTAAAACTATAATCAGTAAGTATTCTATGAATCCCAGTGGAGAGCCCAAACCTCACAAAAACAGAAGCCTATAAAATGAGACCATTGACCAAACTTCAAAATTATATCTGTCTAAAAAGAATATTTAACAACCTCAGGATAGCCTGATTTTTTCTTTTTTAGAAATACATGCCTAAGAGAACTAGCCTGTAGTTCACACTTTTAAATCCAATAGGTGTGGTTTTCTGAGCATAACAAATATCATAACAAACTATTGTAACAATGTCATGTTAGACACAAGGAATTTGTATACTAGTGATATATGAAATTTGGATGCAAAATTTTCATTATGGACACCAAAATTATTGATCAAAAATTTGAACATTTTTAATTTTTTTAAAAAATTTTATTTTGGGTGGTGACATACAAGTATTGAAATTTTAAGTCCACTTCCTTCTAGAATTTAACTTTGTAGAGAAAGTTAGTTTTTATGTAAGAGAGATGTGATGATTATGAATGTGTTTTCTGGGTTTAAGAAATTGTAATTTGTGACTAGGAACAAAACTGATGTGATCTTTATTCTTTGTAGAGCAGTAAATTGAATGGTTAATCTAGAGAGGAAGTTCAAATACCAATTATATATTTTTTTCTTTACTTTGAATTAAGGATTAGTGTCTTTGCAACAAGATATGTGTTAGGAAAGTAGAATAATACCATGACTTTTTGCTATTGAAAGAATCATTTCACAGAGAGTTTCACTAAGCATATGTGCTTTTATGTTGGACTTACAACTGTCCACTGGGTCTTTCATTCATTTAACCTAATGATAACATACATATTTCAGTAGAGCTTCAAAACAGTCTCAAACTAATTCAATGCATACAAAAGAAACAAGATACCGAAAAGTGTTCATGCACACGAATACATACGCACAAATGAAGTTCACAGAGATACTTAAAAAAATTAGGAAGCAACTTATTACTAGAAAGAATAAGAATTTTAAAAGTTTACGATTCAAATACAAAAACATATGACTGTAGTAGTATACTGATTTCAGCTTTCAAGTTCAGAACAAACAGCCTAAGAAATTTGACCAGCAAATTGATGATGGATACTGAACTGAGGTATAACACTATCAAAGAAAGAAAGGAAAAAAAGCAACACCACATACCTACTGTATTCAAGGGAAAAGATTAGTTTTTTTAAGAACAAAAAAATAAAATACCAAGAAATTAGAATTTTTTTTAAATTTTAATACAATTTATTTATTTTCAGTTTTCAGCATTCACTTTCACAACATTTTGAGTCCCAAATTTTCTACCCATCTTTTCTCTCCCCACACTCTAGGATAAAGTGCACCCCAACCACTCCATTCCCCAATCTCCCCTCCCTTTTTTCACTGCTCTGTACTCCCCTCAATTTTTCTACACAGTAAGATGGATTGCTATACCCCATTGGTTGTACAACCAATTGTATTTTCCAGCTGCATGCACAAACAATTTTTAATATTCATTTTTAAAGTCTTGAGCTCCAAATTTTCTCCCTTCCTCCCTCCTGACCCAACTTCATTGAGAAGGCAAGAAATTTGATATAGGTGATACATACATAACCATGCAAAACAATCCTGTACTGCCCTCCATTTATTCTGTTCTCTTCCTTGATCTGTCCACCCACAACAGTGTTTGCTTCTGATTACCCGTTCCCCCAATATGCCATCCTTTCTATTATCCTTCCTCTCCTATCCCTTCTCCCCTTGCCTTTCTGCAGGGTAAGATAGATTTCCACAGCCAATTGAACGCAGGTTATTCCCTCCTTCAGCAAAATCAGGTGAGAGTAAGGGTCACTTCTTCCTTCTCACCTCTCCACCCCCTACATTTTAAAATCTTTTTCTTGTCTCTTTCATGTGAAATGATTTACTACATTCTACCTTTGCCTTTATATTTTTTCTAGTAGATTCTTCTCAACATTTAATTTAATTTTATAGGTATCCTCCCTTCATATTCAGCGACCCGGCTCACTCTATGACCTCCTCTCTTTTTGTACACACACACACACACACACACACACACACACACACACACACAGCACTGGGAGATGGAATAGGAAGGGATCATAATCTAAAAAAAATAAAATTAAGGGGTGAGAGAGGAATACATTAGGAAGACAAAGGGGGGAAATGGAATGGGTCAGATTATCTCTAATAAAAGAGGCAATAAAAAGTTTTTTCAAAGGAGGGGGAAAGGGAGAGTTGTGAGGGATGAAGGGAAGCTTACTCTCATCACCTTTGACTCAAGGAAGGAATAACATGCACACTCAATTTGTTATGAAAACCTATCTTACACTACAGGAAAGTAGGGGAGAAAGGGAGAAGCAGAGTGAGGGGGATGACAGAACAGAGGGCAAATGGGAGGAGGGTCCAGTTAGAAGTAAACACTTTTGAGGAGAGATAAGGTCTAAAGAGAGAATAGAAGAAATGGAGGCAGGATAAAATGGAGGGAAATATGGTATTATACAATATGACTGTTATGGAAATCATTTGCAAAACTATACATATATAGCTTATATTGAATTACTGGCCTTCTCAGTGGGAATGTGTGGGGAAGGAGGAAGGAAGAGAAGCTGGAACTCAAAGTTTTAAGAAGAAATGCTGAGAATTGTTTCTGTGTACAACTGGGAAACAAGAAATACAATAATGGGGTATAGAAATTTATCTTGCCTTACAAGACAAGAGAGAAGAGAGGGATAAGGGAAGGGAGTGGTGTTAGAAGGGAGCATAGATTGGGGGAAGGGGTAATCAGAATGTTCAGCTTTTTGGGGTGGGGGAAGGGGAGAGATGGGAAGAAAATTTGAAACTCAAAATTTTGTGTAAATGAATGTTGAAAACTATAAATAAATAAAAATTTTAAAAAATCCTTTCTGAGCTCTTCCATGGTGTAAGAGCACTTCATATTTTTCTTGGAGGCTTTGAATGTAGGAGCCTTGACCTTGCTGTCTCCCTCCAGTTGTAGACCTTAGCCTTCCTTTGGTTTTATGTGTTGATCTTCCTTGTCATAAGAAAGTACCTTTTCGCCAAGAAATTAAACTTCTACATTCTTATTTTTCCCCCTTTTGCTCAATTTTCCAACCAATTCCTTGAGTTTGGAGCTTTTTTTTTTTTAAGTGACTAGTGTAATGTCCTAGGTTTCGAGATTTGGGCAGCTATTTTCAGAGTTATCTCTAGGGACCAGTAAATTCTGAGTTCTTCCAAAGTGATATGATCAACGGAGGGGTGTTAACTCCTCTCCTGGTCCGCACTCTGGTCTTTTGAGCAACCACAAGCACTCTTTTTTGCCTATGCCACTGGAAGTAAAAATCCCTCTCCACAGCTGTCAGCAGTTTTGCATACCAGCAATCCTCCTTGTCCCAGGACTGTGACGCAGATCAGCAGCTTGATTCCACCACTGTATGTCGACTGAGAGCTAGAGAAGCAATCGTCTCTACAGTAGAGGCTGCCACTACCCTGGGCCTGGGACTGGACCATGTTCCCCTCTAATCCAGGTGAAAAGGCTTTCCCATTGGCCTTTGGAACTTTTTGTCATTTGTGGGTCAAGAAGTCTGGAAACCACTACAGCTGTCAGTGATTCAGTGCCCTGCGGCCTGCTTCAGTCCCATCTGTGGTGGCACAGCCCATGCTGGGATGCACTCCTCTTTGAGCCCAGGGCAATCGACCCTCCCTGTCTGCCTTTCAGATTGTCTTTGGCTGAATATCTGTTTCACTTTCTCATCTTGTGGCTTCCCCTGCTCCAGAACTTGCTTAGGGTCATTTACTGTAGGTATTCAGAAGGGTGTGCAGGGAGAGGTCAGGTAGGTCTCTGCTTCAGCTCTGCCATCTTGGCCACATCTAATAGAAATTAGCATTTGCATTGATAACTTTTGAGATTTTCACCAAGAATTATATCTCCTGATCACCAAAAGGACTGGGACATAAGACAGAGACTAAAATAGAGACTATAATATAGAATATGCGTATATACATATATACAAATATATATACATACATGTATATGTATACACACACATATACGTGTGTGTGTGTATCAAAAGAAATGTAAAGAGAATTTAAAAATGATAGCACAAAAGGCCAAAATTATATTTGCAATACAAACCAACCAGGAAAAAGGTTTAAAGGTTGCCCAGGAAATCTAAGTATTATGTATACATACATATGTCTGTATGTTTCAAATTTGAAACTACATGTGTAAGTAGTACACGTGGTACTTAACTCTATATATATATGTGTATATTTATAAGGAAATATGAAAACAATTTTCAAATATTACAATACATATGTATGTGTACATATACTCATGCACATATATATGCACATATATGAATATATATGCTCATATATAGTAAGTATGCATATATTACTTTTGTTAAATACCAACTTATGATTTAAAACTATATGATATTTTATTCTCTACAAGAGTGAAAGTTGGCTTATCTAGCCTTCTATCGACTCAGAATCTTTATCACTGGCACTTCTATAAATGTCTGAAACAATAAGTCCTTTCATGGTAATGACACATTCTAAAACTGAGACTGGAACTGCTCGTTTGAAATGTAAAGACTACTATGAATGATAAACAAATATCTCATCCTATCTCTCTGCAACTCACACCACATAAAGGATGTTTTTCCTGCTTGCTAAAGCTCTAAATCTAACCCTAATTTAAAGTCTCTGCTATAAACAGGTACAGGCTGAGACTTTTCCTTCTGTTACTTCCACATTCCTGAAGGGAACCCCAGTGTGACATGATTGAATTTGTTCTGAATCAAGACACTAAATTATGTTTTCTGTTATTTTAGCATTTGGGAAAAATTGTTGTTTTACCATTGTTTGAAAATTGGCGAATTATAAATGATGTAATGATTGGCATTACTGTAAACAATAGATTGGGAATTTGCAACTTGGATAAATTTTAAGGGGTTTGAGACCTGTGATGAGAAAAAATTTGAGTCTTTATTTTTAATAACCTCTACCTAAATCATAGTATTTCCTTCAATTATGAATGTTAGGTGATATATTACCCATATAGTGATATACTAGCAGTGACTATGAATTTGTCATTAATTGAAATCAAACACTTTTTTATATTAGACATTGCACATGTTGCAAAATATCATTACTCTTATCATTATTTCAAAATTATTATAGTTATTAGATCTTCCATTTGACCAACTGCCTTCCATCTCTTCTTACATTTGTAACCTAAGGGAAGACACCAAGGTTCTTGGTGTGACATCAATCTGTGTCATCTCTCTTTGTGGAGGAGACTTCTGTCTCATTCCTGAAACCCCTAGTCTCCTGCTACAGGTGATAAGATGTGTAACCTTCCATATGACCACTTGCCTTCCATCCCCCATAGAGGGAAGAGAAAGAGGAAAGGCAGTGGGGAATGAGATTTCCATCTCCCATTGAACAATCTCCCGCCTAATTCCCAACCTTTAGAGAAAAGAGAAAGGGTGAAACTAGGCCTCCCATCTGACCCTATAGATTCTATCTTATGTGTCTCCTACCTGATGTCCAGGGAAGAGGAAAGAGACCCTTTCCACTCATTAACATGCTCATACCTGGTCATATCCTATATATCAAAATTATTTGAGATTTCTTTTGTATATCATCCAAACCCAATTCCTCACCCCTTCACCCCATTCCTTAACCCTCCCACCCCTAAGTCTAAATTAAATGCTACTCACCCTTTCCACTGTGTCCTAAGGGCATTACATAGGCAACAGCTTGCCTTCATCTTAAATCTTTTCCTGTCCCACTCCTTCAATTTTCAAGCAATCACCAACACTTTCCTTCTTTGGGATAATACGGCTTCCCTCACCAGCTCTAGTGTGTCTTCTCCTTGTCAAGGTGGGAAAGTTGATTAAGGCAGGGTTGTTGAAATATTCCTTGCTCCCATTAATACTTCCAGATTCTTCCCCTAACTTCAGGAATCAATAATCTCTCTTTAAAGTCAAACAATCCACAATTTCTACCCATTCAAATCCTAATAACTCTTGTCTACAGACTTTCATATGACTTTCCTTCCTTTGTCAACAAGTTTAATACTTGGCTCAAAATTGTTCTCTCCTCCCCAAAATCTACCTTCATATTTGGAAACTTCAACATGCAGATTGACTCTCCCTCAAATACCCTAACCATTTAGTATCCAATTTCCCTAGTAGATATAGGGATATTGCTAATATATCACTGTAGATCATTACTTAACATCCATAATTGATGGGAATACTATGATTTAGGTAGAAGTTAGTAAAAATAAAGATGCAATTACTTTTTCTCACCCAAGGTCACGAACCTCCTAAAATTTATCCAAGTTACAAATTCCCACTCTGTTGTTTTACAGTATTGCCAATCATTACATCATTTATAGTTTGCCAATTTCCAAACAATGGTATAGCAATAAATATCCTCGGTACTAATATCCCTAGGCCTATTCCTCCACCCTGCTTTAGCTATACACAAATTTGGTCACAATCTGTCCTTGCCATCAGTCACAAATGCACCACCACCATGTTGAAGAACTCTGAAATTCCATGAGCTGACCATAGACTTTCCACCCTTCTCTCTCCCTTCCCTTACGAAATTCACTCTTTATCTACACCATGACCTTCGTTCCCATGACTTATCAAGTTGCTCTCAGACAATCACCTCGGCATTAGCCTCTCTTTCCTCTTTCTCTCATCCTTAACTGTTAGTATACCAATTCAACTTTACATTGTCTCCTTCTCTTGAGACCCAGTCCCCTTATGACTGATTGCATCATCCCTCACCTGACATGCAATATATGCTGCCAAACAAAAGTAGAGAAAATCACACAACAGTTTTGACTTTGTCCTCTACAAATTTTGATTATGTAGCTTCAACCGGGCTTTTACTGAAGCCTTATCATTTTCACTCTTCATTCTCCAAGGCATCTTTTCCCAACCTTTTCATCTCTCATTAAATCTCTCCTTTCTCCTGAGAACTTTGCCTCATATTTTATAGAAAAAAATAAAAGAATAACATTCATGGCAGGCTCTCTTCTTTGTTATTCCATATCATACAGATGAATTTTTTGACTAGTTCCTGCTTCAACCTTCTTTCACATAATAAATTGATCCTATTCCTTAACAAAACAAACTATTTTAGTTGCGCAAGAGATCCGATTCCATCCCACCTCCTCCAATGGATTGCCCCTGTCTTTCCCCAAGTAAATAGAGAAATAAAATAAAGACTTCTCCCCACAAATCTAGGAATGTTAGATATAGCAATAATCTGAGAAAAAATTAAAGGTATAAATATTGGTAAATAAAAATGAAATTATTCCTATTTATAGATGATATCACAATGCACTTAGAAGCCCCATGTAATCAGCAAAGAAATAAGTGAAAATAATAAATGACTTTGATGCCAAATAAATGGCCAAAAATCATTATCATTTTTGTGAACTATCATAATCTAGGACAGTAAGAAAAATTCTCTTTAAGACAATAAAATAAATTGTATTTAGAACAAACATCAAAGTCATAAGATATGTGGTGTTAAACTTACCAAAGCACATGGAGGAATTAGGTAATTACAATTGCACACATAATCTATGGAGAAATAAAAAGATATATAAGTAATTGTAGAGTTATTCTTGGGCATTGTTGATCCATAACAAGAAATGAAATTACCTCAATTTCCTTGTAACAGTAGAGCAATATTAATTGAATTCCCGTTAGAATACTTTAAAGAATCAGGTAAAGCAACAACAAAAATCATTTTAAAAAGTAAAAGTTTTAATATACCAAGGAAAATAAGAACAAGAAGTTCAAAAAGGTCATAACATTTCCAGACTTGCAAGCATATTATAAATCAGAAACCATCAAAGTGTTTTAAGACAGTTAAAGAAACCAGAAAAGTAAGTCAGAAGAATTGTTAATAAGCAAGACATTGAAGCATTTGAATATAATGTTCTGATGCTTGATAAATGTAAGAACAGAAATTACTAGAGGAAGGTCTTTGGGACTTTTTCACTTATATTCCCAGTAATGACAAGGATTATGTGAAAGGAATTTCTGGGAACTCATGAAAACAATTATGAATCATCACTATCATTATCATTGTCATTATTCTCATCATTCTCATAGCCATTGTCCTTGTTAACATCATTATTTGCCAATCTTAAGCCCTTCCTTATCTCATTTGAACCTCACAATTACCATGGTAGGTAAGTACTATTATTATTTCCTTCTTACAGATGAGAAAACTGAGTTAAATAGACTTACCCAGGGTAATACAGCTAGTAAACTAAGCATAAATTAATTTAATATGGCAACTATGAAGCTGGTAAACTAAGCATATATTAAATTTACGTAGCAACTATCATATCATACATTTAAAAATAATTGCAAAATGAATTCTTAACTGGAATAGTAATACCCACACAAACATACACACTTATATTTAGAGGGAGAAACTACATGGAGCTAGCTTTTACAATTACGGCCAGGAAGAGAAATCTTGACCACACAAGGCAGAGAGAAACAGTGGTGTGCTGGAGCAAGCTCAAACAGCTCTCAAATGTGAAATTTCTATTGTGAATATTTATAACTTAAAAATAATCCAATACAACAAATTGAGGTTTTATTTATGGTTTTATTATCTAGATTTATAAATGTGTAATATATGTACAAATATAAATCCGCAAATATGTATACATGTATGCATATGTATGTAAATATATGTGCATGTATATGCACATATGTGTGTATATTTATCTATTATCTATCTATCTGTCTATCTATCTATCTATCTATCTATCTATCTATCTATCTATCTATCTATCTATCTATATCTACACACACACACACACACACACACATATCCTGGAAGTTTTTTTAAATTTTTACATGCATAATCCTGGTGAGAAGTAAAAATAGATAATTCCAACTAAAAAAAGATCCAAATAAAATTTATGAAGATAGGATAACAAAATATGCATAAGAACACACTTTGCATCTGACATTACCATGAAATCTCTGTTATGTATTCTACAGGAAATTGACATGTATATTATCCAGCAGTCATATATCCTTTCCCCCAGATAAGATCAAAGGATCTGATTCAGAAAAGAATTGCAAACTAGGAATTATGTGGTCTAACATATCGATAGTAAGAAAAATGAAAATTAAAATAACTCTAAGGTTTTACCTAAGATCACACAAAATAGCAAATTAATAGAAAGTGAAAGTCATCACTTTTGGAAAGATTTTGGGAAGTGGTTCATAAAATCAATTTTGTCAGAATTTGTCCACTATTTGGTGCATCTGGAAATTTAAAAGAAAAGTGATTAAACTTCCAGTAATCATACTACTGGTCATATGCTCCAAAGCAGTCAAGGAAACAAAGAACATTATAAAATATAAAATATCAAAATATCCAAAGCAGTACACTATTTAGTTTTACATAATTGGAAGCAAAGTAGATACCCATTGATAAGAGAGTGGTTAAAAGTAAAACCAACTGTAACAACTCTGATATCCCCAATTGATGAAAGGTCAAAAACTATGAACAGTCAGTTTTAGAGGAAAAAAAGAGCAAAGCTAGCCATAGTCATATGAAGGAATGGTCTAAAACACTCATAATTTAAGAAATACAGATTAAATTAACCGTAATGTGTCTCCTCATTCATATTAGATTGTCTAATATGACAGAAAAGAAAAATCATGAATGCTAAAGGGGATGCTGAAAAATACAGACCCTAATGCATTAGTCTAACCATTCCATTTAAGCATTTATTTTTAGTTTTCACCATTCATTTCGACAAAATTTTGAGTTCCAAATTTTCTCTCCATCTCTCTCCTTCCCCCATTCCATAACACCATGCATTCTGATTACCACTTTCCTCAATCTGCCCTCCCTTCTATCACACACTTCCTTTCCCTTATCTCCATCTTCCTCTTTTCTTGTAGGGCAAGATAGATTTCTGCACTCCATTACGTGTATTTCTTATTTCCCAGTTGTATGCAAAAGCAATTCTCAACATTAGTTCCTAAAACTTTGAATTCCATTTTCTTTCCCTTTCTCCCTCCCCACCCATCACCACTGAGGAAGTAAGTACTTCAACTTACACTATATATGTGTAGTTTTGCAAAAGAATTCCATAATAGCTATGTTGTGTAAGACTATATTTCCCTCCATCCTATCCTGACCTGCCTCATTTCTTCTATTCTCTTTTTTGACCTTATCCTTCCCTGAAAGTGTTTACTTCTAATTACCCCCTCCTCCCATTTGTCCTCCCTTCTATCATTTCCTCACCCAACTCATTCCCTTCTCCCCTACTTTCCTGTAGTATGACAGATTTTCATACCAAATTGAGTGTGCATGTTATTCCCTCCTTATGTTTGTGATGAGAGTAAGCTTCAGTTTTCCCTCTCACTTCCTCCCTTTTCCCCTCCATTGAAAAAGATTTTTATTGTCTCTTTCATGAGAGATAATTTCATCATTCCATTTCTCCCTATCTTCTCCCAATATATTACTCTCTCACTCATTAGTTTTATTTTGTAGACATCATCTCTTCCTATTGAACTCACCCTGTGCTTTCTGTCTACATATATGAAATATATGTGTGTGTGTGAAAAGTTTCAAGTTACAAAAATTATCTTTCCATGTAGGAATGTAAACAAGCCTCATGAACCTTTTCAAGGTTCTCTTGATTCTTGTGTTTGAAAGTCAATTTTTATTTTCAGTTCTGGTCTTTTCATCAAGGATGTTTGAAAGTCCTCCATTTCATTGAAAGACCATTTTATCCCCCAAAGTATTATACTCAGTTTTGCTGGGTAGGTGATTCTTGGTTTTAATCCTAGTTCCTTTGACTTCTGGAAAATCATATTCCAAGCCCTTCAATCCTTTCATGTAGGAGCTGCTAGATCTTATATCATCCTGTTTGTATTTCCACAATGCTTGTGTTGTTTCATTTCAACTGATTGCAATATTTTTTCCTTGACCTGGGAACTCTGGAATTTGACTACTATATTCCCAGGAGTTTCTCTTTTTGGATCTCTTTCAGCAGGTGACTGGTGGAATCTTTCAATATTTATTTTGCCCTCTGGTTCCAGAATGTCAGGGCAGTTTTCCTTGATAATTTCATGAAAGATGTTGTCTAGGTTCTTTTTTCAATCATGACTTTCAGCCATTCCCATAATTTTCAAATTGTCTCTCCTGGATCTATTTTCCAGGTCAGTTGTTTTTCCAATGAGATATTTCACATTGTCTTCTATTTTTCATTATTTTGGTTTTGTTTTGTGATTTCTTGGTTTCTCATATAGTCATTAGCTCCCATCTGTTCCATTCTAATTTTGAAAGAACTATTATCTTCAGTGAGCTATTGAACCTCCTTTTCCATTTGTCTAATTCTGCTTTTTAAAGCATTCTTCTCCTCATTGGCTTTTTGGACCTCTTTGGCCATTTTGGTTAATCTATATTTAAAGGTGCTATTTTCTTCAGCATTTTTTGGGTTGTCCTTTAGTAAGCTATTGACTTGCTTTTCATGATTATCTTGCATCACTCTCATTTTCTCTTCCCAATTTTTCCCCCACCTCTCTTACTTGATTTTCAAAATCCTTTTTGAGATCTCCCATGGCCTAAGACCATTGCATATTTATTTTAGAGGTTTTGGATGCAGAAGCTTTGACTTTTATGTCTTCCTCTGATATTGTGCGTTGTTCTTCCTCATGTGAAAGGTTGGAAGAAAATACTTGTTCATCGATAAAGTATCCTTGTATAGTCTTATTTTTCCATTTTTGGTGCATTTTCTGAGTCAGTCACTTGATTTTTAAGTCCTTTGTCAAAAGGAGGGTACATTCTGGGGATTTGTAAGTTATCATTTCCTCTCCTGACCTTTGCTCTTGTCTGTAAGCAACTACAAGCACTCAGTTCTGCCCAGATCTGTCAGTAATGTTCCCTCTCCAGAGTCTCCACAACCAGCACACTTCCTCACTCTAGGAGAGCCACTAAGGGCTGAGATCCAGATCAACTCCTCAGTTTCCTCAAATTAATCTTTGAGTCTTTTGTCATTGACTTAGGTCATTATATTGATCAAAGCAACTAAATCATTTACAGTTGATTATGATTACAATATTACTGTCACTATGTACAGTGTTCCCTAAGTTCTACACACTTCATTTTATATCAGATAATATTAGGCTTTGGCTGAGGGCACCAAAAATGGAGACTGCTACTGCTGTTGCCAGAGGGGCCAGACTGTGTTCCCTTCTCACCCAGATGGAAGAGCTTTCTCAGTCACTTTTAAAGCTCTGTTTGGCATTTGTGGGTTGAACAATCTGGGATTGATAACAGGGATTCTACCCTCCGAGGTGTGGTCTGGTTCTTTCTCTACTGTGCAACCAGGAACGCACTCCACTCCCTGCCCAGTGTGGTAGTCCTTTCCTAGCAGCCTTCCAGTCTGTCTTGGGCTGGAAATCTCTTGTGTCCTCTGCTGCTCTAGAATTTGTTTTGTGTCATTTCTTACAGGTATTATATGGCCTATGGAGGGAGCTTCTACAAGTCTGTCTTTCTGTTCTGCTATTTTGGCTCTGCCCCTTAGTCTAACCATTCTAAAAAATAGTGTGAAACTATATCCAAAGGTCTAGAAAACTTACTATATCCTTTGATTCAGCAATTAAGTTCCTGTCCCAAAGAGAAAAATGAGAGAAAACTCATCTATAGGTACAAAATTATTTATAGGAGTCTTCTTGTTGTGTCAAAGAACTGGAAATTCAGAGCATTACCCTCAATTGGGGAATGGCTGAACAAGTTTTAGTATATGAATATGATGAAGCATCATTTTATTTTAGGAAATGATGAGCAGAATGACTTCTGAAAAAACATGAGAAGTCTAATATTATCTGTTATAAAGCGAAGTGTGTAGAACTTAGAGAACTTTGTATATAGTGACAGCAATACTGTTATCATAATCAACTGTAAATGATTTAGTTGTTCTTATTAATACAATGACCTAAGTCAGTTCCAAAAGACTCAATGAAAAATGCTCTTTACCTTCAGAGAGAGAAGTGATGGAGTCTGAGCGCAGTCTGAACATGTATTTCACATTTTATTTTTTGTATAACTTCACATGTATAATAAGTATCATATTTCTTATCTTCTCAATGGGTGGGTAAATGGGCTGGAGGGAGGGAAAGAATTTCAAACTCAAAATTAAAATAATTAATATTTAAAAGAAAAACTAATGGAATAATGCAATATTATTTTGCAATAAGAAGTGAAAAATATTGGGAATTCAAAAAATGTTGGGAATATTTGTATGGACTGATATGTAGTGGAAATAAGCAGAATCCCAAAATGTACACAAGGACAGTTATAGTATAGACAAAGAGATGCCTAAAAGGAAGCCAAATAGAGCAATCGAAAAACTAGGAATGGTCTTATATCTCTCCTCATGTCAGTGAGGTGTGGATTACAAGAGGAAATTGAAATATGCATTATCAATTGTGGTCAAAATTATATTCGGAATTGATTAATTACTTTTCTTTGCTGTTTACTAATGTTTAATAGTGTCAGTTAGAGGAATGAATGAGGGTGGGATGCATTTTGTTGCTAGAAATGAGCATGATGAAAAAGGAAAAACAAAAGACTTACCTATTTGGAGCATTTTATGCTTATTTAACATTATTTATTATGAAACAATTTATTTTATAAAAATGTTGAAATTCACAATTAAATATATGCTAAGGAGTTTGGAAATTCAAACCCTTGAGTTTCAATGAAAGCAAAGATATATCTTATAGCCTGGACTAAAATTCAGTGATGTACGGCAGCCATTCAAAGGTTTTAAATGCTTAAATCCCACTCCCCGCATCCATCAAAAAAAGTAACACATGAATAGCATTGAAAAAAAAATGTCAACAGAAAAACACACACACAAAATCCTGCTAGTTTACTGTTACACTGTTCGTTTTCCATATAAATAGACTTTTGTTCAAAGCACAAACTCAGATTTTAACACTTCAGTAGAGGAAGGTGAAATACAGTCAAATGATTTTGTTTATTCATATTGTAACTATCTCTTTAAATATTCTATTAGATCCAAAATTTCTGTATGTACCAATGTTGTTTGTGAACTGTGACAATCTTAGGTTGAGAAAAGCATGAACTCATATTTATTTCGTTGCTTAACTAATCAAAATGCACTGTCTCAGACAGAATGTACTGTTTCAGGTCCCTTTATGTGGCCAATCTCCATCCAAGGCACTGTGTGCTCCAATTCATAGTTCTAATTCTTAATACTTACATCAATTGAAGAGCAAAATTCCTTCTCTGATGAAGTAATATATTTCAACACAATTTGAAGCTCTGTATATATATATATATATATATATATATATATATATGTGTGTGTGTGTGTGTGTGTGTGTGTGTGTGCGTGTGCATGTGTGTGTGTAACATTTTATAGAATTTTTATTGAAATTGAAAGCCATTCATCATAATTTATAAACTTACTTTTCAACTATGAGGTTACGTAATGAAGATATTCTCCATTTTACTGTGCAATCCAAATTGTAATGAATTCCAATAGTTTTTAAAAACCATAGAGTGAACACATCAAAAGTGAAATTGCTTCTAAGTTGACTAGAAACATTTTCTTCAAAAACTATACTTCAAAGGAAAGTTCACAGATCAAGATGGTAACAAACTTTTGTTGTGTGCTCATGGTAGTAGCACAAGTTTGGATACTTATTATCACCAAAGTTATAGGGGCTGTTCATGGAGATACTTTGATTGATTTATTTATTTTAATATAAATATATTTATTTAACTTTTTACATTCAGTTTCACAAAATTTTGGGTTCCAAATTTTCTCCCCTTTTATCCCCTCCCCCGACCCCAATACATTGAGCATTCTAATTTTTCCTGTCACCAATCTGCCTTCTCTTCTATCATCCCTCCCTTCTCTTGTCCCCATCTTCTCTTTTGTCCTATAGGGCCAGATGACTTTCTATTCCCCATTAACTCTATTTCTTATTTCCTAGTATCAACAACAATACTCAACAGTTGCTCCTAAAACTTTGAGTTCCAACTTCTCCCCATCCCTCCCTCCCCAACCATTCCCTTTGGGAAGGCAGGCAATTCAATATAGGCCATATCTCTGTAGTTTTGCAAATGACTTCTATAACAGTCATGTTGTGTAAGACTAACTGTATTTTCCTCCATCCTATTCTGCCCCCCATTATTTCTATTCTGTCTTTTGATCCTGTCCCTCCCCAAGTGTTGACTTCAAATTGCTCCCTTCTCCCATTGCCCTCCCTTCCATCATCCCTTTCTCCCTGCTTATCTCCTTCTCCCCCACTTTCCTGTACTGTAAGATAGATTTTCATACCAAAATGAGTCTGCATTTTACTCCTTCCTTTAGTCGAATGTGATGAGGGTAAACTTCATGTTCTTTTCTCAGCTCTCCAGTTTTTCCCTCCACTAAAAAGTCTCCTGCTTGCCTCTTGAATGAGAGATAATTTACCCCATTCCATTTCACCCTCTCTCCTCCCACTACATTTCTCTCTCACTGTTTACCTTAATTTCTTTTAAGATATGGTCCCATCCTATTCAATTCACTCTGTGCTCTCTGTCTCTGTGTGTGTGTGCATGCGTGTATGTATGTGTGCATGCATGCATGTACATGTGTGTGTGTGCGTGTGTGTGCGTGTGTGTGTACGTCTCTGTGTGGTCCCACCAACTACCCAGATACTGAAACGTTTTAAGAGTTACAAATATTGTCTTTCCATGTAGGAATGTAAACAGTTCACCTTTGGTAAGTCCCTTATGACTTCCCTTTGCTCTTTACTTTTTCATGCTTCTTCTCATTCTTGTGTTTGAAAGTCAGATTTTCTTTTCAGCTCTGGTCTTTTCATCAAGAATGCTTGAAAGTCCTTTGTTTCATTGAAAGACCATATTTTCCCCTGAAGTATTATACTCAGTTTTGCTGGGTAGGTGATTCTTGGTTTGAGTCCTAGTTCCTTTGACTTCTGGCATATCCTATTCCACTCCCTTCGATCCCTTAATGTAGAAGCTGCAAGATCTTGTGTTATCCTGATTGTATTTCCACAGTACTGGAATTGTTTCTTTCTACCTGCTTGCAAGATTTTCTCCTTGAGCTGGGAATTCTGGAATTTGGCCACAATGTTCCTAGGAGTTTCTCTTTTTGGATCTCTTTCAGGTGGTGATTGATGCATTCTTTCAATACTTATTTTGCTCTCTGGTTCTAGAATGTCAGGGCAGTTTTCCTTGATAATTTCATGGAAGATGATGTCTAGGCTCTTTTTTTGATCATGACTTTCAGGTAGTCCCCTAATTTTTAAATTGTCTCTCCTGGATCTATTTTCCAGGTCAGTTGTTTTTCCCATGAGATATTTCACATTCTCTTCCATTTTTTCATTCTTTTGGTTTTGTTTGGTGACTTCTTGGTTTCTCAGAAAGTCATTAGCCTCCATCTATTCCATTCTAATCTTTAGAGAACTATTATCTTCAGTGAGCTTTTGAACCTCTTTTTCCATTTGGCTAATTCTTCTTTTGAAAGCATTCTTCTCCTTATGGGCTTTTTGAACTTCTTTTGCCAATTGAGTGAGCCTATTTTTCAAGGTGTTATTTTCTTCAGCATTTTTTTGCGTCTCCTTTACCAAGGCATTGACCCGTTTTTCATGCTTTTCTTGCATCTCTCTCATTTCTCTTCCCAGTTTTTTCTCCACCTGTCTCACTTGATTTTCAAAATCCTTTTTGAGCTCTTCCATGGCCTGAGCCCACCCGACATCCACCTGTGATGTCTGGGATACAGAGGCCCTGACCTCCACGTCTTTCCCTGATGGCCCTTTTCTGGGTATTTTCCCAGCCACGTACTTGACTTCTGAGATTCCTGTCCACCCCCGCCTAGATCTGCCCAGCTAGTGCTTGGGATCTGAGATTCAAATGGGCTTTCAGTGGCAAGTGCAGCTGCTATTCAATGTGAGCTTAAGTTCTGGTGCTGGGGTGGGGGCAGGGCTGCCTCCCAGGCTCAGTTCCCTCAGGGGTTTTATGCAGAGACCTTTGGTAATGGCCCTGAACTTCTGCCTGCAGCCTCAGGAGTCCTGGGCCACCACCGCTGCCTCTGCTGCTGCCTCTGCCACTGCCTCTGGCACTGCCTCTCCAGGGGGCCCGAGTCAGGGAGACACACCACTCCCCTCTTGGCCAGCTCAGACGTCTCTCTCACTGACCTGGAGCACCTGTGGGCGGAGGGTCCTTCCAGGCTGCTGGAGATTCCGTCCCTGAAGCCTGCTCGGATCTGTTCCTCTGGGGCCCCCTGGCCAGATCTGGGCAGGGATGGATTCCGCTGTCCGGAGCATGACAGGCCCCTGGGGATGGCTCTCCAGGGCTCTCTGCAATGGAAATCTTTTCCACTGTGTTTCTGCATGCCTTACAGTGCTCCAGAATTTGTGGGGAGTTCTTTTTGCAGAAAATATATGGGCTGTGGGTTTGGAGCTAGCATACGTGAGTCTTTCTACTCCGCCATCTTGGCTCGTGGATACTTTTATTTTTGCTCAGGCTTCTTATCTTCTCAAACAAATGTGAGCTTCAGGTACTTTTCAACTACATATTCAATCATTTCCCTCTGCTTACCTTTTTAATTCATACTCCCTAGTGGTGTGTTCAATCTGTTTTTTTTTCCTTCCTTCCATCCTTCCTTGTCTTTCCCAAAACTTTAGACCCAGTGTACTCTGAAGGTCATAGATTGGATGACAGTAGTACCCTGACCAAGCTGCACTTACAGTGAATATCAATAGTAACTGTTGCTCTTTCTCACTGAGCTTGATTTATTTTTTTTCTTTTGCTCATTAAAGGGACCATTACCTAACTACTTCTTAAAGAGGCCTATTCAATGGATGAGTGCTACCTTACTCTATGTGAGTACCTAAATAGGCCTCAGCTTAAAAAGGACAGTCTTCCACTGTATCCTGGGTCATCTCCTGTCATCCTGATGAATATCTGGTCACTGGATCCAGATGACTCAGGAGGAGAAAATGAGGCTGGTTACCTGGCATCCCTCCCTCGTTTGAAACAAAGTCATGTGTAAGTCATTATTTCTCTGATGTCATGGTCTTCTTCAAAAACAAAGGACAAACATAACCTGTGAGTAGACTGAGCTCCCTGAATGGGGACCTAGCTGGGGAACTCAGTTCATCCTCTCCCTTCTGTCTCCCCCTTCCAACTAGATCCAGATGATTCAAGGGGAGAAAGTGAGACTGGTTACCTTGCACAGTCCTCCATCACTCAAAACAAAGTCAAGTGCAAGTCATGTCCTCATTCTTCTGATGTCATGGTCTTCTTCATAAACAAAGGAGGAACACAACCTGTTCAATCTGGGCAGTCCTATTTAATGTGGTGCTTTAGACTAGGTGAATTCCTTAGCTCCTTCCAAAAGCACAATTTACAGATTTATTCATCACACGAATGTTTAAAAGGATCAGGGAAGAAAATTTTGTTTTACTTAACAGATCATATCGGCTGTCCAAGAAAACCTCTCAATACTTTCCCCCCAATCTGCTTAGTAAAGAGAAGTATCTTTTAAGTATGTGTGTCTTTTGGAAGCCTTAAGATTCTCAGAAATTCTCAGAAATAATTTTCAGATACTTAGGAATAAAATGATGTGAATATTAAAAACATGAAAAACAAATGAAAATAAATTGAATTTTAAGAATTTGGACTAATATATTTATAAGCCTCATTTTCTTGTTCCTTTTTCATTTAAAATAGCATACACTGCTTTAAAAAAATTTTGATGAGCCAAAAGAGTGGGAAAATGAAGTTACTAATTTTTAAATACAATAATTCAATTCAAATCATTACTTAGCGTCTCTTATTAGGCATAAGTCATGATGATAAAAATCATAGGTCATAGATGTAGATTTAGAAAGCCCCTAAAAGGCCATCTAGTTTAATGTGCTTGTTTTACAGATGAGGAAACTAAGAGACATGGAGGCTAAGAGAGCTGTACAAGGACAGTCTCAGAAAAAAAAAATTACTGTCAACATCTTCTGTTAGTATTTTCCTTAACTAAGAAGGTTTCACATTCATATAGTTAATGGTTTCTCTTTTTTCTTTTTTGCCCCTCAGCATACACAAGTCACAAAAGCAAATTTCAGCTGGTTTTTGTAGATGATATTAACATATGGTCATAGGCCAATTCTGACCTTAAAATCTAGGGCTAGTGTAACAGGTTGCACATCTTTGAGAAGTCTACTTCAAGATGCTGGAAAAGGTGTTTAAGATCACTTCCCAGGTGAGGCTTTCCCAGAATAATCCTAGTTCAGAATTCGGCTGAGATCAGGAAATGGCTGGCAACATTTCAACATATGAAATACATCTACAGATAGAGATCAGGGTCCACAATGACAGTACACATATATGGAAAGCTTGACTTAGAAAAGTAAGAGCTGTGTCTGAATTATACTTCATCTGTTTACTAAGTGACCTCACTTAACCTCTTCTCATTCTTAATTTACCCACCTGTTAATTAAAGATAAAAATAATACTTACCTCTTAGAAGATGTAAGAATCAAATGAAACAATACGTATAAAGCCCTTTTCAAAACTTAGGGTAATCTATCACTCATAGCTATTATTAATAGCTTAAGTTCTTTAATATTTTGCTACAAACATGTAATTGCCGTAGAATGCAGATATAATTTAGATGCAGCTTGCCAGATAACATAGTAGATTTTATTTTTAAGGTGCTAAAAACACCTGAAGTCTTGTGCATGATTCACAATCAAAGGTTTTTCAATAACTAAGTGGAGTACAATACTTAAAAATCTAATTTTTTTGAGAAAAATTTCACTAACAAAAATGTATACCCTAATACTTTAAAAAAGTCATGTTTTAGTGGTCTCATTATACTTTAAGTCCAGCCCAATTTACTTTCTAATCATTCCTATCTTGCTTGGATGGATCAAACCAGGTTTCAAAAAACTGCAAGGACTGAGAATTGTTGGCCATAAAATGCAATGATCAAAGCTGATTAACATGTAAACCCAGAGCCAAATGATCTGGAAAGCTGAGTTAAAAGATATTCTGATGAAATGTTGAAAATTGGATTTAACTGCTCTAGATATCCTCACCCTTTATGTGAAAATTTTATAATAACCTTTACTTTAAAGCATCATTTTTGTTTCCATAATTCTGTGAGTTCACACAGAATCATCCCTAGGGTTTCACTGAAAAAGGATTGAAAATTAACAGTTTCTAAAATAGGACTGCTGCATTTCCTTTTGTTTCCTTATTTCTAGTATTGGCTTTATTCTTTATTGTCAAGAAGAGGGAACTTGACATATCTTTCACAATGGATTTTTCTCAAAATGTTGGATATGTAAAGTAAAATCTGAGTGGAAAAATTGGTGACTCAAATGACGAGTTTGTAATTCAGCATGAGAAAGTGAAAAGTGTATATGATTTGGAGTCATAAGCTATGGCTTCAAATTCTGGCTCTAGTATTTACTATCTGTGTGATTTTGTATAAGTCAATTATCCCCTTGAGGTCTCAGGTTCCTTATTTATAAAACTAGGAGGTTAGAGTCAATGTTATCTCAGATCCTTTCCAGCTCTAAATCTATGGTACTGTCCATGCTACACTATGTCTAACATTATGAAGTGAAGAAAAAATCTGATGCTTATCTGAATAATTTGATGTGTGATTGTGATGGAATGTTACTGTGTTATGAGAAATGACAAATTCAATGATCATAGAAAAACATTGATAGATTTGTACAAAACAATGAAGAGTAAAATGAACAAAACTAAAATAAAATTGAAAACAATAGCAGCAATATTGGTGTAAGAGCAACTTTGAGAAGCTAAGCATTTTGACTATTATATATACCCTAATTATAAAAGACATATGAAGAGTCTACCTGCATCCAGATAAAGAACTGCTAAGAATAATAGAATAATTTTACTCATATATAAGTATTTATATCTAATGGTAAATATCTCTAGGCTAAGAGAGTAGAAGAAAAAAAAGAAATTTACAAATTTTATTATATATTTAAAAAGTATAGAAAGTTTTAAATAACAGATGAGAAGTTTCCAGAGTTTCAAATGCACTCACCTTTTTCATATTGCATTATGAAAGGCTTGTTTTATTACATAAATTGAAAAAAATAATTAATTTTTAAGAAACAAAACGATACTAGAAAAGAAGGAGGTATAGTGGATAGATGTCAGGGCCTGGAGTCAGGAAGACCTGAGTTCAAATTCAGTCTCAGATATTTAGTAGCCACTTGAATTTGGGCAAGTAACTTAACTTTAGTTTGCCTCAGTTTCTTCAACTGCAAAATAAAGACGATAATGAGAACATTTACCTCCCAGGGTGACAATTTTAGCCAGTTCACTTATTTACTCATCTAGTCTGACCACCTCATATTTAGATTAGAAGAGTGAGACTGAGAGATTGGCTTGTGTCTCAAGTCACACATATTGTAAGGGGGATAGAGACAGGATTTGAATCAGTTCCTCTGGATTCAAATTCAACAGTCTTTGCACTCTTTATATTAATTGTACTACATTTTTAAAAAATCCTGAAATTCTAATAATTATAAATGGACTGAACGATGTTTTAGATGGACAATGTGTATAGAATTTTTTTCCCAAATAACTGATGAATTATGGGGTGAAAAACATTAGATTTTTTTTTTTAGTTTGATGGCAGTAGCAACATTCTCTTACTACACATGGCTACAAAATCACTTTGTCATGGATTGTTAAAGCATCTCCATAGTATGCTTAAATTTGAAGCATACTTACTTTTTTTTATTCTCACAATAACCTGAGGCTGATGTAATATTTTCTTATTTTGGTAGAGGCACAGATGTATTTTGAGTTTTACATTGACCCCTCAGTAGCAGTAAAGACTGCAAATGAATGAAGTATAAAGACCCAAAAGATGAAGTAAAAACATATAGCATTTTTTATAAAATTCTGTTACTTACATACAGGTTTGCATTCTCTAGCAGTTTTGAGGCACAGTTGGTATTTTTATTACCAGTCTCCAACAGCGCTATGCCAAATAGTTCATTCAAGTAGCTTATGCATCTACTTCTTTTTTGCTGCACAAGAAAATTAAACTGAAAGTCTTAGCATCTCAACCTTTCTGTTTTGATTAAAATTTCTTACTGAATACGATTTTTTACATTTATAATAGTATCATGATAGTCATTAAGAACTGCCATTTTTCACTGTAGTCAGAGGTTAATTATCTGAGGTGGAAGAAAAAAAAGATATGAAAAGTACAGGGTTGCTAACAAAGCTGAATTTTTTTAACAGAAAGAAGAAAGAAATTATATTATGAGTTACAACATGTATATCCACGCTAAATTTTAATAATAACGCTTTAGAACTGTTAGCTTTTAAAGCTGAAATTTACCAAGACAAAGTCAAAGTATAGTACTCTCTGAGGCAAAACAGATTCATGTTATAGAGTAACCAGGACTCTGTCATGCAATTACTCACTCAACAAACTCTTTATTGAATACTTTACTGTGAGCAAGAGACATTGTGTTAAGACATTGACATCTCCTGCTCAAAATGCAGTTGAAATAATTTTTTTTAAGTTAAAACATTCATATTCAAGGTGTTTCTAATTCAGTGGGGGAGATATGATATGTACATAAATAATTCGAATGTAAAATTGAGTATGGTAAGAGAAGAGGAGAGGTTAAAGGAAGATTTTGTTTCAATTTAAAGGGAGAAAAAATCAATTAAAACTGGGATAATCAAGCAGGACTTGGAGAAGGTGTTTGAGCTGAACTTTGAATTATTGGTAAGATTTCAACAGGCAGAGGCATCGGTAAAGCAATCTAAGCAATGAGTTATGACAAAAACATAGGCATGAAGATGGAAAAGGAAGGATATCCTCAGGAGATAGGTAGAAGGCCAGTACATACAGAATTCTTTACCTTTTCTGTCATGGACAGTCAAGTGAAACCTATGAAGTCTTTCTTAGAATAATACTTTTAAATGTGTAACATAAAATACATAATATAACAAAGGAAAAAGAATATATCAAAATGAAGATATTTATTTTTCCTCTACCTATATTTCTATCTGTCTATCTATAGAAGTGCACAGAACCCAAATTAAGAACCTCTGACCTCCAAGATGGCAGAGTAAAAGCAAGGAGTTCCCTGAGCTCTCCCCCAAAGCCCTACAAATATCTGCAAATATAACTCTAAACAAATTCTAAAATTAAAGAACCCACAAAGTGACAGAGTGAAACAAATCCCTGGCCCAAGACAACCTAGAAAGCTGACAGGAAGGGTCTATCTCACTAGGCAGGGAACAGAACACAGTCCAGTGTGGGCTGTATAGTTACAGGCTGGAGGAGGCTTCAGGGGACTGAATCATAGACAGCGATTGAAGTTTCCAGTCTTCTCAACCCACAAATGCCAAAATGGTCAGAGAGAAACTCTGTGGGACCTGGGTGAAAGGAGCTCAGTCTGAGTGGGATCTGGTCCCAGCCCCAGGGTGGGAGAGGTGGCAACAGTATCAGTTGCTGTTGCTGCTTCTGGAGCTGTGGGTCCACAGAGAGCAGGGGTTTGAGCAGCTAATAAAATATCCCTGTAGCATGGAACAGTACTCCCACTCCCAACACCAATGGAATCAGAGTGTTACCTTGACAAAGAGTTGGAAAGCCAATTATTTGACTGGGAAGAGGAGTAAACATCATAAAAAAATTCAGGCTAGAGAAGTTATTTTGGTGACAAAGAAGATCACAACCTACAACCAGAAGAAGACAGCAAAATCAAAGCTCCTTCATCAAAAACTTCGAAGAAATATATGAATTGTTTACATGCCATGAAAGAGTTCCAAAAGGGTTTTGAAAATCAAGTCTGAAAAGTAGAAGAAAAATTGGGAAGAGAAATGAGAGTGACACAATATAATCAAGAAAAGTGAGTCAACAGGTTGCTATAGGAAACCATAACACACCTTAAAAATAGACTAGCATAAATGACAAAAGAGGTCCAAAAAGTCAATGAGGAGAAGAATGCCTTAAAACGTAGAATGGACCAAATGGAAAAGGAGGTCCAAAAGCTCACTCAAGAAAATAATTCTTCAAAATTAGAATGGAGCAAATGACTTTATGAGAAATCAAGAAATTATAAAACAGGACCAAAAGAATGAAAAACAATAGAGGGGGCAGAGCCATACGGCAGAGTAGAAAGATATACATATTCTAGCTCTCCCCCACAGCCCATTAAATACTGTAAAGAAAGACTCTCAATAAATTCTAGAGCAGCAGAAGAGGAAAACAACAGAGTGGAGGAGATTTCCAGTCCAGGGTGACCTGAAAGACTGATGGGAAATAGCTGTCACATCGGACACTGAGCTGAGCCCAACCCATCCTTGGCCTCGTGGCAGGCTCTGGGAGAAGGACACAAGCAGACCTCAGGCACAGAATCTACAGGTGCAGTAACAACAGTTGGCAGATCCCTCAACTCACGGAAGCCAAAGGTCAGTGACAGGGTTTTTTTTCAACTGGTTGAGAAGGGAGAAGGGCTTTCCCATAGCTCTGGCCTCAGGCAGCAGCCACAGAGGCCACAATTGGGCAGGTGGCAGAAGTTCCCACAGCAGCTTCTACAGCAGCCAGCATCCATTGTTGGATCTTAAAATCCCTGGGGGCACTGAGCAGCTGACTCTTACCTCAGCCCTGTGTAGAGGCCCTGCAGCAGTTGATCTTTATCTCGCACTGAATGGTAGCCCTGCCCCCACAGCTTACCTGAATCTCAGCCCCCAGTGCTGGCTTGGTGGAACTGGAGGCCAGGTGGTGGTGAAGAGGAAACTGCTAAGATTCTGGGCTCAAAAATCTCTCCCCCCTCCCAGACCAGGGTACACACTTGATTGTGCCACCTTGGAGGAACTGAGATCTTACAGAACCACAGAGGATACCCTATTCTTTTTTTTTTCTTTTTAAATTTATTTATTTATTTAACTTTTTACATTCATTTTCACAAATTTTTGGGTTCCAAATTTTCTCCCCTTTTCTCCCCTCCCCCACTCCACTACCCCAAGCAATCTAATTTTCCCTATCTCCAATCTGCCCTCTCTTCTGTCATGCCTCCCTTCTCTTGTCTCCATCTTCTCTTTTGTCCTGTAGGACCAGATGACTTTCTATTCCTCATTAACTGTATGTCTTCTTTCCTAGTTGCAGCAACAATACTAAACAGTTGTTCCTAAAACTTTGAGTTCCAAATTCTCCCCATCCCTCCCTCCCCACCCATTCTCTTTGGGACGGCAGGCAATTCAATATAGGCCATATCTGTGTAGTCATTTGCAAAACTATACAAGGATACCCTATTCTTGACAAAGGATCCAAAAGCCAAGTAACTGGTGGGGAAAATGCCCAAAAAAGGAAAAAATAAGACTATAGAAGATTACTTTCTTGTTAAACAGATATCTTCTCCCATCCTTTTGGATGAGCAAGAACAATTCTTACCATCAGGGAAAGACATAAAAGTCAAGGCTTCTGCATTCAAAACCTCTAAAATAAATATGCAATGGTCTCAGGCCATGGAAGAACTCAAAAAAGAATTTTGAAAATCAAGTAAGAGAAGTGGAGAAAAACTTAGGAAGAGAAAATGAGAGTGATGCAAGATAACCATGAAAAGCAAGTCAACAGCTTACTCAATGACAACCCAAAAAATGCTGAAGAAAATAACACCTTTAAAAATAGACTAACCAAAATGGAAAAAGAGGTCCAAGAAGCCAATGAGGAGAAGAATGCTTTAAAAAGCAGAATTAGACAAATGGAAAAGGAGGTTCAAAAGCTCACTGAAGAAAAGAGTTCTCTCAAAATTAGAATGGAACAGATGGAGGCTAATGACTACATGAAAAACCAACAAATCACAAAACAAAACCAAAAGAATGAGAAAATGGAAGATAATGTGAAATATCTCATTGGAAAAACAACTGACCTCGAAAATAGATCCAGAAGAGACAATCTGAAAATTATGGGACTACCTGAAAGCCATGATCAAAAAAAGAGCCTAGACATCATCTTTCATGAAATTATCAAGGAAAACTGCCCTGATATTCTAGAAGCAAGAAGCAAAAAATATTGAAAGAATCCACCAATCACTTCCTGAAAGAGATCCAAAAAAGAAACTCCTAGAAACATTATGGCCAAATTCCAGAATTCCCAAGTCAAGGAGAAAATATTGTAAGCAGTTAGAAAAAAAACAATTCAAGTATTGTGGAACTATAATCATGATAACAAAAGATATAGTGGCTTCTACATTAAGGGATTGAAGGGCATGGAATATGATATTCCAGAAGTCAAAGGAACTAGTGCTAAAACCAAGAATCACCTATCCAGAAAAACTGAGTATAGTACTTCAAGGAAAAAAAAAGATATTTCAATAAAATAGAGGACTTTCAAGAATTCCTGATGAAAAGACCAGAGCTCAAAAGAAAATTTGACTTTCGAACACAAGTATCAAGAGAAGCATGAAAAGGTAAACAGCAAAGAGAAGTCATAAGGTACTTACTAAAGTTGAACTGTTTACATTCCTACATGGAAAGAAAATATTTGTAACTCTTGAAACTTTTTTCAGTATCTGGGTAGTTGATGGGATTACACACACACATACACATACACACAGAGAGAGCACAGGGTGAGTTGAATAGGATAGGATCATATCTTTAAAAAAATGAAATTAAGAGGTAAGAGAGAAATATATTGGGAGGAGAAATGGGATGGGGTAAATAATCTCTCATAAAAGAGGCAAGTGAAAGACTTTTCAGTGGAGGGGTAAAGGGGAGAGGTGAGAGAAAAAAATAAGAAACTTACTCTCATCCCATTTGACTAAAGGAAGGAATAAAATATACACTCATTTTTTATGAAAACATAATACAGAAAAGTGGGGGAGAAGGGAATAAGCAGGGTCGAGGGATGATGGAATGGAGGGAAATGGGAGGATGGAGCAATTAGAAGTCAACATTCTTGGGGAGGGCTAGGGTCAAAGAGAGAATAGAAAAAATGGGGTGCAGGATAGGATGGAGGGAAATATAGTTAGTCTTATACAACACGACTATTATGGAAGTCATTTGCAAAAGTACACAGATATGGCCTATATTAAATTGCTTGCCTTCTCAGTGGGGAGGGAGGGAGGAAGAGAAGTTGGAACTCAAAGTTTTAGGAACAACTGTTGGGTATTGTTCTTGCATACAACTAGGAAATAAGAAATAGAGGTAATGGGATATAGAAATTTATCTTACCCTACAGGACAAAAGAGAAAATGGGGATAAGGCAAGGGAGGGGTGTTAGAAGGAGGGCAGATTGGTGATGGGGGTAATTAGAATGCTTATTGTTTTGGGGCGAAGGAGGGGAGAAATGGGGAGAAAATTTGGAACTCAAAATTTTGTGGAAATGAATGTTGAAAACTTAAATAAAAAAAATAAATCTAGAGAGAAAGGCTAGAGCCAGAATGAGAAGTAAAAAAAGAAAAATAAGAGTGAAAAGCAATAGAAGACAATGTGAAATACTTCATAGGAAATACCACTGGCCTGGAAAATAGATCTAAGAGAGATAATTTAAAAATTTTTGGACTACCTGAAAGTCACGATCAAAATAAAAGCCTAGACATCATCTTTCAAAAATATTCAAGAAAAACTGCCCTGATATTTTAGAACCAGAGGGTAAAATAGAAATGGAAAGAATCCACCAATCATATGTGGAATTCCTGAGTTCCCAGGTCAAGGAAAAAATATTGCAAGCAGTCAGAAAGAAGAAATTTAAGTATTGTGGAAATACAATCAAGATAGCACAAGATCTTGCAGCTTTGATATTAAAGAATTGAAGGACTTGGAATACAATATTTCAAAAGTCAGAGGAGCTAGTATTAAAACCAAGAATCACCTACCCACCAAAACTGAATACAATCCTTCAGTTTCAACAAAATAGATAAATTCCAACCATTCTCGTAGAAAAGACAATAACTGAATAGTAAATTTGACTTTCAAATATAGGAATCAGGAGAAACATGAAAAGATAAACAGGAAAGAGTAACCATAAGAGACTCATTAAAGTTGAACTGTTCACATTCCTACATGGAAAGATAATATTTGTAACTCATGAGACCTTTCTCAGTATTAGGATTGTTGGGGGAGATAGATAGATAGATAGATAGATAGATAGATAGATAGATAGATAGATAGATAGATAGATGGCACAGGACAGTTGAATATGAAAGGATATCTAAAAAAATAGAATGAATAGGTGAGAGAGAAATATATCAAGAGTAGGAAAAAGATAGAGATAAAATGGTGTAAATTATGTCACATAAAAGATACAAGAGAAAGGTTTCACAATAGAGAACAGTGAGAAAGAATGAGTGAATCTCACTCTGATTTGGCTTAAGGAGGAAATAAGATACATACTTATCTTACCCTACAGGAAAGTAGAGGGGAAGAAGATGGAGGGAGGATAGAAGGGAGACAAAATTGGGGGAAAGGGTAGTCAGAAGCTGTTTGATTTTTTGGGAAAGCACACTTTTCACACTTTTGAAAAGCACAGGGTCAAAGGAGAAAATAGAGTAATTGGGGAGAGGATAGGATGGAGAGAAATACAGTTAGTCTTTCCCAACATGATTATTATGGAAATGTTTTCCATAACTACACATCTATAACTTATATTGAATTGCTTGCTTATTCAATGAGGGTGGATGGGGAGGAAAGAAGGGAGAGAATTTGGAACTCAGTGTTTTAAATTATACATATAATGCACTTAATATAGTTTATGGTGGTAGGAGGGGGTGGAAAGAAAGACAGATGGGAATTTTATTCTTGAAATTCATTAATTTTCTCATTTAAGGTATAATTTTAAAAATGTGTCAATTATTTTATTGTTAAATACATATGTTTTGCAATCAGCAGGGATATTGCCAGCCCTAAATTTAAGTGATTATCTGGATGGTGTATGCGCCTAAACTGAAAATCTATCTGGCCTGAATGTTTGATGGAGCTGTGTCAAAATGGAGTGGGCTTCACTGTACATGAGGATATTTTTGGATGAAAATGTGAACATCTTATAGAGAGTCAAGCCCAAACTGCTGCTTTACATTTGAAAAGAAAGCAGAGATTTTGGTTTGTATCCTATGTAACTAAACTGACTTCCATGCATGTATTTTCATGGCATTCTTCCATTCATCTCAGTAGCAATCCAAACAAAGAAGCACTTGTCTAGAAAAAAATATACTTCTTTGTAAAACTTAGCCATGTGCCTTATATAGCTAGCTTGTTGAACCACTTTTGTCTGAGTATTTTCATCATGCTAGAAATCACGTCTTCCAAATGAAATTGACTTATAGGGTCAAGTTTTAATTTATGACATCAAGTATGTCATATTTGCAAGGGCCCTCAGGACTTTTCTAGTCAACATGTGTGTAGTCTATTAGAACTTGAAATAACTTCAGATTTCTTATTACCGGCTCACTTGCTGTAGAGATGAAGAAATGGGTCAAGAATTTAGTTTATGGTCACGTGGAGGGTAAGTAAAAGAGGTGGAACTTGAACCCAAGGCTTCTAACATCAAATCTGGTACTCTTTCCATGACACTACACTAGAAATGCCCTTTACCCATGTTCCTGAACAGTAGTTAGTCAGCCTCTGCTAAAAGCAATCTGGTTCAGGAAAGCTTATTTTCTCAAGGAGCTCAGTAGATAATTGGTCCTCACTTTCCTCTGTCTCAACTTCTATTTTTATTCTCAGTGAATTCATTGTACATGATGACTTCCCTTCAGATAATTTGCCTTCCCTCAGCTTCTTTCCAACATCTTGTAACATCATGCTGACAGGCACACATAATCACCCACAAAGAGTTCTAACCTCCAGAATCCATATCTCTAAAGTTACAACTGACCCTATGCTCTGCTCCTTCTGTGTCACTGTATCTCACTTCTACAAAGTCTAGAATTCCAGTGCATCCCTGTTGACTCAAGAATCAAATGTGAAGTGATGTGGTATTTGAACTATTTTTACAACCTGCCCCCTTCCTACACCTTACTTACCCCTTGTACTGAGCCTTCCCCAGTTGTTCTGATCTATATCTGGCCACTGGATCCAGATGGCTCTGGAGGAGAAAGTGAGACTGATGACTTTGCACATCCCACCCTCACTTAAATCAAATTCTCTTACGAGCCATGGCATCTTCTTCCTGAAGTCACGTTCCTCTTCAAGAATGAAGGACAAACCACAACTTTCCTCATGAAATACTTGTCTACTTGCTGAAAAGAAAACTCTATTTCCCATCTCCATGTCTTTGCACTGGCTGCCACCCATGTCTGAAACGCTTCCTTAACTTCACCTAAGTTCCCTTGGCTTCCTTGAAGGTTCAGTTCAAATTCCACTTTCTTCAGGAGGATTTTCATGTCCATACCTACCAGCTTCTCACTAGCCTCATGAGGTTGGTGACCTTACACAGCCCTCCCTCACTCAAAACAAAGTCAAGCGCAAGTCATGTCATCATTTCTCTGATGTGTCTTCGAAAATGAAGGATGGGGCCTTGTTTAGCTCCTTGCTAAATCTCAGGCCTGCTGCTTTTGTGTCAACAAAGCTCACAGTGGCTGCAGAGAAGATCTAAGTGAATTCATTCACATTTTGAAGCAGTTCTCCCATCTCTCTTCAACATATAATGGTACCCAAAATCTGGAATTCCAAATATTAATTGGATTCTGATGATCTTCTCCTAATCACTAGGATAAGAGTCTTGCATCTCCTAGACTATACTGTCCACCTACACATGGTCATGCAACAAGAATACCTGTTCTACACTCTTCTTATCCCCTGGACTCTGCTTCAGCCTTATTTTACACTTCTCTCCACCCCCACTCAGGTAGATATAGTACCTTTGTCTCTCTCCCAAAAGTATTTGGGTTGGATGGTGAAGCATGACTACCCAGAAAATTGATCAAAGAAGACTATGTATCGAAACCTCTCAACTTGGGGCTTATGTTCTGAGTGCTATCTTGAACCACTTCTGTTCCTAGTCCTCATGAGTCCTGATTCCCACCCTATGCCAAAAGTTAGGCCAGCTTTCTCAGCACTGGAAGTCTAATGCCTTAATTGAAATGTGAGAATGGTTGCTGGGTGTGTCACCATCATGCCCAGGATACTAGCTTGCCCCCCTTGACTCTTCCCCTATAATCCCTGAAGATTCTCATGGAATTTTTCCTTTGAGCTCTCAAAGGATATTACAGGCAACCTCTTAGATACAAGACATTCACTCCAGTCTGACATTTCTCCCTACCTCCTCCTGGGGGTCATGGTTTCTCTCTCTTCTTTCCTTCATTGTAACACTGTTATTGGTCATTTTGCTCACTCTTATACTTGGTTTGTGCTTGTGCTTATGCTCCCGGTTTGATTTGTGTCTTCTCACTCGCAACAACTTTTAGGATACCAGTACCTACCCTTGATGTCACCAAGTGGCTTGCTTCTCTCCACCCTGAACTCAGCTGGCACTGCGTTTGGCACCCCATGCTCATCACCCCTCCAACCTATTCTAGTCCCTGAAGTGGATTTTACAACCCTGTTCAGCAGGAAGCATCTAATAAAGACAATGACTTTTGATCCTTTTCCCCAAAATAATTCTCCTCCCTAGTGGTTGAGTGGGAAAATGATGTGGATAGAAACAGTGCCCTAAGAGTTAAAAATAACATTGATTGACTTTGTGAAGCCCTTGGTTCCCTACAATCTCCCCTAACCACAACTTTCCCTTATTCTGGACCATAACATTCCTTGTTCTCACCTCTCATCTTGGGGAGATGTCCCTACTCCTCATCCTGGGGAATGGGATTTCCTTATGTTGTGTCATTCATAGTCCTCCCCCTGTGTCTTTATCTTGCAAGACTTACCCTAGATGTCCAACCCCCACAAAGAAACCTAAAATCATCCTATATAAGTTTGACCCTTTTCCTATATCACTGTCTTGGTTTAGCTCCTTTCTAAATCACAGGCCCACTGCATTTTCTTCAAGAAAACAACCAACGGCTACAAAAAAGAAAAAAAGGAGAGAAAATGAAGGAGGAACATAACAGCAGCCTACCAGCTGCTAATACCTTTTTCCTTTGAAATTACTGTCATTTGCTGTATGTACCTTTCACTTAGCCAGTTATTTGTCCATTGCTGCCTTCATTAGGACACGCACTGCTAGAATGCAGGACTTTTTTTCTCTTCTTTTTTTCCTATTGCCATTACTTACCAAAATATTGCAAACTCTTAATAAATACTCGTTGACTGACTGACCTATTTACTCCAAACACTCCTTTTCTCCTTGTTTTACTGGACCTTTCTCCCTCTAGTTTTATTTTCCTTCCTTGAAAATCTGGACCTTATAAATAATTAGTGCAAATTGACACTAGGTAAGTTTCTTGTTCCATTACTGGCCACTAATTCTTTTCTAAACTTCAACACTGGCAACCTTCCTTCCATCTGGTTTCTTTTTTGTTTTCTAGTTTCCATGCTGCCAAATGCCAATGGAGCAAGTCACATGACCATTCTGAATAAGTCAATTACAAATTGATATTGATTAGTCTCAGTTGACCTCAATGCACCAGTCAATCATTTTATTTTATTCTAACTAACAGTTCAGTACTCTGCACAGGGTCAGTACTATACCTTCTCTTTTTTCCTCAAATCACTTATACTATAACTTCACTGATCTCTCTTAACAGAGAATATCTTCCTCAAACTTAATTAAAAAAAATGAGACCATCCATCATACTTTTCTCCAATTCCACACTTCAGTTTTCCTGAACATTATTTCCCATTCTGTCCTTATTTGCTCAAGTTTCAGATGGAGGTCAAAGGGGGAAGGTGACTGTAATGGTAATGTAAATGGGAAGAACTTCCATATTCATTAATAGATCCATATGATCTACCTGGGTCACTGTAAGCCTGAGTCACATGAATCTGAGTCACATGGACTTTGTAGTGGAAAAAATTTGATCAATGGGTGGAACAGGAAGGTGGAACAGGAAGAGGTGGAGCTGGAGCAGAGCTGAAAGGAAGTGAGTCAGAGAGCAATCTGAGCTAGGAAGGAGGCTGGCTAGTGTGAGTGAAAGGCCTCATTTGTGGTTTTCTTTAAGGGAGCCTGTTTGTAATTTGTTTAATGGATATGATTTGTGGAAAGCCTAGGATGGGGAAGGCTTGGGGGTGGTGTTGCCCTCTGCATTGTTGTCATGTATAGATTTTTGTTGCTATGATGGATTTGGCTTTCTGGTGTCTGAATACATGTTTTGTTTCTGCCTTCCATGTGGAAGGTCTTGTATTTCATGATTCATAACTGTGCTGAGATATTCATTGCCACTACAGGGATTGTGAGTATTTCATTGGTTCTACAGTGACTAGTGACCCTTCTCCTTTACAATGCTGATTTGTAATATTGATTACATCATTTGCTATATCATTGAAGAACTTGTCCTTTTGATAATCCTCATTTATCTAATTTTCTATCTACCTTAATCAGTAGCTCTTTTCTGTTTTCCTAGAAACTTGTTCCCAATGCTTCCCCATTTGAAGGTGATAATTAGGTGGTCCAGTGGTTTGAGTGCTTAACCTTCAAATGACTATATATGAACAAGTTAAATACAGGATACATTGGAGATGAAGAATAGGGGAAAGGCACTAGAATTAAGGGAGATGGGAAATCTTGATATCTCACTTTCTATCCCCCAGAACTCTAAACAGGGTTGCTGATGCTACTTTTATCTCTGATCCCTCTGGTGTTGTTCTTTTCCTTCTCTCTGTAACATTCAACACTGCTGACCCCTCCTTCCTTCTAAAGATCCTTTCTTACTAGAGTTTTCATGACATTTCTCTTGCTATTAGTCTGACTAAAACATCTTAGCATTTGTTTTTCTTTGCAAGATTTTCTTCCTAGGTCTTCCTATGTGTACCTTTACATCACTCATTTCAGACTCATTCTCTGGTTGATTTAATAAACTCCCTTGAGGTCAACTGTCACCCATACACAGATTATTTTGGAAGCTACGTATCTGGACCCTCATCTATCTCTTCTATTTCCTTCTTCCTTTTGAACATTTCTACCTGAATGTCCCTTTGACATCTCAAACATGCCCAAATGAAAATTCATGATCTCCCCCAGCCTGTTGAAGTTTATCAATCCTTTGAATTTCCCTATTGTGTAAAACCACATCACTATTCTTCTAATTGCCTAACTTTGCAGTCTAGTAGTCAATCCCAACTCTTCATTACCATTTATGGTCATATCCAACTAGTTTCCCAGTCTTGTTGAGTCTTTCTCCTCATCTCTTGCATCTGATTCCCTTTCTGCACTCACACCACAACCACATTAATATATGCCTTCATTATCTCTTGTCTGGATGACTGAAATAGCTTCCTAATTGAACTCCCAGACACCAGCACTTATTCTCTCCAACACTCTTGCCACTTCAGGGCTAATTTTCTTTCTGTGTATTTCATGGGTCCTTTTGAGAGCCTAGTGAGGCCCATGGATAGATTTTTTTAGAGTGTATATACATATATATGCATATATATGTATTTTTTTCAATAAATAAAGGAAATGCTAGGTCTCAGAGATTAGCAAAACAAAACGAAAAACCACAGAAGAAAACAGGTATTATCTTTATCCTATCCAAGTGCATGGACCCCTTGAAATCTATAAATAGTTCCCTTGAATTCCAGGGGAATTTTTGCACAATGATACCAGATTGATTTTCCTAAAGAACAGGACTGATCATGTCATTCCCCTGTTCAATAAGTTTACCTTTGTTTATAGGCTACAGTTCAATTCTTCCATTTGAAATTCATTGCCTCACATCATTCAACTCATGTTGACTTTCTAGACTGATTGCAAATTTTGTTTTCCTCATGTACTGTGTTTTCTAGCTAAAGTGGCCCATTACACTATCTGTTGTTTCCGGTTCACCATGTTTCATTTCCTTCAATGCCTTTGCAGCATTTCTACCCCACTGGCTCTCTATGACTGAAACATTCTTCTTAATTTCCGTCCTTTGGAAATCTTAGATTTTTTCCAGGATCTGTTGAAATGTTAGGTCTTGCAAGAGGTCTTTTATGATTCTACTATTTATTCCAGTCCTATTTTCTCCTTTTTTTTGTATTTTATTGAATTATATATTTTGTATTTCATCTACATTTTGTGTTTCCATATTTTCTTATCTCTATACATATTGTACATTTTCTCACTCCATATAGGCCATATGGAATTTTTGAAGACAAATCCTATATGATTATTATTGTTTTAATGCACATACATCACAGGGTGCCTTTCACAGTACTTGACAAATACTTGTTGACTTGAATTGTGGCAGCCAAGTTCATTTTTTTATAGCTTTAATTACTAGAAGATTTTTCAACTTCCAATAATTGTTTTCAGTTCTTTCTTCTGAGGCTAAGGAGAGAAGGTCATCAACACATTTTTCTCTCACTGCATTCCCAAGCCCCAGATACACTTACTTTACTTCAGCTGTTCCATAGACTGGGTGATTATGAGACTAGGCTTTTAGATCTAGAAAGTGTCAAGGTTTCATGTGGAAAAGACTGACTGCTTATAATTCTCCAGAGAAAAGTAATGGAATGCTGAGTTTCTCCTAGTGCAATTAAGTCTATATTTTTGTGATAGCCATGGGACTGATAGAGTTTGATCTGAGGTTAATATTTCTTCTTTTATAGTTCTATCCTCTTTACCACGATGCATCTCTTCCTTTGCTTGGATACTGTGGAGATAGAGATGATAGTTTGCCTGCCCTGAAGTGAGACATTCAAAAAGGTAATAGAATGCTGAACTTGTAGTGCAATTAATTCTACCATTCTCCAGAAACATATTGTAGAAGCAGTTGTGTTCGATTTGATAAATTAGATTGAATATCTAGGGTATAAGACTCAAAATCTTTTCTGTTATTCATCCATTTGTCACAGATTTGAAGAAGCTTTGGGGAATATAGTGCCCATTTGAAATTTGATGCAACATGAAACTTTATAGTGAGTTATTTCTTTTGATAGCTATTATGAAGATAGCCTTCTTATAAAATAGTTATTTGTGGATTTCATTAATACTGGAGTACCAGGGCTGATAGGGCAATGTATGAGTATCATTTCAAATTTCACAGTATGTTGTGAAGGATTTTATGAACATTAACTTTATTAAGGCATGTCGCCAGAATGTGAAAACTAATATATCACAATAATATTCTCTCAAGTGAGCAACATCTTTTTGCATATTTACCCCCTATAAATAATGAACAAACAGGAAAATATTGCACAAAATTAATTCAACAGGTGTCAGTATATGAAATAACTAGCATAAAAGTAAAGCTTCCAACAATCTGATTTTAAGAATCATCCAAATCATTTTCATAGAGCTTGGCTGGACCAGAAGAATGAAATTCAAAATAATGTTATAAAAATTTGAAAGTTTGAGCAAATGAGACCCTGATTCTACTCAACATGTTTTTTGCATATATTTCTACCTTTTTTTTTACTAATCAGCGATTTTAGAAGTGGCAAATCATCCCAGGAAAGGCTGCCCTTATGATATTTTGGAATGCCCCAACATCTCAAGTGATTAATTCAGCATGGTATTGAGTTAATTTGAACATAGTTTTAATTAAAATTTATCAAGGCACTTAAAATGGCAGCTGAGTCTGTGTAAAAAACAATTCAGTGAACAAAGTTAGAATGATGATGTTAACTTGATAACCAAATTAATAAATCATTTAAAAATACACCCATGAATACAAGTACTTTCTAGCTTACAACAGAAAATCATGTTAAAATGTATATTAAAGAGGCTTTGAAGTTATTTTCATCAACCAATATGAAGTAATTAATTTTAAAGAATGGCATATACTTGAAAAAAATTATTTTTTAAATTTATATTATCAAAAATACCCATCTTCTGCTTAATAGGTCCTATTTGCCAAATAAAAGAAAACTTATCTTCCATTCACAATTGAAATAAGCATATTATTCCATTTTCGTTATTATTCAGTTGAAAATCATTGGGGCACACGGCATATTAAAAGTATAAATATACTTCTCACCAAATTGCTACCCAATTTTCCCCAATTATATATAAATACGCATATATATAACATAAAAAAGTTCTAATTTTATGATATAACATATAGCATATATAACATGACATGAGACATCTTTATCATAATTGCAAATGATCAACATTTTGCAACATATGATAAATTTTTTTAAAAAATTGGTTATGTGAATATATGAATAAAAATCATGATGTAAAATCCAATATTCATTATTAAAATATATGTTTTATATATATATTAAAAAGGACAGACTTTTAAAACACAATTAAAATCTATTTTAAACCATCTATAAATAATCTATATTATACATAAGTTTCTCTCTTTCTCTCTCTCATAGTTCAAAAATTTTCACTCATGTCAAACTCTTTGTGATCCCATTTGGGATTTTCTTGGCAAACATACTAGAATGGTCTGCCATTTTCTTCTTCAGCTTATGTAATAGATGAGGAAATTGAGGCAAACATGGTTAAGGGATCACTCACAGGTAGTAAGTGTCTGTGGACATCTGTGAACTCAAGAACGTTAGTCTGACTGACACAGGGCCAGTCACTTTATCCATTGCACCACTTAGCTCCCTCCCTCTATCTATCTAGCTATCTTTATTTCTTTGTATAACTAGAAAGATCCATATAAATCTATATCTTCCTAGATACAGACATACAGATCTCTACATATAGATCTAATTCTATGTCTATTTAGACACACGGATATAGATTTAGATCTACGTACCCATATATAAATAGTCTATAGGAATAGATGCAGACATACTTTATAACAAGTAAAGTACCTTTTAAAAATTCTGTTTGACCTATTTTTCTATTTAAAACATTTTTGCCCACTACAATATAGAAAATTGATTATATTTTTAAATCCAGTACTATGACAACTTTAACAATCTTTATTTTCAGCATGTCCCTTCCTGTTCTTGCTTGTTTATTCATAAAAATTTCATTATGCCTTCATTCATATAGATAAAAAGACCTCTTGATATTTTGATTATTATTACATTAACTTTGTAAATTAATTTGAGAAATTATAATTTTTACCATGCTAATCCAACTTATCTACAAACATTAGAATTCATTACAATGACTTATTTATTCCATTATTTTGTCTGTTATGCATCAAGAATATTCACTGGTAGACTAATTCTGCAATATTTGATGATTGTAACTATTAATGGCTTTTCTTTTCATATTTATTCTGGATCTTTATTGCTAGGAAATAAGCATGCTAATTAGTTTTCTCATATCTCAAATTTTGCAGCCTTCCTGAATAAGACATTTTGTTCCCTCCCTCCCTCTCTCTCTCTCTCCTCTTCCTTCCTTCCTTCCTTCCTTCCTTCCTTCCTTCCTTCCTTCCTTCCTTCCTTCCTTCCTTCCTTCCTTCCTTCCTTCCTTCCTTCCTTCCTTCCTTCTTTCCTTCTTTTTTTTTATTTTTTGCTTGCAGTAACCAAATTGCAGTATTTTGTCCTCTTCATTTCAAATTCCAATTTGCTAGTATCTTTTAGCCTTAGTGGAGCTTCTAAAATTTCCATTACTACTTCAAATACAGTTTTGGTGAAAGTAAGCATTCTTGTTTTGCATCTGTTTTGGTTGGAATACTTCTAATCTTATTCCACTGTGTATTATTTAAACTCTTGGTTTAAAATAGAGTTTTTGTTATGTTTTAATTAACACCTGCATGAGCTTATTTTTAGTATTTTAAATCATGAATGAATGCTGGATTCTATTTAGTGATTTTTATTCACATGTTCATATATTCAAGGCTAATTTTTAAGTTTTGGTTATATATTGCAAATTTTTTCCATTGTTTTTAATGATAACTACACACCTGGTATGAACTTTTAGTAACAATGATGTAGTGTTATTTTAATCAATCACTATATTATCTGACACTGTATTTTTATCTATATATGTTGAAAAAATGGAATACATTTTTTTAGTATTTCCTTGTTAGGTTTTAAAACACTGCTGTAACTGCCATAAAATGGTATTTTCAACACTTATTCAATGCTCTATTCAGTCTTACAGTTTTTCCCCATTAAAAGACAGTAATTATTTGCTTTTGGAGGTTATGAAGGAATTCATTTGTGAATATATCTGGTGTATGTGTAAGGATAATTTTTTGATGATTTTCTTCTGTCTTCTTCTATTACAACAACCTCTCCTCAGTATTTAATATTTGTTCTTAGTTTTTTTTTAAGAATTTTAAAAAGGAAACAATAAACACAACTGAAATTTATAGAGATTCAAAGGTTGCAAAGTCTGATGTTCATATATTGTTTCCTCTTCCAATTAAATAAATTACAAAAGGAGCCAAGAAGAGAAAATTATTCATTAATGTGTCAAATGAAGAACAAAGATGAGTATAATCTGAATTCCTAGATGTCCCTTTATAGAGTGTGAATAAGGTTTATTTGATGAAAATTGGAAGTCAGCTTGCCTTTGATGTTAGCTAAAGATTTACTATATTCCTAGTGACCTGAAAAAAACTAGTTTAATAGTTCTAGACAAAATCGATGAGGTTTGTGTCTGTGACCCTTGGCAGGCTACATATGTGACAGTAATAAGAACCCAGGTCTTTAGAGGAGATTCTCCTTTGTCTTTCACTTTTCCCCTTGCACCTCTCCCAGTGGGTTGAGGGGAGATTTCTTGTCTCCCTCCTTACAACCCAAATGTCCAGAAAGCTAAGAAATAAAAGGAGACAGAAAGTTCACAGACCCAAGAAAGAAGAGAACAAGACAAGAAGAAAAGACACAGAACTGACCACAGGATGCATAGTAACATTTCTTGAGGACAGATTTACTTAATTGATTCCATGAGTTTGGTGGGTATAGTGACCAAACTTCAGCAGCTCATAGCATGTGGGCTATTATTCCCTTGCTAAAGAAGATTCCAAATGACTGCACTTTCTGTTCTTTATGTACTTTAAAAAATTATTTTTATGGGGTAGGAGACAATATGGTGGAGTAGAAAGACACACATATGCTAGCTCCTAACCCATAGCCCATAAAATATCTGTAAAGAAGAATTCCCAGCAAATTCTGGAGCAGCAGAAGCCACAGAACAACAGAGTGGAGGAGATTTCTATTCCAGAGAGACCTGAAAAACCGATACCAATGGCCTGTAGTGCACCGCACCCGGTGCAGAGCCCAGCCCTGCCTTGTCTGAGTAGCACCAAAAGGAACAGATCTAAGCAGGCTTCAGGGACAGAATCTCCAGCAGCAGATTAGGTCCTTCTACCCACAGGTGCCAAAGGTCAGTGAGAGGGTCTTTCCAGCTCACCAAGAGGGGAGCAGGGTGTCCACATGACTCAGGCCCCCTCAGGAGGCAGCAGCAGAGGCAGCAACAGACAGGGGCTCCCAAAGCAGACAGGAGCTCAGATCCATTAATGAAGATCTCCAGGTACACCCCCTGAGGGAACTGAGACCCGTGTGGGGGCCCTGCCCCATCTGAGCACCTGAACTTAATCTCACACTTAGTAGCAGCCCCGCCCCTGCCGAAAGCCCTGAGGCTGGGAAGCAGCATTTGAACCTCAGCCCCTAAGCACTAGCTGGGCAGAACCGGAGGCAAGATGGGTGTGGAGAGGAAACTGAGAGGTCAAGTAACCGGCTGGGGAAATGCCCAGAAAAGGGGGGAAAAATAAGACCATAGAAAGTTATTTTCTTGGGGAACAGGTGTCTCCCCCCATCCCTTCAGATGAGGAAGAACAAGGCATACTGCCAGAGGAAGTCAAGGGCCTTCCCTCCAAAGGGGCCTTAAACTTGGATCAGGAAATAGAAGACCTTAAAAATCAAGTTAGCAGCTTACCAAAGGAGAACCAAAAATACACTGAGGAAAACAACAGTTTTATAAAAAGACAACTCAATTGGAAAAAAGAGGTCCAAAAAGCCAACACGGAGAAGGAGGTTTTAAAAAGCAGAATTAGCCAAATGGAGGAGAAGGTTCAAAAGCTCACTGAACAAAATAATTCATTGAAAGAGAGAATTGAGTCCAGGGAAAAGAATGACTATGAGTTAAACCAAGAAGTTAGTAAACAAAACCAAAAATTTTAAAAAAATAAAATAAAAGATGAGGTGAAAGAACTCATTGGAAAAGCAACTGACCTGGAAAAGAGATCCAGGAGAAATAATTGAAAAATTATTGGACTACTTGAAAATGATCAAAAAAAGAGCCTAGACACTATCTTCCATGAAATTATCAAGGAAAACTACCCTGATGTTATAGAATCAGAGGGCAAAATGGATATTGAAAAAATTCATCACTCACACCCTGAAAGAAACCCGAACAGAAATACTCCTAGGAATATTGTGGCCAAATTTCAGAGTTCTCCGATCAGGGAGAAAATACTGCAAGCAGCTAGAAAGAAATAATTTGAGTACTATTCAAATACAATCAGGATAACACAGGATCTGGTAGCTTCAACATTAAGAGATCGAAGGGCTTAGAGTAGGATATTTCAGAAGTCAAAGGAATTGAAATTGAAGCCAAGAATCACCTACCTAGCATATCTGAATATAATACTTTAAGGGAAGAAATGGACCTTCAGTGATAGAGACAAATTTGAAGATTTCATGTTGAGGAAAAGATTGGATTTGTATTCAAAAATTTGATTTCCCAAAGTAAGAATCAAGAGAAGCATAAAAAGGTAAACAGGGAAAAAAAAAGAAAAAGAAAAATCATAAAAGATTCTCTAAAGCTGAACTGTTTACATTACTGCATGGAAAGAAAATATTTTTAACTCTTGAATCTTTTTTCAGCATTTAGGTAGTTGGAGAGATTGTACGTACACACTCACACACATACACATAGAGAGAGAGTACAGGGTGTGTTATATCATAAGAGATGCTATTTACACACACACACACACACAATAAATAAAATAAAATAAAAATTAAGGGGTGAAGGAGGAAAATTCCAGGAAGAGAAAGGGAGTAATGAAATGGGGCAGCCTATAACTCATAAAAGAGATAAGAAAAATCTTATACAATAGAGGAGATAAGGGAGAAGGGGAGGCAGAGGGGGTGGGATAAAGCCACTCTTCGCACATGTGGATGAAGGAAGGAATAACATGCTCACTAAATTTGATATGAAAATTTATATCACACCACAGGAAAGCAGGAGAGGAGGCAGTAAGTGAAGCAAAGGGAATGTTAGAAGGGAGGGCAAATGGGAGAAAGGAGTCACTGAAAATAAACACTTTCAAGAAGGGACAAGGTCAATTGTAGGGGGAAAATAAAGGGCATTGGGCAGGTCTGAGGGCAATATAATTAGTACTACACAACATGATTACTATGGGAGTTTTTTGCAAAACAACACATGCTTAGTCTGTATTGAATTGCTTCCCTTTTTAGTGGGGCTGGGGAGGGAGGGGAGGAGGGAGAAAAGTTGGAATTCAAAGTATTAGAAATGAATGTTGAGAATTTTTATTGCATGTAAACAGGAAATAAAAATTACAGGGATAGGGTATGGAAATTTATCTTGTCCTGCAAGAAAAGAGAGAAGATGGGGATAGGAGAGGGGTGGGGTGTGATGGAGGGTAGGGTACATTGAGGGAAGGAGCAACCAGAATGCAAGGTATTAGGAAGTGAGGGGAGGAGGGTGATGGGGAGATAAATTGGTCATGTTGCAAAGTGAGGTAAAAGAAATTAGTATTAAAACAATAGACTGAATCATTTACTGAGAATAAATCAATGTCATCTTTAGTTTGGAGAAAAGAATTTCAGTCTAACTTTCCAAGAGGAAGGTAACCTCTGATAAAATTTGGCACTGATGGAAAAGTCAAGGTTTTAATGGTAAATTTGATTTTATGATTGCCATTTAATCATGTACTAGAACATGTATAGAAATTTATGAAAGCCAGTTAAGACTTGCCTAAAAGATGTTCCTTAGCCAAAGTGAAACTATAATCATATTTTAAACCTGGTTATAGGAACTTGCCATTTTTAGATGCTATGGGACTACTGAGTGACTGTTCTTCTGAGTCTAACTCCAGGTATGGGAAGCAAGAAAGGCTATCCGAGCCTCTATTACATGATGCTAGTATGCTCATGAGACGCTGGTATGAACTGAATAGGTGATCTCAAGGGAAGGGTAGGAGAGTGGCTGTTCAGCATGGGCTAAGGTGAGATTCTCCTGACTCAATTTCCCCACTGACACCTGGTAGACTTTAAGCTGGACTGAATGCAAGTGGACAATCTACTCCTGCCTGGAATAGACATGAAGTTGGGGAGATATTGTTTTCATGCAATGTCCCCACTCTTGGTGGCAATTTCCTATAGTCAAAAGATTTAGAAAGCTTAATGCCAGATCTATTCAATTATAGATTATGGGTAGAGGAACATCCGAGGCTGTATAAAATTAAGCTATTAGGCATAGGACTTTAGACCAATAACATTAAGGTGGGGTCCTTTTATTCTTAGTAATACGGTGGAGACAATTAGATCAAGAGATTGTGAAGTTAGCAACATAAATATTATCTGTGTCACAGTTGACTTATGTTTAAAAAAATTATTTTGTGGTCCATATTGAAAATGTTTTAAAAAGTTGTATCACCTGACCAAAAGTTGGAATTGCTTTATCTGTTATAAACTGTGTTAAAAATAAATAAAAAAATTAATATGTGTTAAATTATTATTGTCTACTTTGGAGAAAATCACATTCATAGTAAATAGCAAGAGATAAATCAAATTCATACATTCTTGGCATTTCCCTGAATGCGTATAAAATGAGACAGTGACTTTTTCTGAGAAATCTATGAGTCTGAACAGCATTCATGTGAACTTAAAACTATACCTCTGAACCACAGTTTACATACACATATTTATTATTTGACTAAAACCTTAAAAAAACCAAATGCAAGCATAAAAGGTGTGAAATCAGACTAAAAAGTTCATTTTTAGTAAAATTTAAAATATTGAGAAGTAATATTTCAGCTTTAATAGTTTTAATCAGGTTATAATGGTTTTAAGGCAATTTAAGGAAATCTTTTTCCAGACTCTGGGGGTGGTGGGGGTGGGGAGAATACAACAACAGCAGTAAAAAAACACCCTTGAAAAGATGTATGGTTATTTAGGACAAACATGTTTTCCTTAGGTTTAAGAGCGACTACTCTTCCCCCACTACCTGAAGGTCACCAGTTCCCACAAATGGTGTTTTCCCATTTTTAGAGGTCCCTTGAATTCCAATTCTATTTAACAACTTAATGATGAGGTAATTTTTTTGCTACTTTAAAGCTATAGCAAAATCAATGTGTGTGTGTGTGTGTGTGTGTGTGTGTGTGTGTGTGTGTGTGTAATATTACCCCTTCTCCAGTGGAACATAATATCTAAGAAGAATTTATTAAGGACCTACTATGTTCCACATTCTGCATTAAGGACTAAGGATACAACATAAAAAGACAGTCTGATGGCTCAAGAAGCTTACAATTTCATATGGGGGTGGGGGACATAACAGAAAAGAAAAAGAGGCAAGAAGAGGGGAAGGCCACAGGGAGAATCTTTTTTTTAATGAATTAATTTGTTTTTAGTTTTCAGAGTTCACTTCTATGAGATTTGTACTTCCAGATTTTTCCCTATCTCTCCTCTCCCCCATGACAAGATAGCCTGCATTGTAATTACCCCTTCCCATAATATATAGTCCCTTCTATCACAACCCCCTCCTCTTCTCTTATCCCAATCCCCTCTATTTTCTTGTAGGACAAGATATATGTCTATACCCCATTTCCTCTATGTATTATTTTCCAGTTGTATGCAATTTTTCCATTTTTTTGGTTCTGTTTTACAATTTCTTAATTTCTTATAAAGACATTAGATTTCATTTACTCCATTATAATTTTAAAGAATTATTTTCTTCAGTGTATTTTTGGACTTCCTTTACTAGTTGACCAGTTTTTTTTGTTTGTTTCTTTTAAGGAATTCTTCTCCTCATTGGATTTTTGGACCTCTTTTGCCATTTGGGTTGGTCTATTTATTAAGGTGTTATTTTCTTCAGTATTTTTGGGTCTCTTTTAGCAAGCTGTTGACTCATTTTTCATTATTTTCTTGCATCACTCTCACTTCTTTTTCCAATTTTTCCTCTACTTCTCTTATGTGATTTTCAAAATCCTTTTTCAAATCTTCTTTTGCCTGTGACCAATTCACATTTTCTTGGAGGCTTTGGATGTAGAAGTTTTACTTTGTTGCCTTCTTCTCGTTATGTGTTTTGGTCTTCCTTGTCACTGAAGTAAGATTCTATAACTGATTTTTTCCCCATTGTTTTCTCTTATCCAATTACTTGATTGTTGAGCTCTTTGTCAAGGTAGGTCTCTGCTTCCAGGGTGGGTGGAGGGTAGGGTGGCATACAACCCCAAACTTCAGGGGTTTTGTGCAGCTGTTTTCAGAGATACTTCTAGGTACCTCCAAACAGGTGCCACGGGCTTTTCCTACTGACCTCTCAAGTAGTCCGTGGTGGTTTGGGATTGAGGTGTATGGAAAACACCATAGGTGCCAGGGATTCTGTCACTTGAGGTCTACTCCTCTCCAGTCTTTGTTGGCACTGGCCATGTTTTACTGTGTTCTTCTCCCATTCCTGTGACATTGACACTTCCTGTCAGTCTTCCAGGCTGTCTTGGGATGGAAATTTGTTTCACTCCATCATTTGTGGGTTGTGCAGTTCAGAATTTGTTTAGAGTCGTTTTTGGAAGTATTTGGAGAAGTTAGTGAGAGTCAAGGAAGTCCCTTCTTTCACTCTGACATCTTGGCTCAGTCTCCAAAAAGTTAGAACATCGTCCAATGTAGTTTTATCACACACCTCAGTTCCTGGTGTCGGTGTTCCCTGAAATAATTAGTGCTCCCTAAGGAGATGGGGGGAAGGAGGGAGAAGTAGGTAGAATAATCTAAGATATATGGAAGTGATTGTAAAACACTAAAAGCAAATAAAATAATAAAAAAAATCAACTGGAATCTGAAAGGACCTCCTTTGTGATGGCATACAACTTTATATAGGTTCTACATATGCATACCTATTAAATATATTTTCACCTTAATCATGTGGCATAGAAGAATGAAAAGGAATGGGAGTAATTATAACACAAAACAAAACATAATACAAAAGAAAATTATCTGCTTCATTCTGTGATGATATTCCATAGTTCTTCCTCTGGATATGGAAGGTATTTTGCCTTAAGAGTCTATTGGGAATTTTTTAAGTCTTTGCATTGCAATGAAATACTAAGGATATCAGAAAAAATTCTCACGCGCTGTAGTTGTTGATGTGTAAAAAGTTGCCCTGGTTCTGCTCCTTTCACCCAGCATCAGTTCATATAAGTCTTTCCAGTCCTCTCTGAAGTCTTCCTGTTTGTCATTTCCCACAGCACAAAAGTATTCCACTACATTCATATACCACAATTTATTCAGCTATTTCCCAATTGGTGAGCATGGCCTTGATTTTCAGTATTTGGTCACTACAAAGAGAACTGCTATAAATAAATATTTTTGTACATGTGTTTCCCATTTTTATGATCCCTTTGGGATACAGCCCTAGAAGTGGATTTTCTGGGTTAAGGAGTATGTACATTTTTGTAGCCCTTTGGACATAATTCCAAACTGCTCTCCATAATAGTTGAATAAGCTCACAGCTCCACCAGCAATGAATTAGTGTTCCAACCCTTCCACATCTTCTCCAACATTTATCATGTTCCCTATTTTGCCATGATAGTCAATCTGATAGGTGTGATGTGGTACCTCAGAGTTGTTTTGATTTGCACCTCTCTAATCAATAATGATTTAGAGCATTTTTTCCTATAACTATCGATAGTTTTAATTTCTTTCTTTAAAAATTGCCTGTTCATATCTTTTGACCATTTATCAAATGGAGAATGACTTGTATTCTTGTACATTTGACTCAGTTCTCTATATATTTTAGAAATGATGTTTTATCACAGACACTAATCGAAAAAATTCTTTCCCAGTTTTCTGCTTCCCTCCTAATCTTGGTTGCATTGGGTTTGGTGGTCCAAAAACTTTTTCAATGTAATATAATCGAAATCATCTATTTTTGTACTTCACAATATTTTCTATCTCTAGTTTAGTAAAAAATTCTTCCCTTCTCCATAAATCTGGTAAATACACTATTCCTTGCTCCACTTATTTGTTTCTAGTATGAATATTTATACCTAGATAATGTACCCATTTGGACTTTATTCTTGTGTATGGTGTCAGACATTGGTCTATGCCTGGTTTTTGACACACTGTTATCCAACTTTCCCAGCAATTTTTGTTGAACAGTGAGTTCTTATCCCAGAGGCTGGAGTCCTTGGATTTATCACAGTAGTTTGCTGTATTCATTGACTACTGTGTCTTGACTACATAACATGTTCCACTGCTCTACACTGCTGTTTCTTAGCCAGTACAAACTGGTTTTGATAATTGCTGCTTTATAATACAGTTTGAGATATGGAAGATCTGGGCCACCTTCCCTAGCATTCTTCTTTTTTCATTAGTTCCCTTGATATTCTGAACCTTCTGTATTCAAGATGAATTTTGATATTATTTTTTTAACTCTAGAAAATAATTTTCTGATAGTTTGATTGATATAGCACTGAATAAGCAAAGTAATTTAAGTAGAATTGTCATTTGTGTTCTATTGACTTGACCTACCCATGAGCAACTGATGTTTTTCCACTTACTTAGATCTGACTTTCTTTGTGTGAAAAGTGTTTTGTAATTGTGTTCATATAGTCCTGGGTTTGTTTTGGCATGTAGACTCCCCAATATTTTATAGTGTTTACCCTGGTTTTTAATAGTATTTCTCTTTTTATCTCTTGCTGTTGGACTTTGGTAGTGATATATAGAAATGCAGAAGATTTGTGTGGGTTTATTTTGTAACCTACAACTTTGCCAGAGTTGTTTATTATTTCAAGTAGTTTTTCACTTGATTCTCTGGGATTCTCTAAGTATATCATCAAATCATCTACAAAGTGTGATAACTTATTTTCTCCTTTGCCTATTATAATTCCTTCAATTTATTTTTCTTCTCTTATAGCTACAGCTAATGTTCCTAGTAACATATTGAATAATAGTGATGATAATGGATATCCTTATTTTACTCCTGATCTTACTGGAATATTGCATCTAGTTTGTCCCCACTGTATATAATACTGGCTGTAGGTTTTAGGTAGATACTGCTTATTATTTTTAGAAAGTTCCATTTATTCCTATGCTCTCTAGTGTTTTCAACAGGAATGGCTGTTGTATTTTGTCAAAAACATTTTTCTGTATCTATTGTGATAATCATGTGGTTTCTGTTAGTTTCTTTGTTGATACAATCAATAATGTTAATACTTTTCTTAATATTGAACCAGTCCTGCATTCCTGGTGTAAATGCTACCTGATCATAATGTATTATTCTCATGAAAAGTTGCTGTATTCTTTTTGCTAAAATATTATTTAAAATTTTTACATCTATATTCATCAGAGAAATTGGTCTATAATTTTCTTTTCTCTGTTTTGACTCTTCCTGGGGTAAGTATCGAAACCATATTTGTATCATAAAAAGAATTTGGGAGGACTTCTTCTTCCCTGATTTTCCCATATGGTCTGTAGAGTATTGAAATTAACTGTTCTTTAAATGTTTGATCAAATTCACTTGTAAATTCATGCAGTCCTGGAGATCTTTTCCTAGAGAATTCATTGATGGCTGGTTCGATTTCTTTTTCTGGCATGGGGTTATTTAAGGATTCAACTTTCTCTTAAATCAGGGCAATTTCTATTTAAAAAAATAATCATCCATCTCATTTGAATTGTCAAATTTATAGGCAAACAGTTGGGCAAAGTAATTTATAATTGTTGTTTTAATTTCCTCCTGATTGGAGGTGAGTTCACCCTTTTCATTTTTAATATCAGTAATTTGGTTTTCTTCTTTCTTTTTTTTTAAACAAATTGACCAAAGGTTTGTCAATGTTATTGTTTTTTTTTTTTCTTAAAACCAACTGTTAGTCTTCTTTATTATTTCAAGTTTTCTTGATTTCAATTTTATTAAACTTTCTTTGGTTTCCAGTATTTCTAATTTGGTGTTTACTTGGAAATTTTCAATTTGTTCTTTTGAGCTTATTCAGCTGCATGCCCAATTCACTGATCTTCTCTTTCTCTGTTATGTTCATGTAGGCATTCAAAGATATAAACCTTCCCCTAAGAACTGCTTTTCGGTGTCCCATAAGATTGGGTTGGTTGTCTCATTATTTTCATTCTCTTGAATGAAGTTGTTAATTCTTTCTATGATTTGTTGTTTAACCCACTCATTCTGTAGGATTAGATTAGTTAGTTTCCAATTAATTTTTGTTTCATCTTTCCATGGCCATTTATTACATAAATTTTTATTGCATTATGATCTGATAAGGATGCATTCACTATCTCTGCCATTCTACACTGTATTGTGAGGTTTTTATGCAGTAGTACATCGACAGATTTTGTATATGTGCCATGTATCGCTAAGAAAAGTTATATTCCTTTCTATTTCCATTCAGTTTTCCCCAAAATTCTACCATATCTATCATTTCCAGAGTTTTATTCATCTCCTTAACTTATTTCTTGTTTATTTTGAGGTTAGATTTATCAAGTTCAGAGAGGGGGAGATTGAGGTCCCCCACTAGTATTGATTTGCTTTCTATTACTTTCTGTAACTCCCTTAAATTTTCCTCTAAGAATTTGGATGATATACCACTTGGAGCACATACGTTTAGTAATGATCTTGCTGGGGGCGGAGCCAAGATGGCGGAGTAGAAGGACGCACGTTTATGAGCTCCAAAACCAAAGCCCATGGAATTAATGTAAAAAGAGACCCCCATAACTTCTGGGTCAATACAAGGTGTGCAGAAACGGAGTGGAAGAGATTTCCATTCCAGGGAGCCCTGGAGACCCATCCCCAGGGTCCATCATGCTCCGGAAAGCGGACCCCACCCCCAGTGCTGCCCTGGCCGCGGCCCCAGAGAAGCTGACCCGAACAGGCTTCAGAGACGGAAGCTCCGGCAGCCGGGAAAGTCCCTCTGCCCACAAAAGCTACAGGTCAGTGAGAGAGAAGCCCAGGCTGGCCGAGGGGAGTGGGGTGTCTCCATGACTCGGGCCCCCTCGGAAGGAAGCGGCGGAGGCAGAGGCGTGGGCGGCGGCTGAGGTGGCAGCGGCCCAGGACTCAGGAATCCCCCAGCAGCAGGCAGGATATGCATTACGGAAGATTCCCTGCATAAAACCTGAGGGGGCTGAGCCCGGGAGACGGCCCTGCCCCCACCCCGCTCTATTACTGAAGGCCTCTGCATAAAGCCCCTGAGGGAACTGAGCATAGGAGGTGGGCCGCCCACCCCGCCCCCACCCGCTCCATTCCTGAAAGTCTCTGCATAAAGCCCCTGAGGGAGCTGAGACTGGGAGGAGGCCCTGCCCCAACCCCAGCACCAGAACTAAAGCTTGCCTCGGAAAGCCCATTTGAATCTCAGAGCCCAAGCACTAGCTGGGCGGATCCAGGTGGGGGTGGACAGGAATCTCAGAAGTCAAGTAACCGGCTGGGAAAATGCCTAGAAAAGGGAAGAAAAATAAGACTATAGAGAGTTTTTTCCAACAAATGCAAATGATCCCGACCTTCGGATCTGATGACCAGGACATATTCTTGCCATCAGGGAAAGACGTGGAGGGCGGGGCCTCAGTACCCCAGACACCCCAGGGGGGGGTGGCGGGTGGGCTCAGGCCTTGGAAGAGCTCAAAAAGGATTTTGAAAAGCAAGTTAGACAGGTGGAGGAAAAACTGGGAAGAGAAATGACAGAGATGCAAGAAAAGTATGAAAAACGGGTAATATCTTGCTAAAGGAGACCCCAAAAAATGCTGAGGAAATTAACACCTTGAAAAATAGGCTCACTCAATTGGCAAAAGAGGTTCAAAAAGCCAATGAGGAGAAGAATGCTTTCAAAAGCAGAATGAGCCAAATGGAAAAAGAGGCTCAAAAGCTCACTGAATTTAATAGTTCTCTCAAAATTAGAATGGAACAGATGGAGTCTAATGACTTTACGAGAAACCAAGAAATCACCAAACAAAACCAAAAGAAAGAAAAAATGAAAGAGAAAGTGAAATATCTCATGGGAAAAACAACTGACCTGGAAAATAGATCCAGGAGAGACAATTTAAAAATTATGGGACTACCTGAAACTCATGATCAAAAAAAGAGCCTAGACATCATCTTCCATGAAATTATCAAGGAAAACTGCCCTGACAAGGAAAACTGCCCTGACATTCTAGAACCAGAGGGCAAAATAAGTATTGAAAGAATCCATCGATCACCACCTGAAAGAGATCCAAAAAGAGAAACTCCTAGGAACATTGTGGCCAAATTCCAGAACTCCCAGCTCAAGGAAAAAATCTTGCAAGCAGCTAGAAAGAAACAATTCCAGTACTGTGGAAATACAATCAGGATAACCCAAGATCTAGCAGCTTCTACATTAAGGGATCGAAGGGCATGGAATAGGATATTCCAGAAGGCAAAGGAACTAGGACTCAAACCAAGAATCACCTACCCAGCTAAACTGAGTATAATACTTCAAGGGAAAATATGGTCTTTCAATGAAACAGAGGACTTTCAATCATTCTTAATGAAAAGACCAGAGCTGAAAAGAAAATTTGACTTTCAAACACAAGAATAAGAAGAAGCATGAAAAAGCAAACAGCAAAGAGAAGTCTTAAGGGACTTACCAGAAGTGAACTGTTTACATTCATACAGGGAAAGACAATATTTCTAACTCTTAAAACTTTTCAGTATCTGGGTAGTTGGTGGGACCACACATACACATGTACACACATGCACACACATACAGAGGCAGAGAGCACAGATTGAACTGAATAGGATGGGACCATACCTTAAAAGAAATTAAGGTAAATGATGAGAGAGAAATGTAGTGGGAGGAAAGAGGGGGAAATGGAAAGGGGTAACTATATGTCATTTAAGAGGCAAGTAGGAGATTTTTTTTTAGTGGAGGGAAAAAGAGGAGAACTGAGAAAAAAAAAAAAAAAGAAGTTTACCCTCATCACATTTGACTAAACGAAGGAGTGAAATGCACACTCATTTTGGTATGAAAACCTATCTTACAGTATAAGAAAGTGGGGGAGAAGGAGATATTGCAAGGGGTGGGGATGATGGAAGGGGGGGCAAAGGGAGGAGGGAGCAATTTGAAGTCAACACTTGGAGAGGGACAGGTTCAAAAGACAGAAGAGAAACAATGAGGGGCAGGTTAGGAGGGATAGTAATTCAGTTAGTCTTACACAACACGACTATCAGGGAGGTCATTTGCAAAACTACACAGATATGGCCTATATTGAATTGCCTGCCGTCCCAAAGGGAATGGGTGGGGAGGGAGGGATGGGGAGAATTTGGAACTCAAAGTTTTAGGAACAACTGTTTAGTATTGTTGTTGCAACTAGGAAAGAAGACATACAGTTAATGAAGAATAGAAAGTCATCTGGCCCTACAGGAGAAAAGAGAAGATGGAGACAAGAGAAGGGAGGGATGACAGAAGAGAGGGCAGATTGGAGATAGGGAAAATTAGATTGCTTGGGGTAGTGGGGTGGGGGAGGGGATACAAGGGGAGAAGATTTGGAATCCAAAAATTTGTGAAAAGAAATGTAAAAAGTTAAATAAATAAATAAATTTATTAAAATAAAATAAAAAAGTAATGATATTGCTTCGTTGTCTATGGTGCCTTTTAGCAGGACATAGTTTCCTTATCTCTTTTTATTAGATCTATTTCTCCTCCTGCTTTGTCTGAGAGTAGGATTACCACCCCTGCTTTTTTATACATCAGATGAAGCACAATATATTCTGCTCCAATCTTTCACTTTTACTCTGTGTGTATTGCACTATTTCAAACATATTTCTTGTAAACAATATATTGTTGGATTATGGTTTTTTAATCCATTTAGCTGTCTTTGTTTTATGCCAGAGTTCATCTCATTCACATTCACAGTTTTGATTACTATCTGTGTCTGTCCCTCCATCCTCTTTCCCCCCATTTTACCTTTTAGTTCTCCTTTCTCCCTTCCTTTCCACAACAGAGTTTTAATTTTTGACCACCACCTCCTATAGTCTTCCCTTCCTTCTTTCAACTCCCCTCCCTTTTATTCCCCTTTGCCTTTACTACTTCTTACCTTCCTTTATCCTCCCCTCCCCTTCTTTCCTCCTTCACCTCCTACTTCCTATTGGTTGTTGTCTGTTTTAGAAGTGGACCAAAATGGCATCACCATTGTAAGTGAAATTTCAGTGTGTCCGACAGTGACTGATGAGACCAATATGAGCTCTGAATGCTCTACCACAGGTTGGGCACAGATTGTATGGATATTTGGGGTAGATATCCCAAATTTGTTTATCCTGCATTTACTTTGTGCTGTCTCAATTCTGCTTTGCTCAAAGAGCACAGCACCTTTTCTGATGTGGGCATGCCGTGCTGAGTGGTCCTGTGCCAGGTCTCCCAAGTTGCACAGTCCAATACAAAGTTCTTGAGAGTGTCCCTGTATCACCTATAGGGTTAAATTTATATACTTAAGTTTGTTGATTCCTCCTTGAACCAAATCAGATGAGAGTATATATCAAAAAAAGCTCATCTCCCTCCTCTCTTTCCCTCTACTGTGACATAATTTTGTTCCTCTTCCTGTGATGTAATTTACCATTTTCTGTGTCCTCCTCCTTTTCACATCTCCTGTTACATTCCTTTAGCATACTTAAATCACTTTTTTATCATCTCATCATTTACTTTATACCTGTTCCCTCTATCTAGGAATATTACTTTTATATTTCATAATAAGTATGCAATTCTCAAAATTAACAGGTATCATCTTCCCTTATAGGGATGTAAAGAGTTTTCATAGATTAACATTTTTTTTCCCGTTTACCTTTTTATGCTTCTCTTGAGACCTGCATTTGAAGATCAAATTTTCTATTTACTTCTGGCTTTTTCATCATGAAGTTCTGCAAATCAATTATTTCACTGAATATCCATCTCCTTGCCTGAAATATTATGTTCAGCTTTGCTGGTAATTGATACTTGGTTGTAGTCCCAGCTCCTTTGCCTTAAGAAATGTCATATTCCATTTCCTTCAGTCTTTTAATGTGAAAGCTCCAAGTTCCTGTATGATCTTGACTGTAGCTCCTCGACATTTGAACATTTTGTTTATGGCTAACTTAGTATTTTCTCCTTCACTTGATAGTTCTGAAATTGGTCAAGTACATTTCTTGATGTTTTTTGTTTGGAATTTCTTTCATGAGGGGAATGGTGGATTGTTTCAATAACTATTTTGCCCTCTGGATCTAGGACTTCTGGGCATTTTTCTTTGATGATTTCTTGGAAAACATTATCCAGACTTTTTTTTTTCATCATAGCTTTCTGGTATGTCAATAATTCTTAGATATTCTCTCCTGGATCTATTGTCCAGGTCAGTTGTTTTTCCAATTATATATTTTACATTTTCTTCTGTCTTTTCATTTTTAGATTTTGTTTGACTGATTTTTGATGTTTCGTAGAGTCATTAGCTTCTACTTGCCCAATTCTAAGTTTTATTAAATTGCTTTCTTCAGTTAACTATTGCATCTCCTTTTCCATCTGTCCAATTTCTCCTTATAAAGTGTTATTTTTCTCGAATTCATTTTTGTTCAATTTTCCCAGTTAGGTTATGTGCTTCTTTTTCTGTTTGTCCAGTTTTCCTTTTGAAGGAGCTGTTCTCTTAAGTGCATTCTTTTTTCATACTTTTAAAGTCCTTGGCCACTTTTTCTTCTGTTTCTCTAGTTTGAGTTTTAAAATTCTTTTTCAGCTCTTCCAAGAGTGTTCTTTGTGCTTGCAACAAGTTTATAGTCCCTTCTGAAGTTTCAGATGGGAGTACAGTCTTAATGCTGACCTCTTTGGTATTTGTATTTTGGTCCTTGTCTCCATAGAAAGATTCTAGGGTCTTTTCTTTCCTGTTTTGCTTCTCACTAATGATGATGATAATCACCCTTTCCTTGGCTGTTAAAATAGATCTATAGTTCTAGGGCTCAAGGGGCTCTGTCTCCCAGTTCTTGTATCTTGAACTTCAGACTTTTTATGTTGTGGCCTCTGGTTCTTTCAACTAGAAGCTAAAGTGCTGCAGCTTACCTGGTGCTGAGTTTGCTGGAGTGAGAAAGAAGAGGATAGGTGAAATCTTTTGGTGTTTCCCTGGATTTACCGTGGTGTTAGCTTGTTAATTGTCAAGCATAGGTGGTCTGGCCACAGGAGGCTTCCTTTGCTGAGCTAGAGCATAGACAGCTCAGTATTGGTGATCCTGGGTGCCCTAGTGTGTTTCTGATTCCCTTGCATTGCTGAGGCATGCCTGGGGTACTAGTGCTGGTGACTGTGAGATTTCACCCTCCCCAGGGCTCTGGATTTCCTCCGGGTTTGCTGATGTGTGGCTATCTGGGACAGCTCTTGTCCTGCACTAGTCCTCTTCAGCCACAGCAAGAGGGACCCTCCTTAGTGATTTCCGTAGCCTCACATGCTAAGAGACTGTTTTCCCCTTCTTCTGATCCCACTGTTTCAGTTTTTATCTGGGTAAATATTTTATAGCTCTTTCAAGGTCAACAAGGGGACAGGAAGATAGCATTTACTGATCACTCTGCCATTGTGGCTTCCAAAAGTTCAGCTACATGACTTATAGTCATTTAATCTGTGGGCTGCTAGTCTCAAGGAGCGGCTGCTGCATATACTTGAGGCTGTGACTCTCACTCAATTGGTTCCTCTGGAATCCATTTCTGGGCTGATATGTCCAAGATACTGAAGTGCAACCACTGCCTCAGACTTCCCCAGGGCTTTCTGCTTGGCACTGAAGCAGCAGGGACATGCTGATACAGCCTGTGCACTCTGCACTATGGGTTCCTCCAACCCTGCAGAGCAGATCCTTCCCATCAACCATATAGTCTGTCCTGAGCTGTGAATCTCTCACAGTCTGTCTCCTATGGGATTCTGTCCCTCAAAAATCTAGTACGATTCTCTTTTTAGAGGTATCTGGAGGAGTTTGTCTAAGAGCTTGGGTGAATAGTTATTCTCACTCTGCAATCTTGGCTCTGTCCCTCTCCAATTGAATTCTTAAAGAGAGTGACTCAAGGAGGAATAGGATAGTGATTTTGTTACTCAGCTCTTTTGGAATTAAATTTGAACTTAAGTTAAAATGTTTTTTAGACATAGTGTGACATTTTAGTTTTTTCATTCATGATTCCTGTCATATGTAACTTGAAATCTACTTGGGTCATACAGTCATGTTGGAGGGCACTGAGGACGGTGTAAGTTTAAACATCTGCATCTTTCACACAATTAGAAATGTCTAGATATTATAATGGTGTTAAATTAAATAAAATTGTTTTGAGTAAACAAGATTTTAAAATAAAAACGTTAAAAAGTAAATAAAACATTTTTCCCCTGATATTATTTCTATTTATTTTGAAAGCAGGTATGCCTGACAGGTTGATGAACTCAGTTCTAGTGAAAAATTCATCAAAGTAGTAATTTTTCATTTGTTTTTGCAACACTCTCATCGGCTTCAAATATTTAAAGAGAATACAATTACCATCTAAAAGAAAAATTAATTGTAACATGCAGTTGAAACAACAAAAATATTACACTCAAATATGTGAAATACAACTTTGGCTTTCTTTGCTTCCATGATTTTAGAGAACCAATTTTCTCACTATAATTCATTTTCTTATACTAACCTTTTCACTGCATCTGAAAGAAAAAGTGGGGGCGGAGACAAGATGGTGGAGCAGAGACACACATACATTAGCCCTTCCCCCACAGCCCATAAAATACCTGTGAAGAAAGACTCTCAACAAATTTTAGAGCAGCAGAAGCCACAGAACAACAAAGTGGAGGAGAGTTCCAGCCCAGGGTGACCTGAAAGGCCAATGGGAAATGCCTGTCACACCAGATGTGGAGCAGTCCAGCCCAGTCTTTCACTGAGAGCAGGACCCAAGCAGGCCTCTGGGTGGAATCCCCAGTGGCAGTAGTTGTGGTTTGTAGATCCCTCAACCCACCGGCATCAAAGGTCAGTGAGAGGGTTTTTTCAGCTGACCCAGTGTCTTCTCATAGCTCCAGCCTTAGAGGCCACATCAAGCAGCAGAAGCTCCCACAGCAGGTGGCATGCATTATTGGATCATAAAACCCCTGGGGGCAATGTGTAACTGATTCTTAACTCAATCCTGTATGGTGGCCCTGCCCCCATCTAATGCTCATGGGGGAATCAAGCAGCTGATCTTTATCTCACACTGAAAGTTAGCCCTGCCCTCACTGAAAGCCCCTGGGGGAATCAAGCAGCTTATTTGAATCTCAGCCCCCAGTGCTGGTTTGGTGGAACTGGAGACCAGGAGACTGTGGAGAGGGAACTCTATTACTCACAGATTCTGGGCACAAAAGTTTCTGGTTGCTCCCAGACCAGCGTACATGCTTGACTGTGCAACCTTGGAGGAGCTGAGATCTTACAGATCCCCAGAGTATACCCTACTCTTTAAAAAGGACCCAAAAGTTAAGTAGCTGGTTGGGAAAATGCCCACAAAAGGGAAAAAAATAAGAGTATAGAAGATTGCTTCCTTGGTGAACAGATATTGTCCCCCATACATTCAAATGAGGAAGAACAATGCTTACCATCAGGGAAAGACATAAAAGTCAAGGTTTCTGTATCCCAAACATCCAAAATAAATATTCAATGGTCTCAGGCCATAGAAGGGCTCAAAAGGATTTTGAAAATCAAGTAAGAGAGATGGAGGAAAAATTGAGAAGAGAAATGAGAGAGACGCAAGAAAGTCATGAAAAGCAAGTCAACAACTTGCTAAAGGAGACCCCCAAAATGCTGAAGAAAATAACGCCTTGAAAAATAGGCTAATTCAATTGGCAAAAGAAGTTCAAAAAGCCAATAGGAGAAGAATGCTGTAAAAAGCAGAATTAGCCAAATGGAAAAAGAGGTTCAAAAGCTCACTGAAGAAAAGAATTCTTTAAAAATTAAAATTAACATAGGGAGGCTAATGACTGTGAGAAACAAAGAAATCACAAAAAAAAACCAAAAGAATGAAAAAATGGAAGAGAATGTGAAATGTCATTGGAAAAATAACTGACCTGGAAAACAGATCCAGGAGAGACAATTTAAAAATTATGGGAGTACCTGAAAGCCAGGACCAAAAAAAGAGCCTATATATCATTTTTCATGAAATTATCAAGGAAAACTACCCTGAGATTGTAGAATCAGAGGGCAAAACAAGTATTGAAGGAATCCATCGATCACTGCCTGAAAGAGATCCAAAAAGAGAAACTCCTAGGAACATTGTGGCCAAATTCCAGAGTTCCCAGGTCAAGGAGAGAATATTGCAAGCAGCTAGAAAGAAACAATTCCAGTATTGTGGAAATACAATCAGGATAACACAAGATCTAGCAGCTTCTACATTAAGGGATCAAAAGGCATGGAATAGGATATTCCAGAAGTCAAAGGAACTAGCACTAAAACCCAAAATCACCTACCTAGCAAAACTAAATATAATGCTTCAGGGGAAATAATGGTATTTAAATGAAATAGAGGACTTTCAAGCATTCTTGAAGAGAAGACCAGAGCTGAATAGAAAATTTGACTTTCAAACACAAGAATCAAGAGAACCATGGAAAGGTAAACAGGAAAGAGAAATCATAAGGGACTTACTAAAGTTGAACTGTTTACATTCCTATATGGAAAGACAACATTTGTAACTCTTGAAACATTTTTTTTGGCATTTGGGTAGTTGGTGGGATTACACACACACACACACACACACACACACACGGAAATAGAGAGCACAGGGTGAGTGGAATAAGATGGGATCACATATAGAAAATGAAATCGATGGGCAAGAATGGAATATATTGGGAGGAGAACGGCAGAAATGAAATGGGGCAAATTATCTCTCATAAAAGAGGCAAAGAAAAGATGTTTCAATGGTGGGGAGGTGAGAGAGAAAACCTGAATCTAACTCTCATTACATTTGATTCTAGGAAGAAATAAAAAGCACACTCACTTTGGTGTGAAAATCTATCTTACAATACAGGAAAGTGGGGGAGAATGGGATAAGCAGGGTGGGGGGGCATGATGGAAGGGAGGGCAATGGGAGGAGCGAGCAATTACAAGTCAACACTTTTGGGGAGGGACAAGGTGAAAAGAGAGAATAGAAGAAATGGGGGGGGCAGGATAAGATGGAGGGAAATATAGTTAGTCTTTCACAACATGACCATTATGGAAGTCATTTGCAAAACTACACATATATGGCCTATATTAAAATGCTTGTCTTACCAATGGGGATGTGTGGGGAGGGAGGAAAGAATAGAAGTTGGAGAGATGTTAGAAGGGAAGGCAGATTAGTGGTAGGGGTAATTAGAATGCTTGGTGTTTTGCGGTGGGGGGAGGAGAGAGATAGGGAGAAAATTTGCTAAACATACTAACCATATTTCCCTCTCTCCTGTACTGCCCTCCATTTATTCCATTCTCTCCCTTGACAATAGGATTTTCTCCTGATTTTCCTTTCCCCAAATCTGCCATCCCTTCTATTACCCTCCCTCTCCTATCTTCTCCTCCCATCTTCCTTCATGGTAAGATAGACTTTCATACCCATTTGAAGGTGTTATTCCCTTCTTAAACCAATTCCAATGACAGTAAGGCTCACTTGTTCCCTCTCACTCCCCCTCCCTCTGTCTCCATTGAAAAAGCTCTTTCTTGTCTTTTTTTAATGTGAGATTATCTTTTGTGTACATATGACATTCTACTCTCACATTTTCTTTCTCTCAGTGCATTCCTCTCAACACTTAATTTTATTTTTTAGGTATCTTCCCTTCATATTCAACTCATATACATATGTTTATATAATATATACTTACATACACACAAATATACACATGTGCAAATGTAAATGTACATATGTATTTGTACATACATACGTATATGTGCATATATACACATATAGGGATATATATTTATATACATATGTATACAAACATATATATATGTGTGTGTGTGAGTGAGTGTATGCGTGTGTGTATGTGTTCCCTCTGACTAACTTAATACTAGTAAAGTCTCATGAATTACAGATACCTTCTGAAATTTTTTTCCTTTCTGTTTTACATCTTTCCATGTAGGAATATAAACACTTCAACTTTAGTGAGTCTCTTATGGCTTCTCTCTACTGTTTCCATTTGCATGCTTCTCTTGATTCTTGTATTTGAAAGATTTTCTATTCCGCTCTGGTCTTTTCAGCAAGAATGCTTGGAAGTCATCTATTTCACTGAAATTCCATTTTTCCCCCTGAAGAATTATATTCTGTTTTTCTGAGTAGGTGATTCTTCATTTTAATCCTTGCGCCTTTGACTTCCAGAATATCATATGCCAAGACCTCCAGGCCCTTAATGTAGAAGCTGCTAAGTCCTGCGTTATTCTGGTTGTATTTCCACAATACTTGAATTTGTTTTCCTTAGGCTGATTGTAATATTTTATCCTTGACCTGGGAAGTCTGGAATTGACTACAGTATTCTTAGAAGATTTTCTTTTGGCAACTCTTTCAGGAGATGATCAGTTTATTCTTTCCACTTCTATTTTCCCTCTGATTCTAGAATATCAGGGTAGTTTTCTTTGATAATTTCTTGAAAGATGATATCTAGGATCTTTTCTTGATCATGGTTTTCAGGTAGGCCAATAATTTTTAAATTATTTCTACTGCACCTATTTTCCAGGTCACTTGTTTTTCCGATGAGATATTTCACATTGTGTTCTATTTTTTCATTCCTTTTGTTTTTATTTTATAATTTCTTGTAAAGTCATTAGCTTGCATTTTCTCCATTCTAATTGTGAAGCAATTATTTTCTTCAGTGAGCTTCTGGACTTCTTTCTTCATTTGGTCCATTCTGCTTTTTAAGACATTCTTCTCCCCATTGACTTTCTGAACCTCTTTCGCCATATGGCTTAGTCAATTTTTAAGGTGTTTTTTTCTTCTGCATTTTGCGGGGGGTCTCATGTAGCAAACTGTTGACTCATTTTTCATGATTTTTTGCATCACTCTCATTTCTCTTCCAATTTTTTTCCTTTACTTCTCTTACTTTCTTTTCAAAATCCTTTTTGAGCTCTTCCATGGCATGAGAGCATTTGTTATTTTTCTTGGAGACTTAGGATTTAGGAGCCTTGACATTTCATCTTCCTCTGGTTATATGCTTTGATCTTCCTCGTCATATGAAAATACCTCTTCACAAATTAAGTAATCTTCTATGATCTGATTATTTCCTGTTATTTGCTTATTTTTCCAGTCAATTATTTGACCTTTGAGCTCACTCTTTCTTATGAGGAGGGTGTACTACTCACAGTTTCAGGGGTTTGGCCAGCTCTTTTCTCTCTTGGGACATGTAAATTCTCAGTTCCTCCAAAGAAGTATGATCAAAGAGGAGGTGTTTACTCCTCTCTTGGTCTGCACTCTGGTCTATTAGCAACCTGAAGTACTCTTTTCTGCCCTAGAACTGTGAATAGGATTCCCTCTGCACAGTGGCCACCAGCTCTGCCACACCATCCTTCTTCTGTGCCCCCGAATCACCACCCAGTACTGTGACTCAGATCAGCCACTGGATTTCCCCACTGTCTGTGGGTTAAGAACTCCAGAAGTAGCTGCCTCTGCAGCAATGGCAGCCTCTTCCCTATGGCTGAGGTTTGAGCCAGACCAGATTCCTCTTTCACCCAGGTTAGAGAGCTTTCCCATTAACATTTGAAACTGCCTTTGGCATTTGTGGGTTGAGAAGTCTGGAAACGCTGGTGCAGTGATTCGGGACCCTGAGGCTTGCTCTAATCCCTACTGTGCTGGCTAGGCCCATGCTGGGTTGAGCTCTGCTCTGACCCTGGTACAACAGATGCTTCCTGTGGGTCTTCCAGATTGTCTTGGGTTGGAAATATCTTTCACTCTGATATTTTCTGGCTTCTGCTGTTCTTCAATTTATTTAGAGTCATTTTTTACAGATATTTTGAGGGATTTTGGGGGGACAGCTCAGGCAGTTCCCTGTTTCTGCTACACCACCTAAAGCAATATTTAAAAAAAAAATAATATCTTACTGAAATTTAGGAACCATATAATACTTAGAGTCAAACAACATTAGGATTTCATAATTCTAAAGATTGGGAATCAAAAACTTGAATTTCTAGATATTTGTTTTCTTTAGAGTGCAATTTTCAAAAAATATTTTTCATGAAAAAAGAAAGCTTATCTTTAATAATTGCTGGTCACATCTTTTCTTAAAATGACATTTTCTTTTAAGAGATGACCATTTCCCTTTAAATAGTAAAGAAAGAAGGTAGAATTAAAACCAAAATTTTCTTTTAAGGCTATGTAACTTTCAAGGTTGTGATTTACCTTTGATCAAACACATTTTTGATTATCTATTTCCCTTCAGAACACCTGACATCCCAGCTAATGAACTGAAGGATAGTCTTCCAGTCAACATGATTTAGCTTTTGGAAGTCTGGTATCAAATATGATTTTGAGAACAACTTTGTTTTCTTCATTGTTTATTCAGAAATGGTCACTTTCAGCAATGACTCTGAAGTGTATATAAATTTGTATTTCTATGAAAGTTAATATATCGTTAGTGTTAATATATTGCAAGAGTCTGTGCACAGTCAACAAAGAAAGTGAATTCCTTTTGAAAGCTGAAACAGTTTACCACTTCTTCCAAATGTAGAGTTCATGAATATGTAAATACTTGTTTGTTACCCTTAGGATCATTTTTTTTTCTTTGAGATCTTTGATTATCTGAAGGGAGGTGAAATGCACAATAGCATAGACTTCATTTTATTTCTGAGAAAATAAGATATTATATAAATAAAATATAAATACAAGGGAGATTTCTAAATTCTGATTTAAAGACACCAATTGAAGCTTCCCATAGCCAAAGTTGAAGGGTGAGCAAATGAGAGGAATTTGTATTCTGTGCTTGACCCAGAGGAGGTAGGAAAACAAGACATACTTCAGAGGATCATTAAGGTTTTGATGTATCAGTGGATCCTGGTTGCAACTGAGGTGCATATTCCTTCCATCTGTCCATTATAATAATTACTGTGTACCTTTTTATTTTCTGTGATTCTGGTCCATGTTTTATCTGTAAATCTTTCAATCTTTTACAGCGGATCAATCATGAAAGTCTTCATCTAAGGAACTTCTTAGTATTTTGTGAAAATTATTACAACATCTGAATTATCCAATTGTTTCCAGATAGATAGACATAAAAATAGATAATTTCTAAAGTTTTGAAAATTGCTCATTTTTATAATATGGATTGTATTGTGAAATTTATTATTTATTGTATAAATTGTTGCTTACTTCAAAATATATTAATTCATATGTCTTTCTTGACTTCCTTATTACAGGTAGCAGACGCTGAAGAAAGACTCCAAGAAGAAATCAACATTTGGAAGATCTGGCTCTTCAAGAATATTCAGCTTGTCACATGAGATATTTTGAACAATTTCTCCTTAGGTGATATTGGGCACTGTTTCTTGGATGAATTGAGATATATTGCTCACAGCCATGGCCACACCGCTATCAAAAAAGACAATATTGATGTTAAAGAGACAAACATTGGGAACAGGGGACAGGTTGGGTCAACTACATCATTGGTTATTGTCATAGGGAAGATGACAAAACATAGTTGCCAAACCTCTACAACATGGATATCTCAGACACCAAATCCTTAAGACATAAAGGCAGGAACATCACACAAAATAAAAGTGCCATGAAAGGAAAACAATAAATATTTGAACACTTGGAGTGGCTACTCAGTATCCTAACCACCCTTCAAAAATCATTCCTTCCAATCCCAGCCAATGGAAGCAGTCTCAGAGATATTTGATTTATGGTCCTTTTGCAGCAATCCCTGCCAGGTTTTCCCTATAGAAATAATTTAGCATGAATCTTTTCTCAGTTCACAATGGGTGGCAGCCATTTTTTCTGTCTACTTGAAGAAGCAAGTCAGAACAATTAGAGAAAGGAAAAGGAAAAGAATTTGTGAGTGTAGTATTTCAATGAAGCTTATTTAAAGGAAAGAGCTCCCATGCCTGTGGGAAAGGAAACTAAAAACTGAGCTGGGATAAATCATCTTTCCCTGTTTTAACTGGGCAAAGAATAGACTGAGTTGAACATGCATAACTCATCTCAAGGCTGAGGAAATCTAGCCTGTGGACCTGGGGAAGGGAGAATAATCAACAGAGGAATTCAAAGAGTAAGGAAGGAAGACATAGATGAGCACTGGAAAATACAGTAGAAAAACTGAAAGATCAGAAATGTACATGGGAGAACAACAGTAAAAACATGCATCAGAAGCAGGAGAAAAATAAATAGGCAGAAGGAAGAAAAAATAAATACAGAAAGAAGAAAAATTGAAAACTCAAAGGAAAATCAATGCAAATAATCACTACAGTAGTAAAGGAAATGATCTAAAAATTCTCTGATCCAGATAAATTGTTTTCTAACAACTCAGAGATCATAGAATCGCAAGATACTAAATAATTGCCATCTCAAACCTCCAAAAATTGTTTTAAAAATTAAAAATGAAATTATATCAGAAATCAGAGTTCTAAACTCAAAATAAAAAAAAAGATTTGAGAACTAAAAATATAAAGCACATTTCTATTCTAAAGTAGAGACTGTTGAAGAGAAAATGAAAGATATAGAAAACAAAAAAAAGGCATTAAAAAATGTCACAGAAGAAACAAAGGAAATTTAATAATGTGATAATTCTATGTAAACTAAAACGGTTACCTGGAAGAAAGAGAATATTCACAAGTAAAATAAAGATTATAGGTCTAACTAAAGAACACCATAAGTCTGAATACTACAATGAAGGATAAGAAATAAATACTTTAAGAACTTTTGAATGAAAATAGTGTTTAAAACTCTAGGTCCTGTAGTGGTAGATTCTCACAGTTTAAGTTGCAAACAATAAATTTTGCAAGGTGCCAGGACTTTCCTATCAAGGAAGTATTCCTTCAAAAATAAAGGAAAACAAACTCAAATAATACAAGATTACTCTAGAGTTATTGGAACTTAGAGAAAGACATGCAAAAAGATATTTGAAAAAGTAGTTACTCAAACCAAGATAACATTCAGTGTAAAACTGAGTGTAATCTTGAATGAAAAAAAAAAAGTTGAGTAGCAAAAGAGAGAATTTGATACACTCCTACAAACAAAAAAGGTGAGTTAAACATCTTCTATGTGAATGTCTTCAAAGAAAAATTCAATGAAGGTAAAAAAAAGCAAATTCATCAATAAAATCAAGTAATCATATTATTCTTTTATGATTATAGACTATTGATATGTAATCTGTGTGAAAATATGACTTGTCTAAATAAAGATGTGGCTCTTTGTTGGCAATGATCTGAGTTCTGACATGTGTCAGTAGAGACAAATAGAGTTTCTCAAGGACCACTCCTAATGTGCCAGAACACTAGCTGTGAGGAAAAGGTAGTCATGAAGCGGAGTACTGAAACTGGGGATTTTCTTTCAGTCTTGGTCTAGAATTATCTATCTGTTCCTCTTATACATTGGGAATCTAAGAGAGGATAGGTTCAGAACCAAATCTATTTTACTAATTGCCTTCAATAGGGCAGTTTGTTCCTTGCTTACTCTCACTAACTTAGCTCTTCCTTCCCTTTTAAAATTAGTTACACACACACAAACACATACAGAACACAAACATTAAATAAACATATTTATTAAAGCAGAGCAATAAACAGAAATTAGAAAAATTATACAGATTAAAAATATACCAAAGAATACATAAGAATAAACGAGCACTTTAGCCGAGACAGAGATCTCAGCTTGAACCAGGAGGGGAGGGAGAGAACAATATTACTCAAAGGACATTCATTTTCATCAGTCTCTAAAATTTCAAGAAAATCCTGGTACATAATGGGATCAGTCTTTCTTGGATGTCTGTCATCCCAAAGTCTGCCTATCTGTCTGTCTTTGTCTCCTGTCTTTCACTTTTCTTCCTTCTCTCTGTCTTCTTTTCTTCCTTCCTTCCTTCCTTCCTTCCTTCCTTCCTTCCTTCCTTCCTTCCTTCCTTCCTTCCTTCCTTCCTTCCTTCCTTCCTTCCTTCCTTCCTTCCTTCCTTCCTTCCTTCCTTTCTTTCTCTTTCTTTCTTTCCTCTCTCTCTCTCTCTCTCTCTCTCTCTCTCTCTCTCTCTCTCTCTCTCTCTCTCTCTCTCTCTCCCCCCACCCCCCTCTCTCTCCCCAATATCTCTCGGCTGCTCTTTTCTGACTTTAGCTCTCTCTTCATGGATTGTACATCTCTTTCCTGTCTTTCTTCCTCTCCATCAGGTTTCTGTGGTTTACTTGCATTTCCCAAGAATCCCTCTAGAATCAGCTCAATAAGGCACTCATGCAAAACCACAAATTCTTGTTCATCATCCTTCTGTGAAAAAATAAATAAATAAATCCTTTGATAAAAGCCATTTGCAGTTTAAATAACATGAAGTGGAAATTTGAGGTAGGTATTAAAAACGGGGTTCATGAAGAACAAAAGGATGCTACAGTGTTAAAGGTTTAAGGAAAACAGAGATTCTAGACAAGGGAAAGGTAAGAGCTGAATTAGTACTTTGTGGACCAAAGCCCATCCTATTTCCTCACCACGAACGTATCAATACTACAGTAAGGAACTCCACAGATGAAGACAGGGTGGTTAAAAAAGAGATAGGAGCTGTAACTACACACCAACTACACCCAAAATTAAACAGCAAAGGAAGAATATTTTCTTCAGTCTATTACAAAGAATGAAGGGAAAAAAGGATAAAAACAATTTAAAGGAAGGGACTGTGGATGCCAAAGGGCTATACAGGAAAAGGAAAAGAGACCACTAAAGAAAAATGCCATGGAGGGAAATGTATTCTGAGACAGGTACTTTATAATGGGCTCTGTCTGGAGGTAATTTGCACATTACGAGATCTTATTCTCAGGAAAAAAGATTTACACCTCCCTGGAATGAATCTCATCCAGAAAGGGGAATTTATGAAGAAGAAAATTCATTCTGAGGAACCAAATATCTAGAATCTCAAGGGAAGAAAGAGAAAATCATACATCCTAAATTTTCATTATACTATGAAGAAGTAATCATCTGTTTAGAATGCAGAAACATGGATCAGGGGAAATACTGGATAAGGAGGAATTAAATAATTGAAGTGAACAATCTTGTATTTGATAAACTCAAGAAATAAACTATTTAGGAGACTAGCAAAAAGCTGCTGAGAAACCTGAAAAATAGTTGGACATAAGATAGGTGCATACCAACCTCTCGTATTATAAACCAAAATAAGCTCAAACTTGCTTCCTTAGATAGAAAGGTGGAAATGGGAAAAAATACATATGTACTCAAACATATGAAAAATTTTTTTATATAGTCTTACATGTGTGCATATTCATGATTATATGTGTGACACATATGTGTTATATATAATATGTGTGTTTGTGTATGTCTGTGATTCCTCTAAGTTAAATATACACACATTAATACACACATACACTTACAAGGTATGTTTACACCTCTTCATTCAAATACAACCTATAATTGAACTATTCATGTAATTTAGGTTTAAGTATAGATTAGCTATCTATCTAACATAGGCAAATTCACTTCAATAGCAATAATGAAACTTGTTTATTTATTTATATATTTATTTGATTTTTTACATTCATTTTCACAAATTTTTGGGTTCCAAAATTTTCTCCCCTTTTATCCCCTCCCCCCACCCCAATACCCCAAGCAATCTAATTTTCCCTATCTCCAATCTGCCCTCTCTTCTGTCATCCCTCCCTTCTCTTGTCTTCATCTTCTCTTTTCTCCTGTAGGGCCAGGTGACTTTCTATTCCACATTAACTGTATGTCTTCTTTCCTAGTTGCAACAACAATACTAAACAGTTGTTCCTAAAACTTTGAGTTCCAAATTCTCCCCATCCCTCTCTCCCCACCCATTCCCTTTGGGACGGCAGGCAATTCAATATAAGCCATATCTGTGTGGTTTTGCAAATGACCTCCCTGATAGTCGTGTTGTGTAAGACTAACTGGATTACCATCCCTCCTAACCTGCCCCTCATTGTTTCTCTTCTGTCTCTTGATCCTGTCCCTCCCCAAGTGTTGACTTCAAATTGCTCCCTCCTCCCTTTGCCCTCCCCTCCATCATCCCCCCCCCTTGCAATATCTCCTTCTCCCCCACTTTCTTATACTGTAAGATAGGTTTTCATACCAAAATGAGTGTGCATTTCACTCTTTCGTTTACTCAGATATGATGAGGGTAAACTTCTTGTTTTTTTGTTTTTGTTTTTTTTCTCAGCTCTCCTCTTTATCCCTCCACTAAGAAAAACTCCTACCTGCCTCTTAAATGACATATAGTTACCCCCTTCCCTTTCCCTCTCTTTCCTCCCCCTACGTTTCTCTCTCACCATTTACCTTAGTTTCTTTTAAGGTATGGTCCCATCCTATTCAGTTCAATCTGTGCTCTCTATCTCTGTATGTGTGTGCATGTGTGTATGTGTGTGCATGCGTGTACATGTGTATGTGTGGTCCCACCAACTACCCAGATACTGAAAAGTTTTAAGAGTTAGAAATATTGTCTTTCCCTGTATGAATGTAAACAGTTCACTTCTGGTAAGTCCCTTAAGACTTCTCTTTGTTGTTTCCTTTTTCATGCTTCTTCTCATTCTTGTGTTTGAAAGTCAAATTTTCTTTTCAGCTCTGGTCTTTTCATTAAGAATGATTGAAAGTCCTCTGTTTCATTGAAAGACCACATTTTCCCTTGAAGTATTATACTCAGTTTAGCTGGGTAGGTGATTCTTGGTTTGAGTCCTAGTTGCTTTGCCTTCTGGAATATCCTATTCCACGCCCTTCGATCCCTTAATGTAGAAGCTGCTAGATCTTGAGTTATCCTGATTGTATTTCCACAGTACTGGAATTGTTTCTTTCTAGCTGCTTGCAAGATTTTTTCCTTGAGCTGGGAGTTCTGGAATTTGGCCACAATGTTTCTAGGAGTTTCTCTTTTTGGATCTCTTTCAGGCGGTGATTGATGGATTCTTTCAATACTTATTTTGCCCTCTGGTTCTAGAATGTCAGGGCAGTTTTCCTTGATAATTTCATGGAAGATGATGTCTAGGCTCTTTTTTTGATCATGACTTTCAGGTAGTCCCATAATTTTTAAATTGTCTCTCCTGGATCTATTTTCCAGGTCAGTTGTTTTTCCCATGAGATATTTCACATTCTCTTCCATTTTTTCGTTCCTTTGGTTTTGTTTTGTGATTTCTTGGTTTCTCGTAAAGTCATTAGACTCCATCTGTTCCATTCTAATTTTGAGAGAACTATTAAATTCAGTGAGCTTTTGAGCCTCTTTTTCCATTTGCCTAATTCTGCTTTTGAAAGCATTCTTCTCCTCATTGGCTTTTTGAACCTCCTTTGCCAATTGAGTGAGCCTATTTTTCAAGGTGTTAATTTCCTCAGCGTTTTTTTGGGTCTCCTTTACCAAGGTATTGACCCGTTTGTCATACTTTTCTTGCATCTCTCTCATTTCTCTTCCCAGTTTTTCCTCCACCTGTCTAACTTGCTTTTCAAAATCCTTTTTGAGCTCTTCCAGGGCCTGAGCCCACCTGCCACCCCCCCTGGGGTGTCTGGGGTACTGAGACCCCGCCCTCCACGTCTTTCCCTGATGGCAAGGATACGTCCTCGTCATCAGATCCGAAGGTTGGGATCATTTGCATTTGTTGGAAAAAACTCTCTAAAGTCTTATTTTTCTTCCCTTTTCTAGGCATTTTCCCAGCCGGTTACTTGACTTCTGAGATTCCTGTCCACCCCCGCCTGGATCCGCCCAGCTAGTGCTTGGTCTCTGAGATTTAAATGGGCTTTCCTCCTGCTGGCTGTCAATCAGTGAGCTTTAGTTCAGGTGCTGGGGTGGGGGCAGGGCCGCCTCCCAGGCTCAGTTCCCTCAGGGGTTTTATATAGAGACTTTCAGGAATGGAGCGGGTGGGGGCGGGGTGGGGGGCCCACCTCCCATGCTCAGTTCCGTCGGGGGCTTTAAGCAGAAGCCTTCAGTAATAGAGCGGGGTGGGGGCAGGGCCGTCTCCCAGGCTCAGCCCCCTCAGGTTTTATGCAGGGAATCTTCTGTAATGAAGATCCTGCCTGCTGCTGGGGGATTCCTGAGTCCTGGTCCGCTGCCTGCCGCCTCAGCCTCTGCCCACACCTCTGCCTCCGCCGCTTCCTGCCCCCGTCTCTGCCGCCACCGCTTCCTCCCAAGGGGGCCCAAGTCATAGAGACGCCCTGCTCCCCCTCTCCTCCAGCCCGGCCTTCTCTCTCACTGTCCTGTAGCTTCTGTGGGCGGAGGGACTTTCCCGGCTGCCGCAGCTTTCGTCTCTGAAACCTGCTTGGATCAGCTTCTCTGGGGTTGCGGCCAGGGCAGTGTTGGGGGTGGGGTCCACTTTCTGGGGTGCGATGGTCCCTGGGGACGGGTCTCCAGGGTTCCCTGGAACGGAAATCTCTTCCACTCTGTTTCTGCACACCTTGTATTGACCCAGAAGTTATGGGGGACTCCCTTTTACATTAATTCTATGGGCTTTCGTTTCAGAGCTCGTAAACGTGCGTCCTTCTACTCCGCCATCTTGGCTCTGCCCCCAATAATGAAACTTATTAAATCACACCCTGTGTATAAAGAATACAGAACTAGTACTGGAATACAAAACAAATGAAAAGGAAGTGAGCTTGTCATTAAGGAACTTATATATAACTGTGAGATATAAAATGTAAAATTGTAAGTCAATAAAAAAATAATTCAAAGAGGAAAAGAGAAATAACAAGTGGGGTTATTAGGAGCGACCTTGTTTAATAGGAGGTATATGTGTGGTATATACACATATATGATATATGTATCATATAGTATACAATATATACACACATATAAGCATGCACATACACACATGCATAGGTATTTATATATATGCATAAATACACATGTGAATATATACATGTTTTGTTATATGCACTCCAATACATAATCCATGTGTTGATTTTTTTCATTGAATTTTAGGAGGTTTTCTTCTTTTTCTTTTAAAAAGATTTGTTATAATCATTGATGGGTAAGGGGATGAGGATGATCTATTAGGAAATTATTGACGCAAAACCAAAAAGTATCAATAAATATAAATTACTTTAAAACCAAACCAAACAATGTGTTCCCAAATCTGATGAAGATCAATCTTCCTTTTGTACTTAATTTTGGGCCCAATTTATTTCTGTGATGATAGTGCCTGTCTAAGATATAGGGACTAATGGACTAATCCAACCAATTTCATGCCATATGTGAATAACACACACTCTTCACTCATTTGGATCCTGCTGTGAAGATTGTTCACCTACCTATCTTTCAGTGGCTATGGCACTAGCACAGGAAACACTACGGAATACTAGATTTTGACAAAATCAGTACAATGTAATCTGTAATCAAATACCTCACCATCTATTTATAGGGATCCCATTTTCACTTTGCAAAGCACAATTTTAATGGCAATTAAACACCTTAGTACATTACATGCCTGTTTGTTTTTGTTTTGCTTCACATTGATAATCAAACAGTCATTGTAGGCAGTTATCCGTGCTTACAATTAATTGCATCAATCGGAGTTTTAAACATTGAATGCAAGAAATCTTGTTGAAGGTAAAACTTTAAAGATTTTTATGCTATACTGAGTCATAAAAAAATAAAAAAAACCCTTAACACAAAGGATTTTGTATTCCCTACACATCTCAAATTAATTGACTACAAAGACGTATTTGTCTATAGAAAATCACTTACAGAAGAAAAAAATACTTTCATGTTCCTTCTCTATTTTTTTTGTATATCTAAGATATCCTTGATACATGCATTCTCATAAAAGTTTTGAAGAGAGAAGAAATGTAAATTACTAGTTGCTGACATCTTTTTTGTTGTTTAATTGTAGTTCTGTTTTGCTAATAAACTTTCCATGATTTTTCCATAATTAATAGAATAAAATGAGATATCGTAAGTTAAAACATACTCCCTACCATGTTCTACATGTTGACAAGAGTAGCATAGATTATTTTTAAAATATGTATAACTGTGACAGTAATTCAGAGAGAAAAATCAGCCTTTGTCTACTCTTTTAGATAACATTCCATCTCTCACTTCCATGGCTTCATAAGTGATCCTCTGTTCTGCTAAGCAGCTCCTTGTCAACCCTGCCTTTTAGCATCCCTAGCTACTTTAAAATCTTTCATTATATAACTCCTAGGAGACAAGGTTACTCCTTATTCCCCCACTTAATATTATTCTTTTCCTCTTTAAATTATTTTCTATTGATTCACTTTTTTATGTGCTAAATTTCACAGGAATATATAAGCTGCTTAAGGTCAAGCTCACTTCAGTTATTTTTTTATATTTCAGCACTAATTCAATATTTCTTGCACACAGTTGGTGCTTTAATAAGTTTCTGTAGTTGCTGTTGAAGTTATTTTGCTCATATTCAATAGATAGTTAACATGTGCTTAAACCCTAAATGATATGAATCATAGATTGTGTTTAAATGAAGAGATACAAGCATATAATGAAAATTGTATTTCCAGGAATATTAAGTTTAGATTAATCATCTTTCATTTGTAACTTTGGCTGTAGAGATAATGCATACATGTCATTAAAACAGAATTCAGAGAAGAGTTGATGATCTATCTCAGCTTATGTTTTTGTTTTCCTTGAAACACCAATATGGCATGCAGTACAGGTTCCAACTTCCAAATTTTTGCATACGTCTGAGAGAAAAGTTTCTGACTTCTAGCCCCTAGGTGGCCATATTTCTTGGGAGAGACTGATATTCATCTTGTTTCTCATCTCCTCTTGGATGATGCTGGTAACAATAACTCATCTCCAAGTCTGTTCTTGGATAGCAATATCAACTGGCATACATTCCTCTTTTGTAGGTTACAACTGTTCTACTATCTTCACAGCTGATGAGTGTGTATATTATTTATGATTCCCAAACCACACTGCACTCTCAGCCTTTGGGCAGATACACAAAATATATCTGCAAATATATCTTCTCTTTCTGAGAACATGGGCTTTTATACTTGCCAATTTCTCCACATCTACTAAGTAAATATCCAATGCCACAGATGGGCCCTTTCACCAGACCTGAAAGGCTACAAATATTTATTACATTAAGAAAAGTTCATTTCAGAACTTTGGACATCTATGGAAAATACGTTGCCCAAGCTCATATTACTCACAATGAAGGTTTGTTAGTAGACAACTCTTTCTGATGGCAATGGCTGTCAAGTCTAGACATTACCAACATTACTTAATGCTAAATGAGTATCTTCTAGAACAAGTACATGAGCACAAATGTCAGGGGTCTAACCTGGGATCTCAACTACTTTGAAAATAAAGAATGTGAAATAGTAAAACAAAATGATTAGAAATTTATGAGAGTATAAACAGCCTTTGGTATTATTTCCTACAAGCAAATTGCAGACACCCTAAAACATAGTCATTTCAAATGGCAAAATGTCTAATATGCCCAAATCACCCAATCAATCTAATAACTCTAAAAATATTTAAATTAAACTATTATTCCTCCACTCAAACCACCACCACACCACACACTCCTACACACAATATACAAAAATTGCCTGGAGGTAACATTATCATGTAACATAACTTTTCTTCAGCAATATTCAGAACTAGAGTTCTAGAGTAACTCAGAACATTTTTTTTAGGAATAGTTCATCTGAATATTTGAACAAAGATCCAGCTTAAAAATAGATCATAGACTTAGAGATGGAAGGATCATAGGATCATAGATTTAGAGGCTCTAATGTAGCTCAATGGATTGAGCACTAGGCCTTGAGTCAGAGACACCTGAGTTTAAATTCCATCTTAGACATTTACTAGTTGTTTTATCCTGGGAAAGTCACTTAACCTCTGCCTCCTTCAGTTTTTTCAAGTATAAAATGGGGATCATAATAGCATCTAAATTAACCCCTTGCTTTCAGGATCAAATAAGGTAATACTTATGAAGCACTATGCTTGGCACAGAGTAAGCACTGTATAAATGCTTATTCCCTTCTTTTCATAGATTTAGAGGGAGAAGAAAACTTAGAGATCACGTAGTCTAATTCTACCATTATACAGATGAGAAAACTGAGGCCCAATACATTAATGGATTTGCCAAAATTCATACAGGAAACAAGTAACAGAGGCACTATGTTAACCTAACTCTTTTAACTCTGAATTCAATACTCTAACATACCACAGAGACACTAAATTACATGTTTTGTTTTGTAGAACTTAATCACCTGACACCATAAAGGTGACTTTTTGAACCTACAAGTCACCAATCCAAATTATTGTAGGGATTTTCCACAACACAGATTTACTTAAAGCCCCAGTCATTTCAACTCCTATACCACACACACTTGTGTATGCATAGATGCACACACACACACACACACACACACACACACACACACACACACACACCCTACAGAATTCCTAGATGTTCTGGTATTTTGCAAAGAATTAAAAATGATATTAAAATTCATAGAATGGTGCCTTGCCTCTCAGGTGCTTTTAATCTAAGGTGGGTAAAAGAAGCCTTACTAACATTCCCAAAGCAGTGAGGCAAATCAGTAGAATGGCAGCAAGGATTTTCTGTAAGGTACACCTTTCCACCAGGCCATTCTGAAAGAATAGGTAACAATTAGAGTGAGGTCTATGACTCAGGGAAGAGGGTGAAGCAGCAAAAACTGACATGACCTTCACTTGAGAAATAGCAGCTATGTCTGCTTATGTTATGTATATCTAAGGAAAAAAGAGAAAACTGAATGGATAAATTACTTCTGGATGTGCAAATCATGACTTTGCAGATATACAACTAAGCTGATTATTACAATACTGAAAAATAAATTCTAAGAAGACACATGTCCTATCTCTCTGACTACAGACATTTGAGCAATAAATGACTTGTAGTTCTATTGAGAGGGGTGGACAGGAAAGGGACAGAGGGACTTATATTTTATACTTTCTCTTGGTATACTGAATCAGTTTTTGTTTATTCATAGATTCATTAAATAAGAGTTGATATCATAAACTTAAAAAATACAACTAATGCAGATGCACAAAATTTAGTTTGATTATATAAGTTTGAAATAGGGAATTTTTTCCTGCCTTGTCAACGGTAACAAAGGGGGGAAGGAGAAAAGGCACATATGAAAATAAAAGAAAATTGAATAAAATATATCAAACTATTACAAAAGTAATTAAATAGTTCTTATTGTACTTAATCCCCCTTTTCACTTTCCCTCATTCTTCCTTTGGTAAAACTGGAGACCCAATAAGTCATATTCCCCATAAAATTATTATTGGACCAAAATTGAGGAGGAGATTCTTTCTGCTCATGAAGATGAGCAGTTGTTCTCAATATTGAGAGACAGAAGGGACTCTACGGTATCCAATCTAATCTCCTCATTTTACAGGTGAAGAAGCATGATGAAAGTTAAGTGTTTTGCCCCTAGTGACATGTTAGATGTGGAATTTGAATTTCTGTCTGACTCCAACAATAGTGTTTTATCCTTTTTATTATCACTAAAAACATAACATAACTAATAAGTTGTGGAATTTTTCCTTGACCTGTTCTATAGATATTTTACTCATCAGTGTAGCACCATTTTTATGCAAATACGCCTTTATCTCAGCAAGAAATTGGAGTTTATGCTCTAATATTTCTACTGCATTTGGAACTAATACCTAAGAAATTGGTGTTTATAACACAAATATTCTTTGCCCCTATCTGTAGAGGGCATTGTGGGAGTACCAAAAATATAATGAAGTAGTAGAATTCCATAATTAGTCAATTCCAAAAATGAATAAATCTTATGTTTAGCTAAGGGAAATGTCCATCAATCATTAAAAAATGACAAAAAATTAACAGGCCTTTAACAAACAGGTCATTAACTATAGGTCATCAAATACTGACCATCAACTGTAGGCCATCTCAGCATGGATTTTCCACATGTAATGAGACCTTATCAACAACATCTCTAGTCATAAGACCCTAGTGTTTAACTAACAGTATCCAAGAGCTCAAAAAAGTTGCAACTTTGAAGTAAATTTTACTAAGGAGTGAGAAGCAGTGATTTACAGGGGTGGAGAGCTAAAGGAACCTTATTACAAGTATTTTACTAGAAGTGGGGGTGGAGTAGTGAAGCAAATACATTCTTATGGCAGACATTACTATATGAATCCAGCTGAAAAATCCCATACAAACATTATAATCATCAATACAAAAAGGAATAATCAATCATAACTCTAATCCTAACAGCATTAACTAGTATAATTAATTCAAACAATTCTATTCTACTTAATTCATTAATATAATCACTGATACCCACTGAATTGCAATGAATTGAATAAATGCTGTTTAAGGTGAGCAGAGGTATCAAAATTATTTTTTTATGATGGATAGGTAGTATATAAACCTAGATCTTTCCATATATTGTTGACTATAATTCAATATGGTTGATTTATTTTATTTTCTTATATATTTTGTTTAATGCATTTAAAAACATTATTTTGCAAAGGGGTCTGTACATTTTGCCAGATTGCCCTAGTGGTTCACTTTTTTTTAAAGTTAAGAACACCTGCTCTATGTGGCACAAAAACTTGACCTTATCTACTCAAAGTGAAGGGCATTACTTCAAATTCAGTGTAGGCTATTTTTCAATAATGTGAAACATTGAAGAAAAATAGCAAGAATTCAAAAATGTTCTAATCATTAAATGTTTAAGTAGGAAGGTAAGAAAACAATCTGTGTTAATTATTTTGGCACCTTTTGTTCATTTATTTGTTATATCCTGGCTCATATTTCTCTTTGTTAGCTACATTATGAATCAAGTACATCAGTTACAGTGTGATCTTGATATCCTAGAATTTAAACTTTGAAAAGACCTTAGAGTGTATTTGGTAAAATCTGTTCATTTCACATATAAACAGTCACAAAGACATTTGCCCAAAATACCACCCCACTGTCAAATGCAGTCAAGCTGGGATCTGAACCTAGGCCTTAATTTCAAAAGTAGATATAACATGGTTAGTATCTTAGTTTAGAATAGTTGCATGGTAACCTGGATGGAGCAAAGATGGCAGAAGGTACAATAAATGCTCTACCCCTCCCCTTGTTAACCTTGAAAAACCCATAGGATATTTCCCCAGGAAATATCTTGGAACAGGGAAATCAGTTGAAGGGGAAAACAGTCTCTTAAAAAGTGAGGCTAGGAAAATCACCAAGGGAGGTCTGTCAGGCTGAAGGGGACAAGTGCAAGAACAGAGCTGTCCCAGACAACCCCACCTCAGCAAAGCCGGAGGAGATCCTGACCCTAAGGGGGTGGAGCCCGCAATTATCAATACCAGGACACCAGGCATACCGCAGTACATCTAGGGGAATTGGGAAGACACTAGTGCATACAGTATTTGACCACCCACTGAGCATGCCTGTGCTCAGGAGATGAGACCTCCTCCCCCACACTTAATGCACCTAGCTCCAAGGTAACTCCAGGGAAACTCAGAAAGACTTAACCTGGCATCGGCTTTGGCACATCAGCCAACTCAGCACTAGATAAACTACAGAATTCTAGCCACTAGCTGAAAGAATCACAGGCCACAATACAGAAAGTCTCAAGTTCTAAAATTAAGAATGGTGGTACAGAGTCCTCTATGCCCCAGAAGCCACTTTAAATTCCAGGAAAATGGCAATCATCATGAACAAGGAGCAAACAAGAAAAGATGAGACCATAGAATCTTTCTATGGGGACAAGGACCAAAATACAAATAAGAAAGAGGTCAACCAATCCAGTGAGAGCCACTGAAGGAGGCCCAGGTATCTGTAGCAGCTGCACCTAAGACTTTCAGCCTGCAGGTAAATGTCTGTAAGTCACCTACTCGAACTTCTGGGGGCCAAAATGGTGGAGTAATCAGTAAATGCTCTCTCCCTCTCCCATTGCTGACCTTGAAAGAAGAATAAAATATTTCCCCAGAAAAATCCTGGATCAGTGGAATCGGTAGAAGGGGAGAACAGTCTCATAGCACCTGAGGCCAGGAAAATAACTAAGGGGGATTCCTCTTACTGCAGCAGAGGACCGAGCTGTCCCAGAGAGCCAATGATCCAGGTGGCTGGAGCGTCACACTAGGACCCAGGCATGCCTCAGCACTCCAGGGGAAACAGGAAGACAATAGAGTAACCTGGGATCACCAAGCCCTGAACTTGCGTCTGCTCTAGCTCAGCTGAGGTCTCCCATGACCAGACCACCCCTCTCCCACAACTAACAAGCTAGCACCACGGCTTACCAAGGGAAACACAAACAGAATTCACCTGCCTTCCCTTTCTCACACCAACCAGCTCAGCACCAGGTTCTTCAGGAGGGAACAACAAACTTAATTAGGTATATAAATTTAACTAGCTCTATAGACAGTTGGAGGAGAAAGGGGGAAAGAAAGAGGAGAGGAGGCTAAAAGGGAGGGAAGAAGTAGTAAGGGTAAGGGATAGTAAAAGCGAGGGGGACTAAAAGAAGGAAAGGTAGATGAGAGGTGGTGGTAAAAAATTAAAACTCTATTGTGGAGAAGTAGGGAGAAGGGAGAACTAAAAGCACAAATAGTGGGAAAGAGGATGGAAGGGAAGACATAGATAGTAATCATAACTGTGAATGGGACTAATTTTCCCATAAAACGGAGATGGATAGCAGAATGGATTAAAAGTCATAATCCAACAACACGTTGTTTACAAGAAACACATTTGAAACAGGGTATACACGCAGGGTAAAGGTGAAAGGTTGGAGCAGAACATATTGTGCCTCAACCAATGTAAGAAAAGCAGGGGTAGCAATCCTAATCTCAGACAACGCAAAAGCAGAAATAAATCTAATGAAAAGAGATAAGAAATGAAACTACCTTGCTAAAAGGCACCATTGAAAATGAAGCAATATTATAACCAAACATATATGCTCCAAGTGGTATAGCATCCAAATTCTTAGAAGAGAAGTTAATGGAGTTACAGGAAGAAATACACAGGAAAACTATACTAGTGGGGGACCTCAATCTTCCCCTCTCTGAACTTGATAAATCTAACCTTAAAATAAACAAGAAAGAAGTTTAGGAGGTGAATAAAATTCTGGATAAGGTAAAAATGATAGATCCCTGGAGAAAACTGAATGGGGATGGAAAGGAATATACCTTTTTCTCAGTGATACATGTCATATGTACAAAAATTTACCATGCACTAGGGCATAAAGACTTCACAATCCAGTACAGAAAGGCAGAGATAGTCAATGCATCCTTCTCAGATCATAATGCAATTAAAAAACATGTAATAAAAGGTCATGGAAAGATAGACCAAAAAGTAACTAGAAATTAAATAATCCAATCCTAAAGAAGGAGTGGGTTAAAGAACAAATTATAGAAACAATCAACAATTTCATTGGAGAAAAGGAAAATAATGAGACAACCTATCAAATCTTATGACATAGTGCAAAAGTATTTCTTAGGGGAAGCTTTATATCTTCAAATGATTACACAAATAAAATAGAGAAAGAGCAGATCAGTGAATTGGGCATTCAGCTGAAAAAGCTAGAAAAAGAAAAAATTTAAAATACCCAATAAATACCAAATTAGAAATACTGAAAACCAAAGCAGAGATTAATAAAATTGAAATGAAGAAAACTATTGAACTAATAAATAAAACAAAGAGTTGATTTTATGAAAAAAAACCAATAAAATTGATATACCTGTGGTCAATTTGATTAAAAAAAAGAAAGAAGACAACCAAATTACCAATATCAAAAATGACAGAGGTGAACTCATTTCCAATGAATAGGAAATTAAAACAATAATTAGAAATTACTTCACCTAACTTTACACCCATAAATTCGACAACCTAAATGAGATGGCCTATTATTTTGAAAAAAAATTTAAATTGCCCAGATTAACAGAAATGGAAGTTGAATACTTAAACAACCCCATCTCAGAAAAAGAAATTGAACCTTCCATCAACGAACTCCCTAGGAAAACTCTCCAGGGCTGGATGGATTTACAAGTGAATTCTATCAAACATTTAAAGAACAGTTAATTTCAATACTATATAGATTATTTGGGAAAATTTGGGATTAAGGAGTACTCCTAAATTCTTTTTATCATGTAAATATAGTTTTGATACCTAAACCATGGAGAAGCAAAACAGAGAAAGAAAATTATAAACCATTTTCTCTAATGAATATAGATGCTAATATTTACATAAGATTTTAGAAACAAATACAACAGCTTATCATGAGAATAATACATTATGATCGGGTAGGATTCATACCAGGAGTGCCAGACTGGTTAAATATTAGAACAACTATTAACATTATTGATAAAATCAACAATAAACCTAACATGATTATCTTGAGATGCAGTAAAAGCTTTTGACAAAATATAACATCCATTCCTATTAACAACACTGAAGAGCATAGGAATAAAGGGAACATTCCATAAAATAATAAGCAGTATCTATCTAAAACCTTCAGCAAGCATTAAATGCAATAGAGATAAACTACATGCATTTCCAATAAGATGATGGGTGAAACAAGGATGCCAATTACCACCATTATTTGATATGGCACTAGAAATGTTGGCTGTAGCAATTAGAGAAAATAAAGAAATTGAATCAATTAGAGCAGGCAAAGAAGAAACTAAGTTATCAGTCTTTGCAAATGATATGATGATATACTTAGAGAATCCCAGAGATTGAAGTAAAAAAACGACCTGGAAAAATAGACAACTTTGGCAAAGTTGCAGGTTACAAAATAAACTTGTGCAAATATTTGCATATATTGCTAACAAAGCACAACAGTAAGAGATAGAAAGAGAAATTCCATTTACACCTAGCATAGACACTACAAAATATTTGGGAGTCTACCTGCCAAAACAAATCCAGGGACTGTATGTACAAAATTACAAGATACTTTTCACACAAATAAAGTGAGATTTAAGTAAGTGGAAAAACATCAGTTGCTCATGGGTAGGCTGAGCCAATATAATAAAAATGACAATTCTGTCTAAATTAATCTATTTATTTAGTTCTATACCAATCAACCTATCTGATAATTATTTTCTAGAGCTGGAAAGAATAATACCAAAATTCATCTGGAAGAAAAAAAGTCCAGAAAAACAAGGGAACTAAAAAAAAAGAAATGCTAGGAAAGGTGGCTTAGCTCTACCAGATCTCAAATTGCATTATAAAGCAGCAATTATCAAAACCACTTGGCACTGGCTAAGAAACAGAAGGGTAGACAAATGGAATAGGCTAGATACTCAAGACACAGTATTCAGTGAATATAGAAATGTACTGTTTGATAAACTCAAGGATCCCAGCTTCTGGGATAAAAACTCAATATCTGACAAAATTTGCTGGGAAAACTGAATAAAAGGGCGGCAGAAACTAGGCATAGACCAATGCCTGACACCATACACAAGAATGAAGTCCAAATGGGTTCATGATCTAGGCATAAAGATTGGTACTATGGGGAAATTGGTGGAGCAAGAAATAGTGCATTTATCAAATTTATGGAGAAGGGAAGAATTTTTGACTAAAGAAGAGGTAGAAAGCATTATGACATGCAAAATGGATAATTTTTGTTACATTAAAATAAAAAGATTTTGCACAGCCCAACCCAGTGCATCCAAGATTTAGAGGGATGGAGGCAAAAGAATTTTTGCAGCTAGTGTCTGTGATAAAGGCCTTATTTCCAAAATATATTGAGAACTGAGTCAAATGTATAAGAATACAAGTCATTCCCCAATTGAAAAATGGTCAAGGAATATGAAAAGGCAGTTTTCAGAGGAAGAAATTAAAGCTATCTAGTCATATGAAAAAAAAATCCTGAATCTCTACTGATCAAAGAGATTCAAATCAAAAAAACTCTGAGATATCACATCACACCTATCAGATTGGCTAACATGACAAAACAGGAAGATGATAAATGTTGGAGAAGATGTGGGAGATTTGGAAGACTAATTCATTGTTGATGAAGCTGTGAGATGATCCAACCATTCTAGATATCAATTTCATGCCATTCCAAAAGTGCTACAAAAGTACTCATACACTTTGACCCAGCAATATCGCTTCTAGGACTGTATCCCAAAGAGTTTGTAAAAATTGGAAAGGGTCCCACACGTTCAAAAATATTTATAGCAGCACTCTTTGTGGTGACCAAGAACTGGAAATCAATAGATGCCTCTCAATTGGGGAATGACTGCACAAGTTGTGATGTATGAATGTAATGGAAGACTACTATGCTATAAGAAATGATGAACAGAAATACTTTAAAGAGGTCTGGAAGTACTTATATGAATTGATGCTGAGTGAAAAGAGCAGAACCAGTGGGGTGGAGCCGAGATGGCAGAGTAGAAAGACTCATGTATGCTAGCTCCGAACCCACAGCCCATGGATTTAATGTAAGAAGAGCTCCCCACAAGTTCTGGATCACTGCAGGGTGTGCAGAAACACAGTGGAAGAGATTTCTGTTCCAGAGAGCCCTGAAGAGCTGTCCCCAGGGACCCATCATGCCCCAGAAAGTGGAGTCCACCCCTGCGCTGCCCTGGCCGCAGCCCCAGAGGAGCAGATCCGAGCAGGCTTCAGGGACAGAATCTCCAGCAGCCGGGAAAGTCCCTCCATCCACAGACGCTACAGGTCAGTGAGAGAGACGTCTGGGCTGGCCGAAAGGGGAGCGGGGTGTCTCCGTGACTCGGGCCCCCTTGGGAGGAAGCCGCGGAGGCAGAGGCAGGGGCAGCGGCAGCAGCGGTGGTCCCCCGGGACTCCCCGAGCAGGCAGGATCTTCATTACTGAAGGTCTCTGCATAAACCACCTGAAGGAGCTGATACTGGGATGTGGCCCTGTCCCCACCCACTCCATCACTGAAGGTCTCTGCATAAAGCCCCTGAGGGAACTGAGCCTGGGAGGTGGCCCTGCCCTCACCCAAGCACCAGAACTTAAGCTCAGATTGAATAGCAGCTGTGCCTGCCACGGAAAGCCCATTTGAATCTCAGACTCCAAGCACTAGCTGGGCGGATCTAGGCAGGGGTGGACAGGAATCTCAGAAGTCAAGTAAGTGGCTGGGAAAATGCCCAGAAAAGGGAAGAAAAATAAGACTATGCAGAGCTTCTTTGTGCAGGTGCAAATGTTCCCGCCTTTCAATTCTGATGATGAGGAACTATTCTTACCATCAGGAAAAGATGTGGAGGGCGGGGCTTCTGTATCCCAGGCATTCCAGGGGGATGTTGGGTGGCCTCAGGCTTTGGAAGAGCTCAAAAAGGATTTTGAAAAGCAAGTTAGACAGGTGGAGGAAAAACTGGGAAGAGAAATGAGAGAGATGCAAGAAAAGTATGAAAAACGGGTCAATACCTTGCTAAAGGAGACCCCAAAAAATGCTGAAGAAAATAACACCTTGAAAAATAGGCTCACTCAATTGGCAAAAGAGGTTCAAAAAGTCAATGAGGAGAAGAATGCTTTCAAAAGCAACATTAGCCAAATGGAAAAAGAGGTTCAAAAGCTCACTGAAGAGAATGGTTCTCTCAAAATTAGAATGGAACAGATGGAGTTTAATGATTTTCTGAGAAACCAAGAAATCACCAAACAAAACCAAAAGGATGAAAAAATGTGAAATATCTCATGGGAAAAACAACTGACCTGGAAAATAGATCCAAGAGAGACAATTTAAAAATTATGGGGCTACCTGAAAGTCATGATCAAAAAAAGAGCCCAGAAATCATCTTCCATGAAATTATCAAGGAAAACTGCCCTGATATTCTAGAACCAGAGGGCAAAATAAACATTGAAAGAATGCATCAATCACCACCTGAAAGAGATCCAAAAAGAGAAACTCCTAGGAACATTGTGGCCAAATTCCAGAACTCCCAGGTCAAGGAGAAAATATTGCAAGCAGCTAGAAAGAAACAATTTCAGTGTTGTGGAAATACAATCAGGATAACACAAGATCTAGCAGCTTCTACATTAAGGGATTGAAGGGCATGGAATAGAATATTCCAGAAGTCAAAGGAACTAGGACTCAAACCAAGAATCACCTACCCAGCAAAACTGAGTATAATACTTCAGGGGAAAAAATGGTCTTTCAATTAAACAGAGGATTTTCAAGCATTCTTGATAAAAAGACCAGAGCTGAAAAGAAAATTTGACTTTCAAACACAAGAATGAGAAGAAGCATGAAAAAGTAAACAGCAAAGAGAGGTCATCAGGGACTTACCAAAAGTGAACTGTTTACACTCCTACATGGAAAGACAATATTTGTAACTCTTAAAACTTTTCACTATCTGGGTAGTTGGTGGGATCACACACACACATACACACACACGTACACACATGCACGCACACACACATACACACATGCGTCCACATACAGAGACAGAGAGCACAGAGTGAATTGAATAGGATGGGATCATATCTTAAAAGAAATTAAGGTAAATGGTGAGAGAGAAAGGTAGGGGGAGGAAAGAGGGTGAAATGGAATGGGGTAAATTATATGTCATTTAAGAGGCAAGCGGGAGACTTTTTAGTGGAGGGAAAAAGAGGAGAGCTGAGAAAAAAAAAAACAAGAAGTTTACCCTTATCACATTTGACTAAAGGAAGGAATAAAATGCATACTCATTTTGGTATGAAAAACTATCTTACAGTACAGGAAAGTGGAGTAGAAGGAGATAAGCAAGGGGGGGGGGATGATGGAAGGGAGGACAATGGGAGGAGGGAGCAATTTGAAGTCAACACTTGGGGAGGGACAGGATCAAAAGACAGAATAGAAACAATGAGGGGCAGGATAGGGTGGAGAATAATTCAGTTAGTCTTACACAGCACTACTATCATGGAAGTCATTTGCAAAACTACATAGATAGGGCCTATATTGAATTGCCTGCCTTCCCAAAGGGAATGGGTGGAGAGGGAGGGATGGGGAGAATTTGGAACTCAAAGTTTTAGGAACAACTATTTAGTATTGTTCTTGCTACTAGGAAATAAGACATACAGTTAATGAGGAATAGAAAGTCATCTGGCCCTACAGGACAAAAGAGAAGATGGGGACAAGAGAAGGGAGGGATGATAGAAGAGAGGGCAGATTGGAGATAGGGAAAATTAGATTTCTCGGTGTATTGGGGTGGGGGGAGGGGACAAAAGGGGAGAAAATTTGGAACCCAAAATTTTGTGAAAATAATGTGAAAGTTAAATAAATAAATTTTTATAAAAAAAAAAGAAAGAAAAGAGCAGAACCAGGAGAATTTTGTGCACAGTAACAACCACAGTGTGTGAGGAATTCTTCTGGTTGACTTAGTTCTTCATAGCAATGCAAGGACCTGAAAAATTCCCAATGGACTTTTGAGGCAAAATGCCTTCTACATCCAGAGAAAGAACTATGGAATTGAAACACAGAATGAACCAGAACAATTCCTCTTGTGTTATGTTTTGTCTTATCGTTTCTCCCATTCGTTTTAATTCTATGCAACATGACTACGGTGAAAATGTACTTAGTAGGATTGTATGTGAAGAACCTATTAGAAGACTGCATGCTGCCTTAGAGAGGGAGGAGAAAGGAGGGGGAAGGAGGGAAAGAAATCTACAATATATAGAAGTGATTGTAGAAAATTGAAAACAAATAAAATAATTTCAAAGAAAAGAGAAAAACTGTGTGATTCTAGTTGATCACATCTACTACTGATCACTGTATTCATAACTATTAATTTATGGATTCTGCAGGACTTTCCAAGTATATTTGGGGAATTCAAGAAGTTCACCTTATAACCAATGATATAGGTCAGGAAATTATAGGTCTAGTATCCTTTGTTTTATTCTTTTCACCTGTACTTGATGAAGTATACAATCATGAACTCAAAATTATTAGTAAAATATAAGCCCAGATGTCTGGGGGGAAAACAACCACAACAACACAATATTCTCTCTTGAGAAACTGCTGGATTCACTAAGGTCTAACAAAGAGAAATATAAAAATTAGGTGGGTGATAGCTAGATGTAAGAGAGAGAGAGAGAGAGAGAGAGAGAGAGAGAGAGAGAGAGAGAGAGAGAGAGAGAGAGAGAGAGAGAGAGAGAAAGAGAGAGAGAGAGACAGAGACAGAGACAGAGACAGAGACAGAGAGACAGAGAGTGACAGAGAGATAGAGATAGACAGAGGCAGAGAGGCAGAGAGATAGAGATAGAGAGACAGAGTGACAAAGGGAGAGACAGAGATTTGATGGATTGATAGATAGATGAGATAGATTCACAGATAGATGATGGATAGATAGATGATAGATTGATAGACAGACAGATAGATAGATAGATAGATAGATAGATAGATAGATAGATAGATAGATAGATAGGTAGGTAGGTAGGTAGGTAGGTAGGTAGGTAGATAGATATAGAATGTAGGCTGGGGACATAAGAAAATATGAAATAGATCATAAAACTAAATAAAGTCAATGGAGCTATAGGTTGATAGCCTAAAGAACTGTGAGCTCATATACTAGACTGCATTGGAAAACCTCTACTACATTCAAAATTATACTTACAGAGGCATTATTGCTGTCCTTTAAGTTTAATTAAATCATATTCTCCAGGGACAGGATTTTGCAAGTTGTACTCTATAACTTAGACTTTAATACATAATTGCAGAATGATATGAGAGTCTACTTGTTTTAAGTTATCAACAATTCAACATCGCTTTCCAATTATTTATCCCTTTACCACTTTTGTTTCTTCTAAAATTTTATTGTGCTTTTTAAAATTTTTCAAATAATATTTCATGTTTTAAATTGTTTATTTTTGTAAAATATTCCATCCTGTCTTAAAGTAACATAAGAATATCTTGAAACTAATAATGGGATTTGTCATCACTTGTAAGCAGAAAATAATCTTCCCATGTCACATAAAATAAAGCTGTTTCAAATCACTCCCGAATAGGAACTTAAATAAAGCATAAAGAAGAAACAATTTATTTTTCACTTTCATGGAATCATCACGCTCAATTCTCATCTTGATGTTCCAACATACATTATCTATCTGGGTTTTTCTTACCCTTAAAAGACATACAAATGCAATGATCAATTTTCAAGGCCTTTACTTTCCCTCACAAACAATTAACTTTTATAAGAAACATCCCTTATCCTATCAGGTGTAATAATGTTGTGTTGACCCATGAGGATCTTCACTCATGGTGGATATGAATTGAATCAAATATCTATGTTTTTAGAGCACAGTCTGAAAGATAATCCAAATGTTTCAAGTTAAGAAGCTGGTTTGACATGAAAGGATGTATCAAGAAGACCATTTTGTGCTATTTCACTGTATGTCTATGTGCTTAAAAGTGAAAAAGAGATAGCCTTCTTATATGCAAAACATTTCATCAATGAATTAGATTCACCCCAATAGATATTTTCAACATTTTCTTTTGCATCTTAAAAGAAATTTTCATAGAAAGAGAGTGTTTAATTTGGACAGGATTTTCCAAAGTTCATCCTTTCATTTTGTGATTAGATTTTTTTCTATAACACATTAATAGTATCTTATTCTATCTTCCAAAGAAGTTGAGTATACAGTTGTCTATACAATTACTGAAAGTGGAGAACTGAAAACACTTCATTTTTAGCTTTTATACCTCAATTAGGTAAAGGAGAGTGTTTTGTGAACTCAGACAATCAGAATTGAGTGAGAACAAGGTTTGTATACCTTCTTGAATCAATGCCATTGCACAATATATTAAGGCAGACTCTAATCAACTGATACAAAAAGAAGAAATAGAATCAACTCCACCACACCAGCGCTCCTCCTCACTCCAGGACCTCCACTCAAGACTGAGACCCAGATCAGTCCATCAATTCTCCCACTTTCTGTAGGTGGAGAGCTCTAGAAGTGACTGCTGCTGAGGCAGCTACTCCTGCCACCCTGGGGGTGGGGATGGGACTGAACCATGCTCCCCTCTTACCCAGGAGAGAGAAATTTCCTCCTGACATTTGAAGCTAACTTTGGCATTTGTGAGTTGAGAAATCTGGAAAGTACAACAGGTGCCAATACCCTGGGGTCTGCTGCAGTCCAGTCTTCATCCATACAGCTACATGCTGCTCTGAGGTCAGTGCAATAGAACCTTCCAGTTGTCCTTCCAGGTTGTCTTAGGCTCCATATCTGTTTCACTCTGTCATTTTTTTTTTTTTACTTCTACTGCTCTAGAATTCATTTAGAGTCATTTTTACAAGTATTTTAAGGGTTTTGATGGGGAGAGTTTGAGCAGCTCCATGCTTCTACTCTGCCATCTTGGCTCTGCCCCCAAGTAGTGGTATATCATATTTCTTAAAACTGCTTTAGAAAATGGGCATTACTGTACTAGGTCATAAAATATTTTATCCATTTTTAGCTTTAATTTGGGAAAATTTTAAAAGATGCAGATTCAGAGAATTTTAGATATAGAAGGAAATTTTGAGTTCATTCAATTTATATTTCATGTAGTCAGACACTATTACCTAGGATGAGATTGAAGCCCTAAAAAGTCATATGAATTGTCCAAAGTCACTCACCTCTTTAGTGAGAGAGCCTTGGCTTGGACCTATTTCCTTTGTTCCTTCCACTGCATCTTAGAGTGGTTTCACTGCAACATCATTTAGTTTATTTTTTTAATTCAGTACCAGAAATCTCTTAATACCTTTAAATTCCTTATAAACATTCTTCTTTTTTAATTATTTATTTTAAGTTTTCAACATTTATTTCCACAAAACATTGAGTTGCAAATTTTCTCCCCATCTGTTCTCCTTCCCCCACTGCACAACACTGAGAATTATGATTGCCCCTTCCACCAATCTCCCTTCCCTTCTAACATTCTTCCATTCTCTTATCCCCATCCTCTCTTTTGTCCTGTAGGGCAAAATAAATTTCTATACCCCATTAGCTGTATTTCTTATTTCCCTGTTTTATGCAAGAACACTACTCAACATTTGTTCCTAAAACTTGGAGTTCCAACTTCTCTTCCTTCCTCCCTCCACATACATCCCCCCTGAGAAGACAAGCAATTCAATATAGACTATATAGGTGTAGCTTTGCAAATGACTTTTGTAATAGTCATGTTGTGTAAGACTCACTATATTTCCCTCCATTCTATCCTGCCCTCCCATTTCTTCTATTCTCTCTTTTGACCTTGTCCATCCCCAAGAGTGTTGACTTCTAATTGCTCCCTCTTTTCAATTGCCCTCCCTTCTATCATCCCCTCCACCTTGCTTATCTCCTTCTCCCCTACTTTGCTATAGTGTAAGATAGGTTTGTGTACCAAATTGAATGTATATGTTATTCCTTCCTTGAGGCAAATGTGATGAGAGTAAGCTTCACATTTTCCCTCTCGCCTCCCTGCTTTTTCCCTCCATTGAAAAGTCTTTTTCTTGCCTCTTTTATGAGATAATTTTTCCCATTCCATTTCTCCCTTTCTCCTCCCAACATATACCTCTCTCACCCCTTAATTTTATTTTTTTAGATATGATCCCTTCCTATTCAATTCACCCAGTGCTCTCTGTCTCTCTATAAATGTGTGCGTGTGTGTGTGCGTTTATAATCCCATCAACTACCCAGATGCTGAGAAAAATTTTAAGAGGTACAAATATTATCTTTCCATGTAGAAAGGTAAACAGTTCAACTGTAGTAAGTCCCTTATGATTTCTCTTTTCTGTTTACCCTTTCATGCTTCTCTTCATTCTTGTGCTTGAAAGTGAAATTTTCTTTTTAGCTCTGGATTTTTCATCAAGAATTCTTGAAAGTCCTCTGTTTCATTGAAAGACCATTTTTCCCTTAAAGTATTGTACTCAGTTTTGCTGGGTAGGTGATTCTTGAATTTTAATCCTAGTTTCTTTGTCTTCTGGAACACTATATTCCATGCCCTTTGATCCCTTAAGGTAGAAACTGCTAGATATTGCATTATCCTGATTGTATTTCCACAGTACTCAGATTGTTTCTTTATAGCTGCTTGCAATGTTTTCTCCTTCACCTGAGAACTCTGAAATTTGGCTACAATGTTTCTAAGAGTTTTTCTTTCTGGATCTCTTTCAGGAGGTGATCAGTGGATTCTTTCAATATTCATTTTGCCCTCTGGTTCTAGAATATCACGGCAATTTTCCTTGATAATTTTATGGAATATGATGTCTAGGCTCATTTTAGTCATGTCTTTCAGGTATTCCCATAATTTTGAAATTGTCTTTCCTGGATCTATTTTCCAGCTAGCAGTAGGGGCTAAGATTCCAATCATCTGCTCAATTCTCCCAGAGGCTTTAGGTTAGGTCAGGGCTTCCACTCAGGGCTGAGGTTCAGATCAGCTGTTGGATTCCCCCAGGGGCTCTAAGCTGAGCAGTTCCAACAATGCCTGCCTGGACACCACCACCTCAGTCACTGCCACTCACTGCTGCTGCTGCTGCTACTGCTACTGCCTCTGCTGCCACCACCTGGGGCTAGAGCTAGGGGGGACCCTCGCCTCTTCTCAGCCAGTGGTAAAAGCTCTCTCACTGACATTTGGTGCCTGTGGGTTGAGGGATCTGCAGTCAGGCCCTGCTCATCCCAATGCTGCATGGCCAAAGCTGTGATGTGCTCAGCTCTGTATCCAGTGTGACTGAATTTTCCCATTGCCCTTCCAGGTCACCCTGGGCTGGAAGTTTCCTTCACTTCATCATTCTGTGGCTTCTGCTGTTCTAGAATTTGAGCCATTTCTTACAGGTTTTTTATGAGCTATGGGGGAAGAGTTTGAGTATGTATGTCTTTCTGCTCTGCCATCTTCAATCATTCTTAACATCTTTTTGGTAATGAACATAGCAATGCTTTTTAATCTACTTGATCTTTACCTACAAATAATGTTGTCTTCTTTCCTAAATCTAGTTCTTCTTTGAAAAACCACTCATTTACCGATTTCTACCTCCTAATATTTAAAGTTGCATAACTGAAAAGTGTATTAGCATTAAAAATTCAAAGATATGGGATTGAAATTTTTTTTCTGTGAATGTAACTCAAATTGCATTAACTTTGGATGGTACCTCCAGAAATGAATTTCTTTTTAATTGTCAAAAATCACTGTCTATACTTTCTAATTTTCCAGAGTTTTCTGTCTTCTTTTCACAACAGTCCTGATGTTGACCCTATACCCTATACCAGAGAGGGTTTAATCAATCTGAAGGAATCTCAATCTCACAACTCATTAATAATAGGAACAAATACAAGTAGATTTTGGACATATCCTCAAAGAGTTCTATTATCTGATAACCAGCTTCTATTAGTGACAAATATTCAACTTTGCCTATCTTCTCCCTAACCAGTCCCTAGGGCTGCCTTTTCCTAATCCTTCTATCCACCATGTTTGTGTACTGGTTTTCTCTGTAGGACCTATATTCAACAAGGCAAAAATGAGCATCAGGCAGTTTTAACAAATTCTGGGAAGTTTTGTTCACAGAAGGATTGTTAATTCTCTGCAGATTTACAAGCAACACAGAGCTTTCTTTTATGAGTAACAGTACAGAACTACTGCTGAACCCAAGGAAGCCTGAAAGGTTTCATTCTCTCCCTCTACAGGGGCTCCTAGCTCTAGATATATTCTTGTGAATCAAGTTCAGTCCTGGGGGAACAGAGTCCCTAGAAAGAGAGGTCAGGCTCTTTTATCTCAAACACTCTGTTTTTTTTTTTTTTTTTTAATACAAGTTACCCTGGTATCCTGAGAAAATGACTCAGTTCTTAGGTTTGACTGGTTTCTAATATTTCTAAAAAAGATGGAATAGGAAGGTATGTAATGTATAGTACACATCAAGTAGAGGTCAGCCATTTATTTTCCCCACAGCTAAAGAATTGCTAAAAACACTGAAGACTGGCAAAAGTTGTTGATGATAATATAAGTGTTAAGAAATAATTTATAACTACTCCCATATTCTCACAGAAATTTGATAGTTAAAATATTGAACCATAAAGCACTTGTCATTCATGAATAGGGATTTTAACATTACCATAGCTATGCTATTTCCAAATAACACTTTCAAAGTCAAAAGTCTTTTGATGTGCCACCAGAAATCATGCCCATTTCCTGATGGTTGCCATGTTCTCCTGTTTGTGTTTGTCCTTCCTTGTGGAAGAAGACCATGCCATCAGAGAAAAAATGACATGATTTGCATTTAACTTTGTTTTGAGGGAGGGAGGCCTGTGCAGATCACCAGCCTCACTTCTCCTCTAGAGCTATCTCAATCCAGTGACCAGATATTCATCAAAATGACTTCAGATGACCCACGATGGGGCAATTGGGGCTAAGTGACTTGACCAAGGTCACACAGCTAGTGAGTGTCAAATGTCTGAGGTGAGATTTGAATTCAGGTTCTCCTGACTTCTGCACTGCTGCTCTATTTACTACACCACCTAGATGCCCCACATTTTTTTTGTAGTACAGTTGTCAATAACAAGAATCTCAGAACTTCTAACTTGTCAACATCATAGCCTTCAAGACTGTTAATGCCTCTCTCAGGATCTCTATTCAGAGCACTCATACTCAGATGAACAAGAAAAATAAAAGAGATATCTTTTGATATCCAGTTAGATATCTAACTTGAAATAAAATTCACCACTACATGTAGGAGTCCCTGCTCCAGGGATCACATATAAAAGTTGGAGGAAGAAGCTCCTTAGGTCTCTTCACAGGAAATTCCCAGGAGAATGCCACACTATATTTCAAAGGAAAGTAGGAGAAAGAACACCAGAAGGCAAATTTACATATTTTAAGGTTTTCTGAGTAAGTAGTTCTTCCTCAGTAATTAATCTCATTCAGTTTTGATGCAGATTTCTTTTCCTAACCATTCCCTTTGCTGGAGGGGAGGGGTAGATGGGAAAAGGTGACTAAAATAATCAAACTAGAAACCATATCTTCTGTCAACGAGATCCACCAGAAAGGGGAAAATGTGTCACCAGGAATGAAGCAGCTCTAGCTTGAGCTAATGAGATAGGTTCCCCAGGTTTTATTCATAACATATTGATTGGACAAAAGGTGAAAAGTCTCTCTGTTCAAAGAGATGCTTCTTGTCAATATTCATTCAATTAGTGATAACTAATAAACTTTGTGTGTATGTGTGTGTGAAAATATAGAGAAAATGAGAGAATGACTATTTTCCTGAACTTTCTTCTTAACAACAAAGAACTTAATTTTGAAGTAGAATTTATGGGAATGCTATAGGGGAAATAAGTATTCAGTTCTATAATTTGTGATAGTAAAGGAGAGGAAAACTAAATATACATAATCTGACATTGTTTTCATTAGATTCAGGGAAAGGTTAAGTAAAATCTCATGACTTAAATTTCTGTAGCTCAAGTTGCTCATAGGGGCAGAGAAAGAACTTAAGAGTGAAACTCTAAAGAAAGAAACAGAAAAATGCATATAAAAAGCAACAGGAGAGAAATAAAAAAGTGGAATATTAGTTAAAATTATGCCAAGTGTGAATGCTGAAAAAAATTAAAGAACAGCATTGTGGATAAAAATAAATCACAAAATCAGAGTTGGACAAAAACTCGTAGGTGTGATGATCCAAACCACACCTCTATGACATATTTGAAAATATTCAACAAGCCTTTGTTCATAGACATAAAATAAGGAACAACTTCTAGGTTCTAAGTGATAGAACACTGTTTTTCTTTATTCCCCCCTCATATCCAAAGTTATATCTTTTCACAATCCACCCATTGCTACTAATTTTGATATATGAGGGCTGAAAAAAGCTAAATTAATTCATTTTCCTATGTGACAGTTCATGAAATAAAGTCAATTATTCTCTCTACACTGACCTCCTCCTCTATGTTTTTTATTTTACAAAGTAATTATAGATAAATAATAAGGATTTTGTCTTGGTTTTCTCTAACAAGAGTTTTTTTTATTTTAGGAAAGCTAGAATTAAACAGGTTAACAAGGAGCTGAAATTAAACAATATAGTAAGAGAACAGAGCTACCTTAGTGATTTTAAGTCATCAGTCTTATATCATTTTATATCTCAGAGAATTTAATGAATAACAGATGTGAATTTTGAATCACTATCAGTGATATTTAAACAATCATGGTATATATATATATATATATGTTATATACTACACCATGATAGGAAGACAAATGTATTTCCAACTGAAAAAATAAATAAATATGAAGAGAGAAAGAAGAATTTGAAAAGGAGACAAGAATGATTGATTTTGATTCTTGGTAAAATTCTTGACTGTATTATTAAAGGCGTAGTTTATGATTATTTAAAAAAAGAACCAATGCTTACTAGCTACCATGACAGCTTCACAGAAATAGTTCATGCCAGAAAAATCTCATTTTCCTTTTAGATTTATTAATCCAGATAGGCAAACTAAGAGAAAACAGTAGACATACACAGACTATACACAGATTTCAGGGAAATCTTTAAGAGAATCTGTCATGTTATTTTTATAGACAAGATTCAGACATGTGTCCTAAACAATAGTAGTCATGAGAATATGGAACCTGTTGAAGAAAAAGACCCAGTGTTTAGATGTTGACATAGAGAGGTGTCCAGTGAAATGCCTCCAAAATCTATGGATAGCTTAGCACACATATTGATGACTGGTATGAACATGTCAGTCATCAAAGTTCCTGTTTGGATGATCCATCTTAACATAGGGAAAACTGGATTCTTGAAAAAAGACTCTTAGAATGTGAGTTCTGGCAGATCCTAGAGTCTATCCTATGTGATAGACTCCATGCTTAATGTTTGAAGACACAGTCAAGCAAAGTTCAGAGAGGCTGAGTGCCTATTTCAGTACAGAGCGATAAGTATTTGATTCACAGAAACTCATAAATATTTTTTGCTAAACTACAGGTAGGCTTGTGATTTGTGGAGAAGAGAATGTCCATATGGACAAATCAAGCATCCATAAATTACTAAGGCATATATGGCTTGGTTATCCAATTTATCATTTACATGAAGTTGGAACAGATAGATACCAAAATATAAGTAGAAAGTATCCAAAAATAACTGGATGTGCTATAATTTCAGAGATAAAATAAACAAAATATATTATATTTAATAGAGGTAAATATAAACCTTATTCTTAGTTTCAATAAACAACATTGTAGTAGTATAATAACATATGGTTATAGAAGAGCTTACAATTTATTCTTTTTCAATTTTCTTTTTTACAATTATTTTTTTTAAAATCAATTTCAAATCCTTGTCTCCATTTAACCTCTCCCTCATCTATTCAGGAAGCAATATGATACCCATTATACATGCGAAGTCATGTAAATTGCATTCCCATATTAACCATGTTGCAATAAAAAAGCAAAAAATGAAGTTTAAGAAGTGTTTCAATTTGCAGTCAGAATTCATCCAAAATCTCTGTGGAGAATCATAGCATTTTTCATCATGAGACCTCTAGAAATGTGTTAGATTAGTGCATAGATCAGAGTAGCAATATTTTATATTCAATTATTTTTTTACAAAATTCTTGCTACTACATACAGTGTTCATTCTGATTTTCCTCACTTCACTTTGCATCATTTTGTATGTCTTTCCAGATTTTTATGAGACTATTCCTCTCCTAATTTTTTAAAGCACCAGAGTATTCCATCACAATCATATAGCAGAAGTTGTTTAGCCATTTCCCTACTGATCAGCTTCCTCTCAATTTCCAATTTGCCAACATAAACAAAAGAATTGCTATAAATATTTTGTAATATCCAGATACTTTTCCTTTTTCTTTTATCTTTTTGACCTGCTAGCACATGTTCATAGATAAGCTTTTCTAAAAGGTAAACAACTTTTGAGAGGTCAACAATCTTCTTTAATTATATCTATCAACAGAGAAAATACAAGCAGAGAAATGAAGATCAACCAACAGGGCTTCTAACTCTCTGATCATGAGCTATACATACATCACAGATCAATAAACAGATTCAACTGTCTGACCACTACATACTTACATAGTTACTAGAGAAAAAAACACCAGCATCTGGGTTTTTAAAAGAGAGTGGGGTGCTCCTTAAGGACTACCCAGAATCTCATCTGGCACATGAACCTTCTTCCAACGCTCCAAAGCAAAACCTCACCTAAGAGTATATATACACTTTTCAGAGGCAGAGGGCACAACCTTCATGTCCCATTGCCTCATTAGCAAAGATATGATCCTTCCTAAAGAACAAGACTCCTCAGATCAAGCTTCCCTTAATGGGCTCCACCTGAGGCCAATTAATGGGCAGGGGGAGATGTTTAACTCTCATTACAAGACCTGGTATTTCTAGGTCAACAGACCTTAGGGCATAGTGCCAGATTGTTCCTCAAAATATTTGGGTCAATACACAACTCCATAGTCCTTCCAATATTTTTCATTTTCCATTTCTCATAGCAGCCAGTCTAACAAGTGTGGTGTGGTACCTCAGAGTTGTTTTCATTTACATTTTTCTAATTATTGATTTAAAGTATTTTTTCACATGATTATTGATAGCTTTGATTTTTTCAGAAAATCCCTGGTTCCTATCCTTTGACCATTTATCAATGGGAGATTTGCTCTATTCTTTTTGAATAAATTTGGCTCAAGTCTTGCTTTCTAATTTTGACTGAATTGGTTTTGTTTGTGAGAAAAGATAATTTCATGCAATCAAAATTATCCATTATACCTTCTATGATAATCTCTTTTCTTTGTTTGATCTTAAACTCTTCCCTTAACCATAGATTTAATGGATAATATGTTTTCTATTACATTTTATTACATTTCTATTCTATTCTATTTCCGTTACCCTAGTTTGCTTATGATTTCACCCTTTCTGTCTAAATTGTATACCCATCTTATCTTAGTATACAACAAGATATGGTTGAAACTATATCTAGTTCCTTCCACAATGTTTTCTAGTTTTCTCACCAGTTTTTATTAAGTATTAAGTTGTTCACCCAAAAGCTTGGATCTTTGAGTATATAAAATATTAGATTATTGTGGTAATTTACTTATGAATATTGTACTCTTTTTTTATAAATTAATTTACTTTTTTTTGAACAGTGACTTCTACAAGACTTTGAGTTCCAAATTTTTCCATCTCTTCATTCTTCCACTCCAAGGTGCCATGCATTTTGATTACCATTTTCCCCAATCTGCCCTCGCTTCTATCACTACCCCCTCCCTTCTGTCCCTTCCATTTTCCTATAAGGCAAGATAGATTCTTGCTATATTCCGTTTCCTGTGCATTTTATGTCTCAATTGCATGTTCTAACATTTGTTTTTTAAAATTTTTAGTTCCACATCCTCTCTCTTCCTCCCTTTCCACCCACCCTCATTGACAAGGCAAGCAATTGACCATAGCTTATACATGTGCTGTCATGCAAAACACTTCCATAATAGTCATGTTGTGAAAGACAATGATATTTCACTCCATCCTATCCCTCCCCTCACCCTATTTTCTCCTTTGACCCTGTCTCTCCTGAAAACTGCTTGCTTTGAATTGCCCCCCTTCCCATTTGCCCCCTCTTGTATCATGCTCTTCTCTCTTATCTCAACTCCCACTTTGCTGTAGAGTAAGATAGACTTTCAGACCCAATTGAGTTCGTATGCTATTCTTTTCTTAAGCCAAATCTGATGAGAGTAAGGTTCACTCATTCCTTCTCACCTCCCCCCTTTTTCAAAACACTGTAAAAGCTTTTTCTTGCCTCTTTTATGAGGGAATACTGAAAAGGGTCTCGAATTACAAATATCATCTTTTCATATAGGAATGTAGACAGTTCAACTTTAATAAGCCCCTTATTATTTCTCTTCTGTTTACCTTATCATGCTTCTCTTGATTCTTGTATTTGAAAGTCAAACATTGTATTCAGTTCTGATCTTTTCATCAAGAAGGCTTGAAAGTCCTCTATTTCATTGAATGTCCATTTTCCCCCCCTGAAATATTATATTCAGTTTTCCTAGGTAGGTGATTCTTGGTTTTAATTCTAGCTTCTTTGACCTCTGGAATAACAGATTCAAAGCCCTTTGATATCTGAAGAAAAAGCTAAAAAATCTTTTGTTATCCTGATTGTGCTTCCATAATACATGAATTGTTTCTCTCTGGCTGCTTGGAATATTTTGTCCTTGACCTGGGAATTCTGAAATTTAGCTACAATATTCCTAGGAGTTTTGCTTTAAGGACGTCTTTCAGGAAGTGCATGGTCAACTTTACCTACTGATAAATTTATAATTTCTATTTCACCCTCTGTTTATAGAATATTCAGGCAGTTTTCCTTGATAATTTCGTGAAAGGTGATGGTTAGGCTCTTCTTTTTAATCATGGCTTTCAGGTAGTCTTATAAGTTTCTAATTATCTTTCTTGGATCTATTTTCAATATCAGTTGCTTTTCCAATGAGATAATTCGCATTGTCTTCTATGTTTTTCAGTCTTTTGCTTTTGTTTTATAATTTCTTGATTTCTCATGAAATCATTAGCTTCTTTTTGATTTGCTTTAATTTTTAATGAATTATTTCATCAGGGAGTTTTAGGACCTCCTTTTCCTTCTGATCAGATCTGTTTTTTAAGGAATTCCCCTCTTTATTGGTTTTTTTGCACTTCTTTTTGTCATTTGGGTTAGTTTATTTTTAAGGTGTTATTTTCTTCAGTATTTTGTGGGATCTCTTTTAGCAAGCTGTTGACTCACTTTTCATGATTTTCTTGCATTCATCTCATTTATGTTATCAATTTTTCCTCTATTTCTCTTATGTGATTTTCAAAATCCTTTCTGAACTCTTCCATGGCTTGTGACCAATTCATCTTTTTTAGTGCCTTTGGATATAGGAGCTTGGATTTTGCTGTCTTCTTCTGGTTGTAAGTTTTGATCTTCTTTGTCATCAAAGTAAGATTCTATGGTATACTGTTTTCCCTCTTTTTGCTCATTTTTCTGGTCAATTACTTTGCCTTTTAACCCTTTTTTAAAGGTAGGTCTTTGCTTTCAGCATAACTGGTGTATCGTTGCAAGCTTCATGTGTTTTGTGCCGTTGTTTTCAAAGATATTTCTAGGGACCTATACATTTTCAGTTCTTCCAAGGTGATATGATCAAAGGAAAGGTGTGCAGTCCTTTCATGTTCTGTGCTATGGTATGTGAGTGACCACAAACATTCTTTTCTGCATTGGAACTGTGAGGAAGATTCCCTCCCTACTATCATGACACGTTCCACCGTGCTAATGCTCCTCCTCATCCCTGAGTTGTCACCCAGGACTGTGACCTAGATTCAGGCACAGGCAAAGCAAGAGAATCCTGCCTCAATGCCAGCAAAGATATCCCTTCAATTCCCCTGTGATCAGCCACTTGATCACCCCACTATCTGTGGGCTAAGAGCTTCCAAAGGAGCAGCTACTGCACCCTGGGAACAGGCCACACTCCTCCCCTTTCCCCAGGTCTGACAGATCTTTCCTGCTGACCTTCTAAGTTGTCTTTGACATTTGTATGTTCAGAAGTCTGGAAACCACCAGGAGCATGGTTTGAGATCTGATACTGCTAGGCTACCTTCCTTCATTTTGTCTCATTAATCCCTTTTATATTCTTGACTTTGTTCTTCCAGATGAATTTTATAATTATTTTAACTCTATAAAATAATTCTTTGGCAGTTGGATTGTTATCATTGCACCATTAAATTCTTGATAATATATTTTTTTTAATAATATTGGGTCAGCCCACTAATAAACAACTAATATTTCTCCAAATATTTTTACCTGATTTTATTTGAATGAAAAAGTGCTTTGATATTGTGTTTATACAGTCTCTGGGTTGTCTTGGTTAGTGGACTGCCAAATATTTTATACAGACCGTAGTTATTTCAAATGGAATTTCCCTATTCCTTCCTGTTGGGTTTTCTTGTTAATGTATAGAAATGCTGATGATTTTGGTGCATTTATTTTATATCCTGCAATTTTTGAAACATTGTTAATTGTTTTGACTGCTATTTTAGTTGTTTCAGATTCTCTCAGTATCTCATCAAAATATCTGAAAAAATGATAATTTTGATTTTTCATTGACTTTTTATTCTTTCAATTTCTTTTTTTGCTTATTGCTATAACAAAAATTTCTATTACAATTTTAAGTGATAGTGATGTTAATGGGCATCCTTGATCCACCCTTGATCTTATCAGTAAGGTTTTTAATTTATACACATTCAGCCTACAATTTTCAATTTGATTCAGCATATATTTTATTTCATTTTAATAACTACCATATATTAAGCAGGGTAACAGTTTATTGGCATACAAAATATAAAATAAATCTTAGAAAATATCAAGAATACTACATTCTACTCTAGGGAAACAATACGCAGACATAAAAGTAAAATTTATCCTCCTCAAAGTGTCCTTTGCAGGGCAGGGGATGGGGGGGGTGGGGAGACAGTAGCACCAACATCTAAGGAAGGCATAAAGTAAAATGTGGCAATGGTCTGAACTTTAATAGAAGTGATTGTGAGAAATATCTAGGCATTTCAAGGGTCTACAAAGCCGAAATATGTCAGCTATGTGACATGGAAGCTAAAAAAAGCAGCTGCTTTAATTTGTTCTTTATGACGTAGTATCTGTAATGAACTAGGTCAGTGTTAGCACCATTTAGTCTTGGTCAAAATCTATCTGGGAAATTTTCTAAAGTTTTTTTTTTTTTAATTAGTTTTAGAAAGGACATTGTGCACTGGAACATAACAGATAGGTTAACTTTCAACTTAAAACTAGATTTATGGTCTATAATGTGAAAGATTAACAATCAACAGTCAATTAGAATCATAAGTCTTCACCTGAAATTTTTCTCTGTCCTAATGGAATTTTTCATAATCTTTTTTTAAAAACTCCACACCCCAAAGATTTATAGCTCCCATATAATTTATATGTATCTTGTACAATGAAAACTCATACTTAGAGTATGTTGTAATGGGTTCTATATTGTGGAAATGATCCCATCTAGTTCTGAGGAAACATTTGCTCATCTTGGTAGGATTAGAGGTTTGGCTATGAAATAACCCTGAGTGATCTTTTGGATAATTACACTGTGACAAACGGGGAGGATTATATCAAAGGTATATCAGATAAGAAAGCAACCAATCTGGGAAGTAACTCATTCCATGTAATGGAAGAAGAAAGTCATATTACACTGTTCCTCTCACTTCCTTGGAGAATCCAGATAGTATCATTTAATTCTAGACCTTTTCATAAAGGGTAAGGGAGGGGTACATTTTAAACCCCAACTGTCTGAACCATTCTAATTTAGTACATAGGATAAGCCTTAGCTAGGCAAGCTGGAGCCTGAGTTACTGACTATCTCTTCTGTTTTGCTTTCATTTGTTTGATGATTGGGTGTATGAGCACTGATTCCAAGTTGGAAGTTTCAATATGTGGAGGTAGCTACTTGAATTTGAGAAGTTTAGAAATCCTGAGTCCGCAGTTAATATCATATCAATGCCTACAACTTAATTCACTATGATGAACCCAAGAGTTAGTTGATCAGACCATAAGAAATGGATCTTGTGGAAATTAAGTGTATGGGACAGAGCCAAAGGGAAATATATTATGCCTGTTCTATGGTCCCACAAACTACTTCATGATCTATGCTCAACCTTCTCAAGAAATATAACAGTAGTTAACACTTATTGAATCTTGTTTTAAGTTTTTATCAATGTATATACTGAAATCTTATGTTTTTTATAAACATTTCTGTGTGAATGTATTTGTGTACAGAAAATGAGTATCTCTACTATAATTGGACTGTATCGCATGTTATATATTTTTCTAATCTCTTCTGTAGGAAATCTTAAACATGATTCAAAGCCTAAACTTTAAGCATTTCCCCTTCCTACTCCCAGGCACCACAGAGGTAGCTTGTAAAGATCCAAAGAATTTAGCAAAAGAAGCTGATCCTTTTAGTAGACTAAAGGTCCCTAAAACTAAGCCAATTTGTATATCATATGTATAGAGTTGAGAAGGACTCCTTAGTAGAAAGGGCCCAGGAGTTGTTATTTGTTGTTATAGTAATGGTACCAATGCATTTATAAACTAGTATTTTATAGCATTTAAACAGCTCAATGAAATAAATTTCACTATGATTAAAATCAAGAAAAAACAATAGATTTTGCCCATGCTGATACAAAAAAAAAAAAAATGGGTCAAGGTTTTACTACCAAAGAGATGATGTGGAAGGAATAATCATATAATGGATTTGTGCATAATAAATGTCTTATTTCAGATGAGTTCTGTCAATGTTATGCTATTGAATAGAAGAGACGAGGCTGGATCACCTTTGGAAAATTGTCCATTTTTAATGATCCCAAACTATTATAAAAACCCATTTTTAAATACCAACATTCTTTCATTTGTGCCATATGACTGTGAATCATAGAAACCTTAAACTTAACAAGAATCTATACTATCTATAACTCAAAGGTCAATGGAGAAACATACAGCAGGTTTTAGAAGCCCCGTTTTTAATTACATCCTGGAGCAATTTTGCTAAGTTTCTTGTCTACGGTGAAGCCAAGTTAACTGTCTAACTCACCAGTTCATTTGGATAATTCATCAATTCACTGCAACACAAATTCATGTCAGCTGTTAGAATATGTTTGTCAGACAATGAAAGTAATTGAAATAGTCAAGCTAACCTCACAGACTGTTAAAAGTAACAAGCCTAATTCTTGCGCCTTCATTCATATCACAATCTCTTCTACATATGCAAGACAAATACTCCTAGGAACAATAGTTATGGGATGCAGAAATTCTTAAAAGTGAGTGAATGTATGGACAAATGTATGCATGCATGCATGCATGTATGTGTTCAGTGATATAACCATGTGCCCTTGTATCTACAAGATCTTCTTTTCTAAATGTTTTCAAAATATTATTTGTAATATAGTACTTTACATCAGATAAAAAGAGGTACTATTGGGAACATCTAAGCTATATGTTATATTGCACATCATAAAATATAATCATTTTTCTGTGTACACATTAAAATTATGGCATTTCACAGGTTCTAGGTAATTTTAATTCTTTTCATCCTGCTGACCTTTACAGCAATAAAAGTCAAGTTCAATTTGGGTAATCTAAACATCCTCCAATCTTACTTATATATTTTTAATGCCCTTACATATTCTAAGTATTTTTTATGAAAATATAATACTTGTCATCTAGATTACTTTAATTATTAACATAACTTGCAAGAGTTTAAAAAACACTTCAAAAAGTAAACTAGTCATCTGCAAAGAACTATTCTGTTTTTGATCACAGTTAGTTCAAGTCTCTTTCATCTGCTGAACAGTATGGAAAAAAGCAGAATTACCCACCTGCTTTGGGCCAATTGATTAAAGGACATTTCTGAATTTCCTATTATTTGCAGTTAAAGATTCAACTTAAGTTGGAAAAAGAAGAAAGATGTCAGCAGTGGGATAAAGGTAAATAATGGATAGGACATATTAATATGGTATACTACAGTGCAAAGTGGCAAATTTATAAAATGAAGAAATAAAAATAATAATGAAATATTGTCCATTTCTATGTACCAAAAACGAACACTAAAATTAAAGTTCATTATGAAAGTTAATTCACAAAATTTATTGCCAGACTTCTCTGGCAATACACTAAGGTCAATAGAAAAGTCAATACACTAAGGGGGAAGTAGTGGTGACACCAGTTTTGTTCATTCATAAATGGAATTTATATCCAAAAAAGAAAAAGAGATGAAAGAGAAGAAAAACACATTAGTAAGAGCTGTTATTCTATATCCACTTTGAAATGATTGTCTTTCAATTTATATCAAATTAGTCATTTATCATCACTTTCATTTTGTTTTGTAAGAGATTTAACCTTGGCTAAAATAGGTAACAGTGTAGTCTATTTTTGTTTCTTGACTAAATTTAAAAATATGAATGCAGTCTCTTAACTGAAGAAAAATCACATACTTTGGATAAACCAGAAAAATCATCCATTATTTGTAGAATGCGTACCTAGAATATTCCCAAACAAATATGATGGATAAAATAAATTGAGAAAACAAATTGTCATTATTTTTGTAAAGCCATATTTATTCTAATATACTATATTATCACTGAGTTATAGTGAATTTAGTTCATTATATTTGAGAATTTGTCAACTTACTCTTCCAAAAATTCCTATGTCAATGTCTTTTTCAGACATATAATGTCCAAGTCCTTGAAATTCATGCTGAAAGAATCAAGCTCTGGCAGATATGTTCTATAAAAAAAAAAAAAAAAAAAAAAAGACAGGATTAACAATAGTCTGAGGTGGTTGACACTTTAACTTTTATTTGGCTTGGTCAGCCATGAAACTCTATACTAAATTATTGAAAATTTGTGGTTTATATTCATTTTAACTTCAATTATTCTGATAATGGAGGAAAGAAACTCATTGATAAATGACTTTTTAAAGAAAATTGAGTATTTCATGAATACTCACTAAATACTATCTGGTAGAGACTATAATTAATTATTAAGGTAAAAAAAACCTCATGAACTTATAGAATTTGATGAATTTTATGAATGAGTGCAGTAGAGCTGTTTAAATGTACTCCAAGTTGAAATGCCCAACAAGAGTGCATATGTACCAAAAAGACCATTAGAATAAAATTTAACTATGATAACACATAGAATCATGGAGGGGAAATAATTTTATGTAAATGCATAAACATATATATATTATATGCACATAATATGTTTGTATTATTTGCATACAGAGACATATATACACATATATGTGCATGCAGATACATGAATATGAATATAAGCATGTGCATATAAAAAACTATAAAAAACATATATGTGTTATTGTACACATACCTCATTATAATGAAAAGGGAATAATACTTTTGATTATTTTATTAAACATCACCTTAACTTTTTTATTATTTACTTTATTATTTCTTATTATTGTTGTTTACCAGGTACTGTGCTAAGCCCTAGAGGTATAAAACGTTTCATACAATCTATAAAAGGATGAAGAAATGCAAGGAACAAATTTTTTAGAATTTTTCTTCAGTAAAAAGAAAATATCAAATTGACAAAAAGTTCATAAAATGTTTATGTACTTTATTTTTTAGAAAAAAAGCAAATTATTTTTTGTTTATTTTTTAATTTATTCATTTAAGTTTCCAATATTCGTTTCCACAAAAACTTTGAGTTCCAAATGTTCTCCACATCTCTCCCCTCCCCCATCCCCAAAGCACCAAGCATTCTGATTACCCCTACCACCAATCTACCCTCCCTTCCAACATCCCTCCCTTCCCTTATCCCCATCTTCTCTTTTGTCATGTAGGGAAAGATAAATCTTTCTACCCCATTACCTGTATTTCTTATTTCCCAGTTGAATGCAAGAACAATACCCAACATTTGTTCCTAAAATTCCGAGTTCCAACTTCTTTTCCTCCCTCCCTCCCCACTCATCCCCATTGGGAAGGAGAGCAATGCAATATAGGCAATATATATGTAGTTTTGAAAATGACTTCCATAATAGTCATGTCGTTTAAGACTAACTATATTTCTCTCCATCCTATCCTGTCTCACATTTCTTCTATTCTCTCTTTTGAACTTGTCCCTCCACAACATTGTTGACTTGTAATTGTTCCCTCCTCCCATTGCCCTCCCTTCCATCATCAGCCCTACCCTGCATATCCCTTTCTCCTCCAATTTTCTGTATTGTAAGTTAGGGTTTCATACCAAAATGTGTGTGCATTTTATTCCTTCTTTAAGCCAAATATGATGAGAATGAGTTTCACATTTTCCCTCTCACCTTGTCCCATTTTCTCTCCATTGAAAAGTCTTTTTCTTGCCTCTTTTATGAGCGATAATTTGTCCATTCCATTTCTCCTTTTCTCTTTCCCATATATTCCTCTCACCTCATAATTTTATTTTTTTAGATATAATCCCTTCCTATTCAACTCACCCTGTGCTTTCTCTCTGTCTCTGTCTCTCTCTTTCTCTCCATATGTGTGTGTATGTGTGTGTATAATCCCACCAATTACCCAGATACTGAAAAAAGTTTCAAGAGTTACAAATATTGTCTTTACATGTGGGAGTGTAAACAGTTCAACTTTAGTATGTCCTTTATGATTTCTCTTTCCTGTTTGCCTTTTCATGTTTCTCTTGATTCTTGTGTTTGAAAGTAAAATTTTCTTTTCAGCTCTGGTCTTTTCATCAAAAATGCTGTCATTGAAAGACCATTCTTTCACAGGAGGAGCCAAGATGGCAGAGTAGAAAGATACACATATGCTAACTCCTAATCCGCATCCCATAAAATACCGCTAAAGAAGAACTTCCAACAAATTCTGGAGCAGCAGAAGCTGCAGAACAATGGAGTGGAGGAGATTTCTGTTCCAGAGAGACCTGAAAAACTGACATGAAAGGTCCATGGCACACTGGACCCAGAGTAGAGCCCAGCCCTGCCTTGGCCATGTGGCACTGAGGGGAGCAGATCTGAGCAGGCTTCAGGAACAAAATCTCCAGTGGTCACGCAGGTCCCTCCACCCATAGGTGCCAAAGGTCAGTGAGAGGGTCTTTTCAGCTTGCTGAGAGGGGAGCAGGGTGTCTCCATAACTCAGGCCCCTGAAGCAGGAGAGGCAACAGTGGACAGGAGCTCCCAAAGCAGACAGGAGCTCAGATCCATTGTTGAAGGTCTCCAAATAAACTCCCTGAGGGAACTGAGCCCTGTGTGGTAGCCCTGCACCCACCCAAGCAGCTTAACTTAATCTCACATTGAATAGCAGCCCCACCCCTTCCAAAGCCCTAAGGCTGCAAAGCAGCATTTGAATCTCTGACCCCAAACACTGGCTGAGCAGATCTGGAGGTGAGGTGGGTGTGGACAGGAAACTCAGAAGTCAAGTAACTCGTTGGGAAAATGCCCAGAAAAGGGGGAAAAATGATGTCATAGAAGGTTACTTTCTTGGTGAACAGATATCTCCTCCCATCCTTTCAGATGAGGAAGAACAATGCTTGCCATCAGAGAAAGACATAGAAATCAAGGCTTCTGTATCCTAAATATCCAAAGTAAATATTCAATGGGTTCAGGCCATGGAAAAGCTCAAAAAGGATTTTGAAAATGAAGTTAGAGAGATAGAGGAAACACTGGGAAGAGAAATGAGAGAGATGAATGCAAGAAAAGCATGAAAAGCAGGTCAATACCTTGCTAAAGGAGACCCAAAAAATGCTGAAGAAAATAATACCTTGAAAAATAGGCTAACTCAACTGGCAAGAGATTCAAAAAGCTAATGAGGAGAAGAATACTTTAAAAAGAATTAGCCAAATGGAAAAGGAGTTTGAAAAGCTTAGTGAAGAAAATAGTTCTTTAAAAATTAGAATGGAACAGATGGAGGCTAATGACTTTATGAGAAACCAAGAAATCACAAAACAAAACCAAAAGAATGAAAAAATGGAAGATCATGTGAAATATCTCATTGGAAAAACAACTGACCTGGAAAATAGATCCAGGAGAGACAATTTAAAAATTATGGGACTACCTGAAAGACATGATCGGAAAAAGAGTCTAGACATAATCTTCAATGAAATTATCAAGGAAAACTGCCCTGATATTCTAGAACCAGAGGGCAAAATAAGTATTCAAGGAATCCATCAATCACCACCTGAAAGAGATCCAAAAAAGACAAACTCCTAGGAACATTGTAGCCAAATTCCAGAGTTCCCAAGTCAAGGAGAAAATATTGCAAGCAGCTAGAAAGAAACAATTCAAGTATTCTGGAAATACAATCAGGATAACACAAGATCTAGCAGCTTCTACATTAAAACATCAAAGGGTGTGGAATATGATATTCCAGAAGTCAAAGCAACTAGAACTAAAGCCAAGAATCACCTAGCCAACAAAACTGAGTATAATACTTCAGGGGAAAAAAATTGGTCTTTCAATGAAATAGAGGACTTTCAAGCATTCTTGATGAAAAGACCAGAACTGAGAAGAAAATTTGACTTTCAAACACAAGAAGGAAAAGAAGCATGAAAAGCTAAACAGCAAAGAGAAGTCATAAGGGAATTACTAAAAATTGAACTGTTTACATTCCTACATGGAAAGACAATATTTGTAATTCTTGAAACTTTTCATTATCTGGATAGTTGGTGGGATTACACACACACATGCATGCACACACACACACACACACACACACACACACACACCTTCTATAACCTTCTGTAACCTTCTATAGTCTTCTTTTTCCCATTTTTGGGCCATTTTCCCAACCAGTTACTTGACTTCTAGGTCCTTTGTCTAGAGTAGGGTATATTCTGGTGGTCTGTAAATCTCAGTTCCTCCAAGGTGGCACAGTGAAGCCTGTATACTGGTCTGGGAGCAAGTAGAACTTTTTGTGCCCAGAATCTTTGAGTAGCGGAGTTTCCTCTCCACAACCACCTGGCCTCCAGTTGTACCATGCCTGCACTGGGGGCTGAGATTTAGATCAGCTCCTCAATTCCCCCAGTGGCTTGAGTTAGGGGCAGGGTCAACATTCAGTGTGAGATAAAGATCAGCTGCTCAGTTCCCCCAGGGGCTTTATGATACAACAATGGATGCAGGCTGCTGTGGGAACCACTGCCTGATTTTGCCTCTACTGCTGCCTGAGACAGGAGCTATGGGAAAACCCTGTTGCCTTCTTGACCAGATGAAAAACCCTCTCACTGATCTTTGGCACCTGTGAGTTGAGGGAATCTGTGAACCATTGCTGAGGATTCTGCCACTGAGGCCTGTTTGGGTTCTCCTCCTGGTGCTGTGCTGTGAGGTTAAGGCTGAGCTGGGCTCTGCTCTTATTCTGGTAAGGAAGACCTTTCCCATTGGTCTTTCAGATTACATTGGGCTAGAAATCTCCACTCAGTTGTTCTGTGGCTTCTTCTGCTCTAGAATTTGTTGAAAGTCTTTCTTTACAGGTATTTTATGGGCAGTGGAGGAAGAGCTAGTGTATGTGCATCTTTCTACTCTACCATCTTGGCTTTGCCCCCCACCTTAACTTCTTAGATGAAAAGTAGTATATATTATATACAAGAAAAATGATAATAACAATGATAACTGTAAAACCAATCTTGATATTTCAAACCTCTTTCTATGCCACTAATGATAACCTCTCTCCCATTAGCTAAAAGTTTAATGATGATATTCTGTTCAGTTTAAAATAAAGCTAAGTAATATAGCTTAGTAAAATATAGCTAAGTAATAAAGGAGGAGATTGATTTAAAAAATAAATTGTATAAACTCAGATCTTTTAAAAAAAATTGATGTCTCATGTCAGCATGTTTTAATTGGATGAAGGCAAAGAGATAAGATGCACTATCTTTTATACATATATATCTTTTTAGCCTAATGATTTTATAATTCTAGGAAGTATGCAATTTTACTTTTGAGGAAAGACAATTAACTTGAATAAACTAAGTGCCCACTTTCTGCCAGACACTTTCATTGTAAGGATAAAACAAAAGGGCCTCTGCCCTCAAGTAGTTCACTTGTTATTTTTATAATGCTAAGATCATTCTGTTGGTTACATGTTTAACACTGTTCCTATAATGGGTAAAAGTTGAATCTTTTTTTAAAACAATTTACTCTATAGAGAACTTTGTTAGCATTAGGTTGCAAAGGGCTAAAACTTATATAGCTATAAGAATTTTTCATTGTAGAGTAATACCTGTAGGCCTTCAGCAAAGAGGAATTGAGAACCAACTTTCTTGATTAAAAAAGAGAAAGGCCAATACACTAAGGAGGAGGTAGCGGTGACACTGGTTATGTACTTCTATATATTTTGAGAGCTCTGGCATTCAGCCAGAAAAAGAAGGTAGAGGAGTTTCAGAGAAAGACAACATGGAGAAAAGCAATTCTGCCCTGTGGAATTCAAGACCCTGGCACTAGCTGGACACAAACAGATATGGTCGTAGTTAGGGTAATTAAGCAAGATAATTAAAGGCAATTAATCCAGCCTCAGCCAGCCAGATTGAGCAAAACCTGGAGATAGAAGACTGAGTCTCTTGTTAAAAAGGCCCTCCAGCTACTTTCTCCTGCTGTTGGGTTAATTGCAACCTGTCTGCTTTAAAACATAGTTTGGGAGTGGGAATTCTTCTAATGTCTTCGTTAGTAAAAAAGCATATAGATAATATATTTAGTCTATTAAATACTACCATAAAAATAGTTGTTTCAATACTGAGGAAGTATTATAGAATTTTAAAAGTCAGGCTTTTTTTCTGCCAAATAGCATGATAAAAAATAAATTCCTTGGAAGTGAGGCATTGTTTCATTTTTTTTTTTGTATTCTGTTTCCCCAGTGCCTTAAACATGGTGGCTGCTAATAAATATTTGTTGGCTGATTGATAACAGGGATACTTTAATTAAAAGAAATCAAATGAAGTCAGTTTATATGGAAATATTTGTAACTTGTAACGTCATATGTGAAGGGAAAGTTCTAGAGCTAGGACAAGAAAAAAATCAAAGCAAGATTGTACGTTAGGACTGAGAGAAAATCAAATTATTAAATAAGAAAAGATTAATAATAATTGAATTTAGTGAAAAAGCAAAAATGTGTGCTGAACATGCTGCATTTCTTTAATTCTTGCTCAATGTTGCTCCTGCAGTCTTTAGATAATAATAATAATAATTGGTATAGTTAAGACATATGATTATATTCATTTTTCAAATGTAGATGGAATTCATTGGACATTTTTAGAGCCTCTTAAAAGTTTAATCATACATATCTTGGTGAATATGTGTAAAACAGTACTAAAAGGGAAGCCTGGATAATATAGTACAGTAGTTCTTACTTGCGTCTATGTTTAAGGATGGAATCACATAGCACTTTGGTTTCTATTCAGTGAAATCACACCTATTTAAGATTTTGGAATTCTCTATGGAGAAAAATAATCATGCAGGTGGAGAAAAAAAGAAAATTAGATATAATTAAGTTAGCTTTTGAAAAAAAATTAAGTCTATACCAAAAATAAATTTTTCAATTGTCCTCCCTAAGATTGACTGACCTGTCTGCGGTTACAGTTTCCTTTACTGTGTCATTATTGAGCTAATTTTTACTCAAGTTTTTATCCTGGCTTTATTCTGTTCTTCTATATTATTTCAACTGGTGATTTCAACACCATCCGTGGTTTCAATGATCATTTCTATGCTGATGATTCTCAGCTCTAATCCTCCCTTAACCTTAAGACTCACATTTTCAACTGCTCATTAGACATCTCAAACTGGATGTCCCATAGTCATCATAAGCTCAATATACCCAAAAGTGAATTTGTTGTACTTTGTACAATGCCTTTTGTTTTTCCCTAAAGCCATCCCTCCCTTTCTCAGCTTGCTTATTACTATTGAAGATACAACCACCCTTCCAGTCTTCCAGTGTCCAATTTTTTCTGTACTTAGTCCTCTCCTCATATCTAATCCAAGACTTGTTGATTTCACCTTTGTTACAACTTCTCTGATGCCGATACCACCCTAGCACAGGTCCTCATCACCTCACACCTGAAGTATTGAAATAGTGGGCTGTTGGTCTCTTTGCCTCATTTTTCCCAGTCTAGTTCATCTTCTATTCAACTGTCAAATTGATCTTCCTAAAGCACCCATCACATATAGCACATATCACATAAAGATCATATCACACATATTCAATAAAATCCAGTGATTTTCTGTCACTTCTAAAATAAAATATAAAATTATTTGGCATTGAAAATCCTCCACTGTCCTCCTCTTTCCAGTCTTCTTACACCTTAGTCACTCCAATATACCTTGCAAGCTAGGGACGTTGACCTCCTGGATGGTTCTTGCATAAGAAGCACCATCTCCAGGTTCTGGGTATTTTCACTGATTTTTCTGTGTGCTTGGAATACTGTCCTTTCTCATCTCCACCCCATGACCTCTCCGTCTTCATTCAAGTGCCAACTAAAAATTCTATCTTCTACAAGAAGCCTTTCCTCATCTTCCTCAGTGCCAGGGACTTCCCTCAATTTTTTTCCTTTATTTTATCCTGTAGACTGCTTGTTTACACTTTGTTGTTTGCCATGTTGTTTTCCCTATTGTAATGTGAGCTCCTTGAGAGCAAGAGCTGTCTTTTATCTTTATAAACTTTAGCATTTAGAAAACCACTTGTCCTAAAATAGACTCAATAAATTATTCTTATCTGACTATTGACTAGTCTTGAATTTGAATCCTACAGCTACAAATTTTGATTTTTAGCTTCTTAGGTAAATTACTTAAATTCTCATGTAAAATGAAGTAAGGTGGTGAATTAGATATCCTTTAACATTGCTTCAATTTCTAGTTTTATGATCCTCTAATCATCTAGCATAGATTTGTAGAACTTTCCTTATAATGGTAAATAGTATGTACCAAAAACTAGTGGTTAAGCAAATGTGCACCTTGTTACCACTATTTATTAATGCAGTTCAAGAAATGCTACTTACAAAACTGATAAGAAAAATAATTTTTGGAAATAAGGAGAGGATAAAGAAAAATAAAATTATTAAAATTTGTAGATGATATGATTGTTTGCTAGAGGATTCTGGAGATTCAATTAAAATCACTTAAAAGAATAACTTCAGAAAAGTAGGATGTCATAAAATAAACCCACAATTTCAATCAATATACATAAATATATATATGTGTACACATATATAAATATGTATTTGCATGTGTCTGTATATGTACACACACAAATATATGTGTGTGTATGAAAAAAACTGAAAGTGATAGAAAAATAAATCTTATCCAAAGAAACTACAGAATATATACAATATCTGGGAATCTACCCCCCAAAATATATTTGTCTTATATGAATGATGAGAAAATAGTTCTTACACATATCCCACCCAATTTTGTGACTATCTTGCTTTATATTTCTTTTAAAAACTTTACAATGCAGAATTTAATTTTTTATGTCACCCATCACTCTGTCCTTCTATTCATCTTGAAAATTTTGTGTTTGTTTATAATTGCTACTTCATTGTAGAAATAGAAAATTTTCAAAAAGAAAAGAAATCCAACATGAGCTTATGTGTCCTTATTAACATCACATTTAGGACTTTAAAATTGCACATCCAAAGCTTGAAGAGATCTCAGATGTCATTTAGCCGAGGTAATTGTGTATTTGTCCAGTCATACAGGTATCAAAGAGTAGTGGTACAATTTGAAACCAGTTCCTTTAAGATAATTCTCTTTTGAGTGAACCAGACTGCTGTCCACAAGGTATGTTCATCACCCTTGTCCTGTATAAATTTTTTTCAGCTCTTTGAAATGACATTGAGTAGTACTGACTTATTCATGACTTGTCCACATATGGCCACTTCTTTGAATTCAATCTTTAAAAGGATGCACACAGATATGGAGAAGAAGGGCAAAAAAGCCCAGCTAATTGAAGCATATGGGGCTGCTTCCAGAGGCTAAACTTGAGTCCTCCATGGAAAGCCACCATTCTACACCACCACAGGAACCTGTCAGTTATGGGGAAGGAAGGCATGGAGAAGCAGTGACAGAAAGAAAATCCACCTATCTGAGAAGTTTCTAGACTATCTCCTGGAGAGAAGAGAAGGTTACCACACATTCTTCCAACTGAGGGGCAGCCAGGGACAGAACTATGACATGGAGAAATAAACACAGACCTCATTCTCAGTCAGTACCATATGGCTCTCTCCTTTTCTAAGTAAGTCTAGAGAATGGGAGTTCTCTGTGTTTGAAGGGCTATGTTGAGGATAGAGGGGCTCAGAAAGGAGATTTGTTCTGCTATTTGTGTGCTTAGGTACAAGACATTTGAGGATTTCTTTTTCTGGTCTGTTTTGTTTTTTGAGTGTATGTATGTTCTCTCGAGTGAAATTAAGCTTGGCCCTCTTTTGGGTGCATTGTTATTATGCTCAAAGATTAGGTAGGAACTGAAGCCCTATTTACTTTTTAACGGCAAGAACTGTGCATGAGTTGCATTCTGCTATTCCTATGTGGGAGAAAAATGAATGAAACTCTTGAGTTTTCAAGTGAATGAACTCCTAATTATCCTTAAATCAGATATATATATATATATATGAATTTTATGCTTATTAACTATGATTCAACATCACAGATAACATCAAAATACTTAAAACAACATAGTCCATTTTCAACATTATTTATTTATTTTTAGTTTTCAACATTCATTTCCACAAGATTTTGAGTTCCAAAATTTCTTCCCATCTCTCCCCTCCCTTCACCCCAAGATACTCTGCAATCTGATTACCCTTAACCCCCATCTGCCCTTCATTCTATCACACCTCTCCCTTCCCTTATCCTGATCTCCTCAATTTTCTTGTAGAGCAACATAGATTTCTATACCCCAGTACCTGTAATTCTCATTTCTCAGTTTCATGTAAAAACAATTTTCAACATTCATTTTTAAAACTTTGAGTTCCAACTGCTCCCCCTTCCTCCCTCACCACCCATCCCCACTGAGAAGGCAAGCAATTTATACATGCATAGTTATGCAAAAAACTTCCATAAAGTCATGTTGTGAAAGACTAACTATATTTCCCTCCACTCTATCTTGTCCCCCCATTTATTCTATTTTGTCTTTTGACCTTGTCCCTCTCCAAAACAGTTTACTTCTAATTACTCCTTTCTCTCATTTGCCCTCTCTTCTATCATTCCTCCCCACACCCCACCTCTCCTCTTCTCCCTTACTTTCCTATTTCAGGAGGTGATCGGTGGATTCTTCCAATATTTATTTTAGCCCTTGGTTCTGGAATATAAGGGCCATTATCCCTGATAATTTCATGAAAGATTATGTCTAGGATCCTTTTCTGAACATGATTTTCAGGTAGTCCTGTAATTTTTGAATTGTCTCTCCTGGATATGTTTTCCAAGTCAGTTACTTTTCCAATGAGATATTTCACATTTTCTGCTATTTTTTTCATTCTTTTGGTTTTGTTTTACAATTTCTTGATTTTTCATAAAGTCGTTAGCTTCCATTTGCTCCATTCTAATCTTTAAAGAATTATTTTTTCAGTGAGCTTTTGGATCTCTGTTTTCATCTGGCAAATTCTGCTTTTTAGGGCGTTGTTCTCCTCATTGGCTTTTTGGATCTCTATAGTATATTTTTTAAAGTGATTTTTTTTCAGCATTTTTTGTAATCTCTTTTAGCAAGCAGGTGACTCGTTTTTCATGATTTTCTTGCATAACTCTCATTTCTCTTCCCAATTTTTATTCTACTTCTCTTACTTGATTTTCAAATTTCTTTTTGAGCTCTTCTATGGCCTGAGACCAATTCTTATTTTTCTTGAAGGCTCTGGATGGAGGAGCTTTGACTTTGTTTTCCTCTGTTCACATGTTTTTGTCTTCCTTGTCACCAAAATAAGATTATATAGTCTGTTTCTTTTTCTGGATTTTACTTGTTTGCCTAGCCATTTCCTTGATTTCTGAACTCTTTGTCAAGGTAGTTCTCTGTTTCCAGCAGGGGCAGGGAGTATACTAATAACTGTTTCACCCCCCTATAAACTGTGTGCCCAGAGCTGCAGAAATAGTGACTGCAGCTGCCCCTGCTGCTGCTGTGGTTGCAGAAGGTTCCTCCTGCCTCTGCCACCTTAGGAATGGGGCCAGATCTCTCTACTCTTCTACAGGGGTCACGCAGGCTTTTTCAACTAATCTTCCAATTTATCCTCATTGTTTTGGAGTCATGAAGTCTGGAAACCACCAAGGTGTGAGAGATTCAGTCTCCTCAAGGCCTGCTTAAGTTCTTTCTGTGCTGGCAAGGCCCATGCTGGACTGTGCTCTGCTCCCAACGTGGTGTGATAGATATTTTCTGGCAACCTTCCAGGCTGTCTTGGACTGGAAATTTGCTTCACTCCTTCATTCTGCAGCTCCAGAATTTGTTTAGAGCCATTTTTACAGATATTTGGCTTTGCTTGGGGGCAGAACTCTAAAAGGTCCATATTGTTACTCTGCCATCTTGGCTTTGACCTCCAACAACATAGTTCTTTACAAGAACTGTATGAAAACTTTTCAGGATATGGATCTCCTGACTTAAAATGCAAATCACTTTTAACTACACAATACATACCACCGCTATTCAACAAACTTTAACACGTTGCAAAGAGTACTATGCTCAGAAGGGGAGGTATACACTTTAAATAAAATAAATATTTTATTTATTAAGTTAAATAGATAAAATAAATAAATAGAAATTATTAGTTGGTGGAGATTTTCATGTAGTAGGGGAGATGAGATTTACAAAGTATAATGTAAAATAATATGAATGCATTTCAGAGTTGCAAATCACAGTAAAATTAGGAATGCAGTGGGGAAAAATGTACATACAATTGGAGTTTTGGGAAGACTTCAACAAAGACATCGTTTTAGTTAGACTTTAAAGGCTAGGTAGATTTCAACAGATGATAAATCAGTTACAAAGAAAACTATTCATTCAACAAAACTCTGATTATCAATTTCAAGCAAGGCCTGAAACAAAATTATTTGTGCTTATTAAAGGTAATGAATGTGATGATGCAGGACAAACATTAGAATAAATGGACTAAGATTGCCAAATTGATCGTAATGTTCTAGAAATGTTTTTTGCATGTGAATATCCTGTTTGAGGCAGGTCACTAGATGATTTCCTCAATTCTTGAACACTGACTCTAAAATATATATATGTGTGTGTGTGTGTGTGTGTGTGTGTTTGTGTGTACAATAATGGTGAAGTGGAAGTTGAAGGCAAAAACAAAGATAATGAATTACTACTCCTTTCTCCCTGTTCCAGTTAATGCAGCTCATTTTTATGATCACTTTATTAATTTCCTTTAAAAGCACAAACATTTTCTAAAGGAATTTCAACAGGACAATGACTTGGAGACAGAAATGAACTATAGGTGATGAGTGCATTGGTTTTCATTGGCCTATCAACTCCATTGATTCCCACAAACTCTTGTCTTTTAAAAATAATATTGTCTTGGCAATACTTTATTTATGAATCATGAGTTGTGACAACATGCAAAGAATAAAAACTGCAAATGACCTGAAGTGTTGAAACTATGTTGCATGAAAATGGGCTGCAATGACTTGTATGTTGGAAGTAACAAATACTATACCATTAATTAAAAATAAACTGGAAATGGAACAGGTACCAAGATAAAAGTGAGACACATGGACAGTCCAAGGGTATTCTAGTGTTCATGTATTCTTAAAAGACACAGAGGAAAAAATTCATTGATCCAAATCTTTATATAAGTTTTATGAACATAAGCATGAACAAAAATTACATAGGATAAAAAATCATAGTTGAGTTACAATAAATACCAGAGAGAGAATTGCACACAATGATAAAAATGCAGATCCCATAAAGTACAAAAATGATGAGGTGAAATAGCATCTAACATGGTTATGAAGGAAAACGACTATTTATTCAAATGTTATTTGCCTAGAACATAATATTTTGGAAGAAACTCAGTCTTCTCTTATTCTTTTCCGGGATTTTAATTAAATAGAATACCAACAGTTTTAAGCAAAAGCATAACAATGACTAACATATATCAATAACCTTCACTCCACAGAGAACATTTGAATCTCTATGAGAACCATAATACCTGACTTCATAAGTTCATGGTGAAAGGACAACATTGTGGCAGATGGGTAAAAGCAAAAAATAGCATAAATGTAGGGCAAGAGAAATTTATAAATATCTTGAAGTTAAGAAAAACTCACAAATTTTTAACTAAAGCAAAGCTGATGAAAAAATATTGTGACATATTTTGTATAATAGAATTAATCATTGCAGATCTTGGATCCATCTCATGTACCATCAAGTGTTAGTGAAAAAAATAGCATAAGGAGCCCTTAAAAGTTAAAATCCCTGTGGGTTGTGAGGGAAGTCACTAAATTTAGATTGTTTCTAGATTGTGAAGCTGATTTTAGGTTGAAAGAAACGTTTAAAAAAAATTTGTAAAAATGACCACAAAGGTTTTTTTTTACTTGCTTGTTTACTTATTTTGTCTAAGGAAATGGGATTCCATTGTTGTGATTTAGGAAATTCCTTATAGTGATGTAGCCAAGAAATTAACCTGTAACTTGAGGTCTTAAAGAATTTCCCAGGGCTTAAGGGCCTTGTTTGTGGTAAGACAGATATGGTAAACAATCAAACAGTAATCCTACATTTTATGCAGTCACATTCTGAATCAGTAGTGATCTTGGTTGAATATTAAATAAAGAGGCAAGAGAGTACTGAGAAACTCACAAGTTTTAGACAATATAATTAATTTAATTAAAAATATGTATTGATATACCAGTTGGAAACTTAATACTCTGTCAGTCTTGGTGCTGTGCTAAATTTGAATATAAAAGAAAATTGCTGTGGAACAAAAGACAAATTGATGTATTTACCTCATTAGAGGGAGTCAAACAAAGAAACTGATATAATTGGTTTTATCCTGTATCTAAGTGCGACAGGACAAAAAAAAAACATAGGAAATTGGTTCATATCTTCTTACATGATTCTTGGAATGCATAAGAAAAAACAACACACTAAGAATTATTTTACATACCAAAATCTGCTTCATAAAATGAAGTGGTAGAAAAATCACTGAAAAAGACAAAACAAAATGAAAAAGTAGAGGGAAGTAGTACCACCAGGGGTGTCTCTCAACTATTACAAAAATTTTTTAAGAAGAAAATTAGAGTAAATGGTGGTTGAGAAGAACAAGCAGAAAACCCAGACTTATTGCCAGCTTAAATCAGCATAAGAAGATAGAGCTCTATAGGCACTGGAAAAGAGATCTGTCCAGGAAGACCAAATAGATAACTTTATACCAAGGCAAGGAGAGATCATAGATTCATCACAGACAGGTTTGCCAATGAGTAATTTACAGGCAATATGAACAGTTATGTTGCCCTAACTTCATAGCTTGATTATGTATCCAACTTGGTCTAAGATGGGGACCTGCAGCAAGGTGGGGAGTTGGCATAAGTGTACCTAAGTTTGAGTAAAGTAGTCTTAGATAAAACTGAAACTGGTCTTCAAAATTTGTACTGGGAAAAGAGAAGGAATGGGAGCAAGCACAATGACACATGAGTCCAATAATTGATTTATCCCCAGCATGCTGTTTGAAATCAAAGTAGGAAATCAGAATATAGCATCCCTTACAGTCTGCTATCCCTGAACCAGGATTCTTTCAGGTGGCTGACAGGGATTGTAGCAAATAGAAATTGCTGGCAATCCAAATAGAGGCAACTCTGCATTTTTCAAAACTATCTCAGGATCACAAACTTGCAAACATCAGACCAGCAGAGCTGTGATCAGACTTTATGGTAGAGCAAATTATTTAGGGAACTTATAAAGTTTTTAGTCCTGAATCTGAGCCACTCTAGAGATAGTGATAGTACTCTATAGATAGCACAGTACTCTATACCCAAAGAAAGCAGTAACAATACCCCCAAAAACACAGTCTGGAAAAAAATATTGACCTGTCATCACCCCCAGAAATGTAAAGATGCTGGTTTTGACATAAAATCCAATTTAAAAAGACTGAAAGGATAAGTAAGCAAAGCAAAAGGAACAAACAAATGATTTGCAACACAAACAGCCAACATGATGCCAAAGATGGTCAAAATACAAACTCACCCAAAATAGAATAACTTCAAAATATCTATAAGTAAAACTTGAAAAAACGTATAACTTAGAAATTGTCAACTACAACTTCTGGAACAAATGGTTCATGGATTTAAAATAAGTTTGTAAATGTAATGAAAGTATTAGAAGAAAGAATTGGAAAAAAGTGAGAGTTTTATGTGAAATACTTGGAGGAAGACTTAACAGTTCAGAAAAAGAGGTACAAAATGTGTTCTAAATAAGATCATCCTTGAAGCTTAAAATAGAAGAAACAGAAGTTAATATCTAGGAGATAAATTTTAAAGCAAACAAAAAGACCAAAGGAAAAAAATTTTATGTTAAAAAAAGAACAAAACTAGATTCCCCAATTGATAAATGGTCAAAGGATATGAACAGGAAGTTTTCAGAGGAAGAAATTAAAGCTATCTACAGTCATATGAAAAAATGCTCTAAATCATCATTGATTAGAGAGATGCAAATCAAAACGGCTCTGAGATATCACATCACAGCTCTCAGATTGGCTAATGTGACACAAAACAGGAAAATGATAAATGCTGGAAAAGATTTGGGAGAGTTGGAACACTAATTCAATGTTGGTGGAGCTGTGATCTGATCCAATCATTCTGGAAAGCAATTTGGAACTATGTCCAAAGGGCTACAAAAATGTGCATACATACCCTTTGACCCAGTAATATCACTTATAGGACTGTTTCTCAAAGAGATCATAAAAATGGGAAAGGGTCTCACATGCACAAAAATATTTATACCAGGTGGATGGGGGGTGGGGTTGGAGTTAAGGTGGCAGAGCACAAAGACTCATCTACTCTAGTTCTCCCCCTAAAGTCCAAAAAACACTTATAAAAAATGACCCTAAGTGATTCAAGAGCAGCAGAAGACACAAAATGACAGAGTAAAAGAGATTTCTAATTCAAAACAGCCTGGAAGGTGGATAGGAATCTCACTTGGCATGGAGCAGAGTGTAGCCCAGTCTTGGCCATGTGGTCTGAGAAGACCTCAGTGGCAGAATCACAGAGAGGAGTTTCAGTTCCCAGACTACTCAACTCACAAACACCAAAGACGGTTTCAAAGGTCAGTGAGAAAGTACTTTCACCCGGGTGAGAAGGGAAAGTTGTCTGACCCAAGCAGCCCCAGGGCAGTAGCTGTTGCTGGAGCACAGCATCCATTTTAGGAATCTTCCACATCAAGCCCCTAGGGGAATCAACAGCTGATGTGAATTTCATCCCTGAGTGGCATTCCTGGGGTGAGGGGGAGAACGCTGGCATGGAGGAGCTATAGGTGGTGGTGGAGAGGGATCCTGGGAGTTGTGGAGAAGGAACCTGACTCACAGATTCTGGGCAGAAAAGCTCTATCACATCAATCTCTGAGTGGAGCACAGCCCAGTCTTGTCCTTGCAGCATTGACAGGAACGGAACTAGAGCAGACCTCAAGGGTGGAATCCCCAGCAATAGTTGTGGTTCTCAGGTTGCTCAACCCACAAATATCAAAGACAATTTCAAAGATCCTGGGCAGAAAAGCTTGCAGTAGCTCCCAGACCAGAGTGTAGGTTAGGAGAGGAGTAAAAACTTCTCCCTTGATTGTGTCACCTTGGAGGAATTGAGAACTTACAAGTCCCCAGAGTATATACTTCACTTGACAAAGGACTCAAAAGTCAAATAACTGGGAAAATGCCCCCAAAAAGGGAAAAATATAAGACTGTAGAAGGTTGCTTTCTTGGTGAACAGGTATTTTCTTCCATCCTTTCAGATGAATCAGAACAATGTATACCATCAGAGGAATACCTAAAAGTCAAGGTTTCTGCATCCAAAATTAATATGCAATGGTCTCAGGCCAAGGAAGAGCTCAAAAGGGATTTTGAAAATCAAGTAAGAGAGGAGGAGAAAAAATTAGGAAGAGAAATGGGAGCAATGCAAGAAAACCATGAAAATTAAGTCAATAGCTTGCTAAAAGGAGACCCAGAAAAGTGCTCAAAATAATAATACCTTTACAACCAGGCTAACTCATTTGGCAAAGGAGGTCCAAAAAGTCAATGAGGAGAAGAATGCTTTAAAAACAGTGAGCTGAATGGGAAAGGAGGATCAAAAGTTCACTTAAGAAACTAGTTCTTTAAAAATTAGAATGGAGCAGATAGAATCTAATGACTTTATGAGAGACAAAGAAATTACAAAACAAAACCTAAAGAATGAAAAAATAGGAGATAATGTGAAATATGTCATTGGAAAAACAACTGACCTGGAAAACAGATCCAGGAGAGATAATTTAAAAATTGTGGAACTACCAGAAAGCCATTATCAAAAAAAAAGCCTACACATCATCATTCATGAAATTATCAAGGAATATTGCCCTGATATTCTAGAACCAGGGGGCAAAGTAAATATTGAAAGAATTCACTGATCACCCCTTGAAAGAGATCTGAAACTTTTAGGAATATTGTAGCCAAATTTCAGAGTTCTCGGGTCAAGGGGAGAATATTGCAAGCAGCTAGAAAGAAACAATTCAAATGCTGTGGAATTACATTTACAATAACACAAGATCTAGTAGCTTCTGCATTAGGGAACTGAAGGGCTTAGAATATGATATTCCAGAAGTCAAAGGAATTAGGATTAAAACCAAGAATCACCTACCCAGCAAAACTGAGTATAATCATTCAGGGGAAAAAATGGTTATTCAATGAAATAGATGACTTTCAAGCATTCTTGATAAAAGAACCAGAGCTGAATAGAAAATTTGACTTTCAAACACAAGAACCAAGAGAAGTATGAAGACATAAATAGGACAGAGAAATCATAAGGGTCTTACTGAAGTTGAACTGTTTATATTCCTACATGGAAAAATAATATATGTAATTCTTCAAACTTTTTTCACTATTTGGCTAGTTGGAGAAATTATACACAAACATGCGCGCGCACACACACACACACACACATACTTATATGGACAACAAAGGGTGATTTGGAGAGGAAGGGATGATACCTAAAAAAAAATTAAGGGGTGAGAGAGGAATATATTGGGAGGAGAAAGGGAGAAATGGAATGTGGCAAATTATCTCTTATAAAAAGGCAAGAAAAAGTTTTTTCAATGGAGGAAAAAGGTGGGTAGGTGAGAGGGAAAAAGTGAAGCTTACTTTCATTACATTTGGCTTAAGGAGGCAATACAATGCACACTCAATTTGATATGAAAATCTATCTTACACTACAGAAAAGTAAGGGAAAAGGGGATAAGAGGGGTAGAGGGGATGGTAGATGGGAGGGCAAATGAGAGGAGGGAGTAATTAGAAGTAAATACTTTTGGGGAAGGACAAGATCAAAAGAAAGAATACAATAAATAGGGGGCAAGATAGGATGGAGGGGAATATAGTTAGTCTTATGCAACATGACTATTATGGAAGTCTTTTGCAAAGCTACAATTATATAGCCTATATTGAGTTACTTGACTTCTCAGTGGTGATGGGTGGGGAGGGAGGAAGGGAGAGAAGTTGGAACTCAAAATTTTAGGAACAAATGTTGAGAATAGGTTTTGCATATAACTGGGAAATAAGATATACAGGCAATGGGGTATAGAAATCTATCTTTGCCCTACAAGAAAATAGAGGGGAAGGGGATAAAGGAAGGGAGGGGTAGGATAGAAAGGAGGGCAGATTGGGAGAAGAGGTAATTAGAATGCACAGCATTTGGGGCTGAGGAGAGGGGAGAGATTGGGAGAAAATTTTGAACTCAAAATTCTGTGGAAGTGAATGTTGAAAACTAAAACTAAATAAATAAGCATAAAAAAATATTTACAGCAATTCTCTTTGTGGTAGTCAAAAACTGGAAATCCAGGGGATGCCCATCAATTGGCAAATGACTGAACAAGTTTTGTTTATGGATGTAATGGAATACTATTGTTCTATAAGAAATGATGAACATTAAGACTTCAGAGAGTCCTGGAAAGACTTATATTAACTGATGTTGAGTGAAAGGAGCAGAACCAGGAGAACTTTGTACACAGCAGCAACCAGAGTGTGTGAGAAATTTTTCTGATAGTCTTAGTCCTTCATAGCAATACAAGGACCTAAAATATTCCCAATGGACTTTTGAGGCAAAACGCCTTCTACCTCCAGAGAAAGAACTATGGAATTGGATCTCAGAATGAAGCAGATCATTTTCTTTTGTGTTATATTTTGTTTCATTTTATGGTTTCTCTCATTCATTTTTTCTTCTATTCAACATGACTATGGTGAAATTGCATTTAATTGCAATGTGTGTGTACAACCTACACAAGATTGCAAGCTGTTTCTGGGAGGGTGTGAGGAGGGAAAGAGGAAGGATGGGAAGGGAGGGGAAAAAATCTGGGATACATAGAAGCGATCGTAAAACATTGAAAACAAATAAAATAATTATTTAAAAAAAGAATTATTTCTGAGAAAAAAAAGTAGATTAGAAAAAAAATTAAGAATCCTTTGACTATTTGAAGTCCAGTCCAAGAAGATAAAAGAGTCTGGATATCATAATTCAGAAAATCATAAACCACCCACATCTTCTAGCATCAAAGTACAAAATAATAAAAATAATTCACCAGTCACCTGTTGAAAGAAAACTACAGTGAAAAAATCCAAGAAACAAAATAGTTAATATTTAAACATTCTAAGATAACAAAAATAATTCAACTCATCAGAGGAATGGATTTGAGCACCATGGAAGAAAGGTTACAGAAGATTTGGCATCTACTGCTACCAAAAAGGGTTAGAGAACATGGAACACAATGTCCCAAATAGTAAAAAGATAAAGGGTTCCTGCTAAGAATAACTCATTAAAAAAACAAAAAAACTTGAGTATCATCATATACAGAAAAAAGATTGTTAATGAAATAGACAACTTCCAAGTAGTTGTGACCATCAAATCAATGAAAATTTAATACTAATATTACTACTAATATTCAATATTACTAATAGTAATATTAAATTACTGTTGTAAAAAAGAGATAGAATTATCCAGCCAAAGTCATTGTATGATACAGATGTTTTCATGATATCTACATCAGAAATACTCAAAACAGTGAAAGAAACCATTGACCAATGTCTTCAATGGACCCTGAAACAATAACTTAAATAAAATATTAGCAAAGAGGCTACAGACACATATCACCAAGATTATACATTATGAACAGATTGAATGTATCAAATCAATCAATCAATACTTATTAAACATCTACTAGGTGCCAGGTACTATGGGGATTTATGCCAAAAATTACAGATTGGTTACATTTTAGTAAAGCTATTAGTGTATAAAAATAAGAAAAGCTCATAGATGCAGTATAGGTAGCACAAGTGTCCAGTGACAGTACATAAAGTGTCATATTTCAAATTCATATAATAACATAAGCATAACAGCATATTGAATCATTATCAACTATGCCTTAGGGAGGTCATACAACTTGGTTTATTGTCTTATCAACCCATACATGCACACATACATTATATATACACATATATGCACCTACACTCATATGTGTATCCATCTTCTACATAAGAATAGTATGATATAATTCATGAAAAGCTTTGCTCCAATCTAGGTAAACCGTATCTATAGCATGTCCCTCACCTACTAGTTTAATAATCCTGTTAAAAAGGAAATGAGGCTTGGCCTGTGCTTTATTGATTCACTTTCCTTTTTTTAAACATTGCTTCTCTTTCTAGAGTTTATCAGTCTTTTCATTAATGATGTGCTCTGAAATATTCTGAGGAAGTGAAATTACTGGCTTATAGTTGGCAGACTGCTTATATTCTTTTTTGCAAACTAGGCCAATATTTGCCCTTCTATCTCTCATCATTCATGAGCTTTCAGATCCAATATCATTGACAATGACTCAGGAATCGCATTTGCTGGTTCTTTGAGGATGTAGTCCATCTGGGACAGGTAACTTGAGATAATTCAGATGTTCTGCTAAAATCTCTATTTATCTTGGGTATAAACGTGTTGTTCAACATTTTTTCCCTGTTCTTTTCTGAGAAGGGAACTAAGATAAGAATTAAGCAATAATACTCATTTTGTTGTCAGTTATAATTGCCCCATTCATCCCAAGTAAAGGTCTCATATTTGCTTTGACGATGTAACAGAAAATCAAAGCCACAGGAAATATCAGGAACCCAAGCTACAGATGGGTTATTATATTTATTAAGATAGTTATGCTTTGAGATCTAGCCCAAACCGTTTGTAGGGAAACCGCCAAAAATCCACCTTCTCTTCATCCCACTCCAACGTCTCCCCCTGCAATAGAGAACTGAAGAAAAAAAAAAATACTACTGCTCTATATGTGTAAAGACAAGCAAAATTTTCCACACTGGTTGTGTCGAAAGGAAAAAAAACCTCATTCTATATTTTGAGTTCTTTTCTTTCTATCAAGAAGCGGGCAGCATGTTTTGTTAGTTCCTATCTAGAATCATGTGTTATCATTAAATTGATGAGTGAATCTTTACATGCCCTTGAATTGAATTTGACTGAGGCAGAGCTGCTCAAAGTCCTCAGCCTCACTTTCTCCTCCAGAGTCATTGAAGTCCAGTAGCACAGTCAAGAAGATAACTAAACCAGAATGCAATGGGTGATGTTGGTCTTTTTAAATAAAGGGTTTTCACAGATTTCAGTTTATCAAAGGCATTGCCCATTCAATGACTAAGGCTGGTAAGAAATGAGACAAAAGTTGTCCCAATTTACCTTCACAAAAATATCAGTCTTGGAGGGATAGACAAGCAAAGTTTCTGACCAGAACAGAAAATAATCACTATTGTTCTTCTTCTAAACAATGAGTCACGAAAGCTTGGACTGGGGCTATTATTGTCCATGTCTTGAAAGTCGATGTGATTTTAGGGAAGGGGTGGAGAACGTGAAGGCCCTCTAGGTCCTGAAGGGGGCCCTTTGAATCTGTGAAGTTTGAATTCAATCAAAGGAAGCACTTGAGGACCTTGAGGGTCACATGTGGGCTCAAGGCTACAAGTACCCTACCCGTGGATTAAGGTTTAAAGGATAATCAAGCAGCACTGTTTGAAACGCAATTGGCTTACCTTGTTTTTTCAGAACTATCGTTAAAGAAATAATAAATTAAAATTGCATAGGCAAAGAGTAAGTTGTCCCAGGATTTTTTAAATAAATAAATAAAAAGACAAATAAATGAATAACCAACTATACAAATAAATAAAACTCTATCTATGACCCTCTAATGTGTGACTAGGGGGCACAGTGGATATAGTGTCAGGCCTGAGCTCATCTTCTATATTCACATTTGACCTCAGACATTTAGTAGCTGGACAATTCTCTTAACCCTGTTTGCCTTATTTCCTCAGTTGTAAAATACTTTGAAGAAGGTAATGGCAAACAATTCCAACATTTTTGCCAAGGAAACCTTAGATGTTAAGTTTTTCCCCTGTAGCATTATTCTGTTTTGCATTACCTTTGACTTTGTATTGTATTTCATGTTCTTTGCTGCTTTATAATGGTGGTTGTTAAATCATGTGTAATTGGAACTGTGGCTCCTTGGGAGTTGAGTTAGCTTTTTGTTTTTTTTTTTTTAATTATACACACACACAAAAAAACCCCTACATATGTATGTGTATATTTCTTTTTGATTATATGTGTATAGATACACACACACATATATATATGTATATATCTATATACACATACTATATGTGTATATAGATATGTGCCTGTATCTATCTATTTTTTTTTCTGAAATCTCTATATTTTGTCTATGATTTTTCTGGAAGTTCAAATTTGGGAGTTCTCGCAGGTGATAAGTGAATTGTTTTTAGTTCCTCTTTAATGTTTGGTTAAAAGTAATCTGGGCAGTTTTTGTTATGATTTAATCAACTATGATGTTGGAAGTTCTTTTTTTTTTTTTTTTTTTAGCTTGGGGAGGGTCATGGTCATGGTATTCAGAGAGTCTGATTCTTGATCCCCCCCAAATTATTTTCCAAGTCATTTGCTTTTGTTATTACACTTTCTTCTATTTTTCAATTGTTTTATATTTGTTTTAACATTTCTTATATTCTCACAGAATCCTTGGCCTCTATTTTGCTCATTCTAACTTCCTGGGAATTTTCTTTTGCTTGGGCAAAGTTTTCTACTGCTTGGTGCAACTTGTTCATTCACTTTCCAATTCTTTTTTTTTTTAACTTTTTCCAAATTTTATTTTTTTGCACACATAATATGGTTTCATTATTTTTTAAACTTTTTTAAAAGTTTAATTTCATCTCAGTAATTCTGTTTTAATTTGTGCTAATTCTTTTTTTTTTTTTTGCTTATAGATATTTTTGAGAAGTTTCCTCTTTCTCTGTTTTGGTGCTGAGTTTCCTTCTCACTATAATAGCTCTTTGAAAAGCAATTCTGGCTTTTTTTTTGTTTGTTTTTTATTCTTCCAGCCTATTTTCTAACTTCAGACTTTATATTAGGGCAAGGCTCTGGATACCTCTGGAGTTTGGGATTGGTCTTGTTGCTGCTTTCTTGGAGTATTGGGTGTTGTGTTGCTCCAACATCATGAGGATAGGCTAAGAAACCTAAGAACTTTCAGTGTTCCCATAGTGGTCTGATTGAAGGAAAGTCTCATTGCTGATTCCCTGTTTTGAATTCTACAAACTCCTAAAGCTGAGTTTTGGTCTGAAAAACAGCAAAATGCTAATAGACTCAGCTCCTACCAACCATCTGGAAAACTCTTTTGTTCAGTGACAGAATTGAAGGCTCTCCTTGGATGTGGGATGCTTGCTCAGGTTATTCCTAGTCTTGGAACTGAGAACTTACTCTACTTGTGGTCTGAGCCACACCGCTCTTCTTTCGTTCTGAATATCCTCTTTTTAATCACCTATCACCTCCTTAACCCCCTTTCACAAGGTCCCAGAAGTCCATCCTAGTTCTGTGACTCAGAACTGGGTAATGATGACAAATCTTCCAATTGGAGCCTGTCCTTATGGTAGTGAACCAGGATGTGTCTGGGGGTGTCACAGTATGGATCTGGGAGTCCTTTTCTTTGGGTATTGGGGTGTTCTATCAGTGGTGTGCTGCTCATCAGAAGACTACTCTGTTTCTCTACTCCTACCTAGGATGGACAAATTACTCACCGTTGTTTTCTAGATTCCATCATCAAGATTATTCTGGTTCACTTTCGTGATCTTTTTGGAAGCATGTTATAGATTGGTGTTAGCTGTGCTTCTTCCTACTCTAATGGCCATTTTCCATGATTTCAATAGACCAGAAATCATCCTTTCCCAACCAGGAGGATAATGATGAGTTTACTCTTAGCCAGTTTGGCTTATCTTCCATTGAATACACAAGATAATCACAGAAAGCAAACAAGCACATTTAGCAAAGCAAGTTGTAAAACAATAATTGGGGAAGTTATGGAGAGTAGGTTAATGACACACAACTGTCAAAGGGTTCAACAACTTAAGAATGAGATGAATCCTGTCTTAGCACTGGCTTAAAGGGCGTTAGACTTCTCTTTGTTTTTTCTTCCCACAAGTCAGCTACTCTAAGTAGTCTTGTTAGTGATTCACAGCTTATGTCTTTCCTCTTCTACTTCATCCATCTCTAATCTTCTCTCTCTCTCTGTCTCTCTCACCAAAATCTCAGTCCACTAATCCACAGTAATGTATGTGTGTATGTATTTATATATATGATATATGTATGTATGTTTATATGTGCATATATACATACATTTATATATACATACATGATGAAATTCTAATAAAGCTATCCCCAGCCCCAATATTCTAACTTTCTTATAGGCCCCACTGAACAGCAGGCCCACTACCCTACCTAGTCACTCACTCTCTCTACCACACACACACACACACACACACACACACACACTCAATATTCTAACTTCTTCATACATGCCTCACTGCTCACTAGAACAGGTGTATCCATGAACTCATAGTTCTCACAGAAACATCTCTAGTTAGTCACTGCCCCAGATCCATTCCTCATATTTCTCACACAAACAACAGTTTTGTCCATATACTCAACCATAACTACATCCATCTAATCTCAGACAGGAGCACAACACTCAGCCAATCAGAAAGAGATACCACCAGGATGCCCAAGAAAGGGCATCAAAACAATACAAAGGACTTTCTCTAAGTAGGCACCTGCATAGTAATAGTAAAGAACTGACCTAGAGTGGGGTTATAATGTAGAGAGGCTTATTATAATATCTAGGGAGAGGTGAGTTTACTATTCTGCTGTACCATATATGCACTGGTTTGTGAATGATCACAAATACTCTTTTCAACTCTACAACTGTGACCAGGATCCCTGCTCCCCTGCAGCCACAAAGTCTTCTGTGTGAGTGCTTCTTCTCACACTGGTACCAAGTCCTGGGACTCTGACCCAGATCCAAGTATAGGCAATGATTCAGACTCTTGCCCCTTGTGCAATCAAAGTGAATCTTTCTTTGGACTTGTCCAATTCCCTTACTATCTACAGGCTGAGAGGTTTAGAAACCTCCACTGCTGTCACTTATTCAGTCATCCAAAGGCCTGCTCCTGGTTTGCTGGGCTAGGTCTGTACTGGTGTGGCCTATACTAGACAGTGTTTCTTACCCTGGTGTAATGGATCTTTCCTGCTGACCTTCTAAGCTGTCTTGAGTTGAAAAATGTTTCACTCTATCTTTTTCTGGATTCTGCCACTCTGGAATTTGTTTAGAGTCATCATTTAAAGGCACTTGGAGGACTCAGTCCAGGTCCTGCTTTTATTGTTCCATCCTGGCTCTGCCTCCAATATAAAAAACTATTGTTTTACAACATTTTTGTTAATAATATTTTTGTTTACAAACACTATTGTTTGTAAGTCTTCAAAAAGAATGTCATATTAAAAAGTAGAAAACATTTCATCTTTAATTGTTTTTTTCTCATATCTTTTCAGAATTAACAGTTTGATATGATCTCAGTCATCTGATCTTATAGCACTCTGCTTTTTTCACTTAGCATATTCTAATTTGTGTCTTATTTATCTCTTTGTATGTCTTGTCACCTCATTAGTTTGTGAGCTGTGCAAGAGGAGACACAATGTCTGATTATCTTTGTATTACTCTCTCAGTACACTGTCCTTTGCACATAGTAGGGGCTCAATAGCAAGTGGGTGAATGAATGATTGAAGAGAAAAACATCTTGATAGAATTTATGGCAAAGTAGCAAAAGGTTTTGGGTTTTTTTGTTTTTGCTTTTTTTGTGAGTCATTTTAAAAAGGAAAGTAATCCAAAATAATTCAAATTTTAATCCATTCCACATTTTAGAGTCATTCTTTTACAAATTTCTCTTTCAGCAAACTCATACATAATTTCCAATAATTAAAAAAGAAACAAGTAGCTTATTCCTATTCAAGACAATCATTTCAATTCTTCCTCATATTTCTAGTGACAGCAATCAACACTTACATTATTGTTAATGCTCCTCTCATGTTAATTAACCTCTACTGTTAGGTGCTGAGTAGGTGAGAGCAGGTAATAGGATAAGAAGGAAATTCTATCTGAGTCGAATCTTGTCTCTTTTTACTTTTATAATTTCCCACAGCACAATACTGCTATCTCACCCATATTTTAATCTTAATAAGATACTTTATTTTGTTCCAGATTAAAATTAAATATCAAATGCATGTATCCTTGCCTTTTCCATTGTGAAAAAGATGACATTTTTCTAATTCCTATTAGAATGTCCACAATAAACACATGTTTTATACTTGGATAGGACAGGTTTGGACAAAATTCAACGAAAGATGACTTCTTTTTCTTTCTTTATGCAAATATCCTTATTAGAATTATGTTTCTCTCACAGAGACCTGCATGTAAGTTTATAAGACAAAGGGATATACGAGTAAAGCTCTATTGGATCCATCTTCTCAAGTGCTATCTAGTAAGTTGAGCTTGAAAGTTCCCTCTACCTTTGTGATGACCCATGCTGGTTGCTAGAACATCCCCTCTATTATACCCTCTGCCTGCAAGTGTAATTTGAGACTTCCATTCTAAACCATCTTCCCTCCTCTTCCTCTCCACACCCTTCTTGTGACTTTGTCATTCAGTAGTTCTGACTCCCTCTTAGTGACCTCTATGACCTGGAATGCACCAGTTTTATCCTCCAGTTGAATACGTGTCACCTTTAAGTAATTGACTTCTAGATCTATATACTTAATTCTAGTCTTTTTTCCTGAGCTCCAGTTTCATGTCAACAGCTACTCATTAAGCAATTCAAACTACATGCCCCAAAGAAATCTTGAACTCAGCATATCCTTAACAGAACTCATTATTCTACCCCACTCCCTTCTTAAATACCACCCCCTCTCTTCTTTTCCATAGCTTTGCTATTTCTAGTGAGTGATTCCATCCTTCTAGTTACCCACATTTGCAACCTCAGGGACTGTTTTTTTTAAAATTTTACTCTCTATCATGTGTCAGATATCCAGTTTGTTTCCATGTCTTATTGCTTCTATTTCTATAATATTCTCTGTATTTATCACCTGCTCTTCACTCACACATGAGAGTGTGTCACATGACCTACTTCAAATCTCCATCACCTCTAACCAGGTATATTGCAATAGCTTCCTAATTGGTTTCTTTCCCTCAAGTTTCCCCTTCGTCACCCCAATAAATTCTCTACAGAGCTTCCAAAGTGATATTCCTAAGGCATAGATCTAACAAAGTCACTCCTATTCATTAAAATCCTGTGCCCTTATTACTTCTAAGCTCAAATTCAAATGCCTCTGCTTTTCATTTCACACCCTTTACAAATTCATTTCAACTTACCATCCCTGACTTATAATATGTTATTCTTCTTAATTCATTCTGAATCCAACCAAACTGTCCTTTTGGCTGTTCCTCACATGTAGTAGTCAATCTTCTGCATCCATGTCTTTGCACTGGATGGGATCTATGCCTAAATTACTTTCTCCCATTTTTGTTTTTGTTGTTCAATAATTTCCGCCATGTCTGATTCTTCATGATCCCAATTTAGGGCTTTCTTGCCAGAGATACTTGAGTGATTTGCTATTTCCTTCTCCAGCTCATTTTGTGGATGAGAAAACTGAGGCAAACAGGGTTAAATGACTTACCCAGGGTTACAATGCTAGTAGATATCTGAGGCCAGATTTGAACTCATGTCTTCCTGATTCCAGGTGTAGCACTCTATCAATTGTTCCACCTAGCTGCCTTCTCTCCCCTGCCTTAAAGAATCCCTAGCTTACTTAAAGCCCTTTGCAAACTATGCCTCCTGCATGAGACCTATCCTGATTCTTCCATCTGCTCATATATTCCTGTAATTGTTACATTTATTTTATATATACTTTCATTAAACTATATTATCTCCTGATAAAATATAAGCTTCTTGAAGGCAAGAATTGTTTTATTTTTCATCTTTGTATCCTTAGTATCTAGAACAGCATAGTTAGTGCTTAATAAATACTCATGGATTTATTGGTTGGTTGATTGATACTACCCAGAGCTATAATTTGTGTGTATAGATAGATCATTATAAACTACATATAAAATAAAAACAGTCATTTCAAGATGTCAGAAGGAAGGACAACTTTAGGAATCAGGGAGGGCATGATATAAGAAGACTTTTGTGCTGAGATTTTCATTTAGCCAGTGATACTAAGTAGAGGTGAGGAAGGAGAGAATTCTACGTCCAGGGGATGAACTGAGCACAGGGACAAAGACACGATATACGTTGCTGCGTACAGGAACCACCAGTAAGCAAACTGCTCATTATGCTAGAAAAAAGTGTTTTCCAAGTAGTAAGGTGGTCCGTATGAGTGAAATTGTGAATCATCTAACATATGTAACAACAAGAACCCTAATATATACTAATATATATATATACAGGAGGGCCTGCTATCATAGGTTTTTGATCTGTTTTTCTAAAAGGAAAGGAATTTTGAGGGGTTAACAATCTACTTTAATCAAGCATATATATCATTCACTTATTTCAGGGCAAAAAGTCAGCACCCTGAGGTACAGAGAAAATACAGAGAAAAAAAAACAAACCAACAGACAGGGCTTCCAACTGTCTGACTATAAGCAGTACACACATCAAAATCAACAGACAGATCCAACTTCCTGAGCATTACATACATACATAGTTACCACAGAGAGAAGCACCAACATCTGGGTTTTCAAAGCTGGGGGGCTCCTTAGTGGCTACCAAAGTCTTGTCTGGCCAAACAAGCACTTCCAAAGAAGCCGCGAAGGAAAACCTCACCTGAGAGTATTTGTACACTTTTCAGAGCTGGATGGTAGGACCCTCTGACCCTCTGCCTCAACAGAAATTAACAAAAGTTAATTGACAGAGATCTTTAACTCTTCCCCCCACCCACCAGTAGCCTTAAATTACCATCGCAACTTACCACACAAATAAAACTGCATCATATGGGCAACAGAAAGGCATTGAATCTTCTTGAGTAGAAGAGTCAATAGGCTCTTCCTATTCCTAGACTTTAGGAATATTAATCTGGCAGCTACATGGAAGCAGGAATAAAGACGTGGGAAGTTCGATGAAGGGAGATATAGTCTTATGTATTATATTTAGTGAAGAATACCCCATTCCTCTGATCTTTCCACCTTCCCATCAATAGATATTTAATGTCAAAGGGGTGGGTTAATGTAGTAAGAACAGAAATGTAAATGCAGCCCTTAAACTAGATGCATACATACCCTTCCCTCTACAACTGTAGAGGAGGAGAGTGAACTCTTTATACTTAAGACTTACCACGTTCATTTCCAAATGTGAAACAACTGATCGATGGTGTCACTGTCTTGCTTGGCAGACATGGAATCGTGCTCTGTTATAGTGGGTCACGAAGGTTATTCCTCAAAGCTTGTGCCTTTACAGCCTTGACTGTTGGACATCTGGTGGCTCTTCTAATCTTTTGAAGTGTTATAAAGACCATTGACTTCTAGTGCAAGTTTCTCAGGCAACAATCAATCCACAGATCAATGACAATCATTTCTGTTTCTATAATGCCCAAAGAGTGGGTCAATTTAGTTAACTTAACACAGAATTTGTTTTTTGGGGGTTTTTTTTTGTTGTTGTTTTTTTTTTTATGTTTGGCTTCTCTTCCTCCTCTTGGCTCCTCTGTTTATACTTTTAATTTTATTTTTAATTTAATTTAAATTTTATACTTTATACTTTGATACAGCTCTGGTCTTTTCATCAGAAATGACTGGAAATCCTCATATTAAAGACCCATTTTTTTTTCCTTTTTAGGATTTCAGATACTCAGTTGCTTATTTTTTCTGTAGTTTTGCTGTATGTGTGTGTGTGCACACATGTGTGTGTTCATGTGCGTAATTTTTGGTTGTAAATATATATTCTTTGGTTTTGAAATATCATCTACAGGATATCTGTTACTTTAAAATGGTAGGTCCTAATTCTTGTAAAATCCTAAACGTGGCTCCTCAGGACTGGTATTCGTTCTGGCAGTATTATCATTGTTATTTTGACCTGGAAGCACTAGATTTTGGCTGTAAGGTATATGGAAATGTTCATCTTCAGTTTTCTTTCAAGCAGCGATGATGACTTTTTGGTATTTTTACTTTCTTTATTTTGAATTTGTGGAATAAAACAAGCATTTCCATGACAGAACAATAAAAAAGATAATTGTACATGAAATTTGTAGATCTACAATATAAAAGAATTCCTTTCAAATATGCAACAAAATTATCATGGAAATTTCTTTACTTTTTTCCCTCCTCCCCCTAGAGATTGGTAAAGTAGACATAATAGGTATATGTATATATTTATATGTAAGTATGTATGTACATATGTATGTCCATGTGTGCACATTTTGATTTACTTTTCACATTTTTCTAGTTGTAAGAGACCTAGGCAGTTTTCTTTTGTGATTTCTTGGAAGATGATGTTTAGGATCATTTTCTGAAAATTGTTTTCAGGTAGTTCACTGATTCTTAATTTATTTCCCTTAATTTGTTTCCATGTGTTTCCAAATGTTTTTGCTATGAGATACATGACATTGTTTTTCCTATTTTTTCAGTCTTTTTACTTTGTTTTAATATTATTGTGCCATGCAATCATCATCTTCTACTTGAGTCATTCTCACTTTTAGATAGTTTGTTGCTTGGACAACATTCTGTATCTCTTGGGCCAAGATTTAATTCCCTTTCCAATTCTTTCTTCTATAGCATTATTTATTGTCTCAGTTTTTCCTGTAGCGTTCTTATTTCATTTATTAGAAAAAAAATTAAACCTTTTGCTTCATCTCTTCAAGTTATTTGTGCCCAAACTGTTTTTCTTTGACATTTTCCTTGTAGATGTCTTGGCATCATTGTCATTTTTGGATTTGTGTCTTGAGTGCCAGTGTCACCATAATAGATCTTTATGGATTTTCTTTACTAAATTGAACCCAAAAAATGAAATAAAATGTTTGTTTTGGTTTTGGTCTGTTTTGGTTTTCCCCACTTAAGTTTACCAATTAGGATTCCATCTTATGTCAATGATCTCTTAATTGTCATATCTGACAGTCTTTTCACAGTCCTCATCCTACTTGACTTCTCTACTATATTTTGACATCACTGAACTCTCTCTCTCTCTCTCTCTCTCTCTCTCTCTCTCTCTCTCTCTCTCTCTCTCTCTCTCTCTCTCCTCTCATCACATTCTATAGTTGTAACTATCATCTCTATCCAGATAACTATTATGGGGAAATGCTTAAAACACTTTATTATTTATCAACATTATTTGAACCCATATTTGTGGCTAAAAATTATTTAATCCATAGCTTATCATAGAGGTCAGCTGATATCAGAGATGCTACCTGGAAGATGGAAACTATTTCAAGTAATGCTTTCATCTACTCAAAACATACTAACCCTGTTCTTGCTTTGGGTTCTACATATAGCTACAATAACTCATGTTTTGGCTTTGCCCCAGTTTTATTGAATGGTTATGCTTACTTGCTGAGATGCATCTTAAAAAAAACTATGTTCAATAATTCATGTGCTGGTGCCCTTGTTTCACCTCTATATAATGAAAAGCTCAGAGATTCAGGAAGGAGCCATCCCCTTTTTAGCCCTGTGCTCTGTTGAGCACAAAAGTTTTCATGTTTGGGGGTTTGTTCTCAACTGACATTTTATGTTTGAGACTATTCTCTCCTTTGAGTTTAAGTACTACATCAGAATCAGCATATTGGAGACATCAAAATGGACATCCTAGAGATATTTCTAGTTCAATATGATAGAAATAGAACTTATTACCTTTCCTCCTAAACCTGTTCCAGTTCTAACCTTGCCTATTTCTATCATAATATCACCATTTCTCCAATTTCTCAGATTCATAATTGTTTTACCATCTCAACCCTTCAGTCTTTCTCAGCCCACAGGTTCAATCAGTTGACAATTTTTTTTTTTATTTCCACAAAATCTCTCCATCTCATACCTTTCTCACTACATACATAGCTACTCCTGTAGTTTAAGATTTCATATCTTCTCAACTAGATTAGTGCAATATCATCCTTTACGGTCTGATTGTCTCATCTGTCTTGTGCATTCTATTTGCTATTCAGCTGCTAAAGTGCAATTTTTCTTAACCTGAGATCTTGATCAGGTCATTGTATTATTCAATGAATTCCAGAATTTCAAAGTTGTCTCTAGGATCGAACATAAATTCCTTTCCTTAGATTTACAAATCCCCTCATAACTTGGGCCCAATCTAGCCTTATAGCCTCATTGGGCATTCAACCCCCTTTGTATATTCTGCGATATATACTTTGTCTTTTGAGTTTTTCCTCATACAAGACAATTTGTTTCCAGACTCCATGTCTTTTCTCAGACTGTTTCCCCCTTTTCTTGGAAGGCACTCCCCTCTCTTACTTCTGTATCATAAACCCTTGTTTTCCTTCAAGACACAGTGCAATCTGAACCTACTCTACACAAGAACTTTCTTCTCAATTCCTTGAAATGTTAGTGTGTTTCTTAACTTATATTTATGCTGTGTTTAACCTTTTTGTATTTTAAATATTTATTGTGTATACAGACTAATACTAAATATAACATGCATATATAATATTTATGGGTGTATATCTTCATATGTTTCTAAATATATGCAAATTTTTACTTCCTTTCTATAGAATGTATATATGTATGTGTGTGTATGTATGTATGTATATGTGTTCATATTTGTGTATGTGCATACTTTTCTATTGTAGAATCTAGCCTCCCTGAAAACAGGGATGGTTTCATTCTTTTATTTGTATCTCTATGGTCTAATACAATTTATTTGTATCTCTCTTATCTAACACAATGCCTTCCAGACACATAATTACATGTAATAAATGCTTGTTGATAGATTAATTTATAAAATAAACATTTTAAGTTTTCTTTTTTGGTTGTGGATTAGAGAAATAAGGCTTTCAGACAGGAATTATATTGCAACTCATTCAATCACATGCTGCTTTGATTTTCCTATGTTAGGAACAACCTACATTATTCATTCAGGAAACATTTAATACAAATATGTTTCCACGGTTCTACAACCCTGTTTCACAATATAATAAAATGGGACCCCAATATACTTTTAAGAGCTTCATTAGTTTCAGAAGCTAAGGCACAGTGTGGTAGCACCACATCTGTAGTCCTCCTACTAGGGGAAGTTGAGACTATATGGTTTCTATATTTATCTGAGTTCGAGAAGAGAAAGTACTTAAGCAAGGTCTGTGAGGTAAATATTGTTGTTATATACTTGTCAATATGGCCAGTCCTTAAGGAAGCAGTTGTAATACAGAGAATTTCAAGCAATTTGGCTGAAGTGATTCATTCCTTTTCCTTCTGTGTTATTTCTGTGTGGCTCTGACTGTTTATATGGCATGTTTGTATTTTTCCTGCTATCTTCATTTGGGTTCTGAGTTGCTATAGAGCTCAATTACAAAATTCATCAAAAAGAAGGCCTGTACAATGCTTACATATTTTGCAATTTTTAGTTACAGATGCAAATTAATTCCTCCTGCATTGAGCTCAATGCCATTTTCCAAGAAAAGGGAATCAGGCAGAGCACATTTTAACCTTATAATCAGGATGTCAGAAACAAATCTGAGCTAAAGTTAAAATGCTAAATCATCCTTTCCCTCAGGAAAATTCAACCTCTGCACTTTACAAAGTAGGGAAAGAAAAATAAAATCAGACTTTCTCAGAAAACTTCCTCTCCCCCCATTAACAGATACTGCTTAAAGTTTTTGTGTTGACTTAGCATTTTTTAGGGATCATGTGCCCCCAAGGAATAATGAAAAGATAGTTGTATGGTAAGAATCTGCCTTGTTTTAATGTATAAAACCTATTATTCACCCTTGCTTGTCACCCATATTTTCCTTGAACACTTAATGTGGAAAAACATAAACTAAAATATAATTGGTGACTCATTTATTAATAAATAGAACCCTAAGGGCTACAAATGTGCCATCTCTACTATATGGCCTGAATATATTGGGTGTTCAAGTTATCATGCACTATATTTAACATCCCAAAGTAAGATCATCTCATTAAGAAGGAAAATTTAAACCAACTAAGAAATATGGAAAAGGTAAAAAATAAGAAAACAAAGAGAAAAACAAACTACATGCATATAGGAAAAAAAAAAACTTTCTAAAAGACTAATAATGAGAAAGAAATTTGTCTTTATAGCTCACTCCTTAACATCTATCAAAGTTAGGATAGATGGTAAATGGAAATATAAACATACAAACTTCCTTTCACCAACCTGTGACACTAATCTTTGTTAGAGCTTGTCATTTTAAGTGTTTAATAAGATTCTTGAAATAACCCAATATAGTGACCTCCAGACAATTTTATCTTTCAGTCTAAAAGAGAATTATAAATGACTTTTATACTTTCTGTTCTTTGAAAATACAATTTCCTATTTTATATCTGCAATTATTTGATGTTTGCGGAATTTAAAATGTGGTAAATTTAGAAATAAAAAGATAGCAAACAGCAGTTTTCAATGAAAATTTTCACAACACAAACATAATTTATATTCTCCAAATCCTGGGATGTTTATTGAGGACCATGATTTATTAGAGGCAGGAACATAGAACAAAGGATTGAGCCTGAGAAGACTCATTACTCACAGTTCTAACTAGTTTTGTTTCTGTTAATGTTATTGTTTTACTTTGCCTTCTCTCCTCACTTTCACTTTCATGAAGATTTTCTAACTAAATTGAATAAAAGATGGAGGCAGAAATGTTATTACTGGAAAGGAAAAAGTAGATTCAAAGTCAGGGAAAACACCTGTAGGATTTAGTTAGCCGGCTGTCTGTTCAGTGTTCAAAAAAACTTGGCCCCTGGAGGATAAGGCACTCCTTTTGGAAAGAAAAGATGAGTGGAGATATGATTATGGGAACTGACACATTTCTGTTCCATTCAAGAGAGAGCAGTTAAGAATTTTCTGACAGTACGATGACTGGCTAGGTGAAAGGGTGGCTGGCCTCTGTCACTTAAATTTTAACCTCTACTACCTTAAATTCATAGAGATATGGTAAGGCCTGTCTTTCAGTTTAAAATTTCATCTAAGAAATCCACCTAAACACCAGAAGCTGTTATCAAAGAGAATTTCTACTACTTGATCATCAACATTCAGGTGCCTACCATGTGACAGGTACTGTGCTAAGCAATGGGGATACAAGAAACAGTTCTTGACCTCAAGAACTAACGTTCTCATAGGGGAGACAATTGGTCCATATGAAAGTATATGCAGAACATATGTGTGTGTGTGTGTATATA
>JAJHZJ010000419.1:156041-251041 GCA_023548195.1 Bettongia penicillata ogilbyi | reverse complement strand
ATCATGTATCAAGAATAAACAATGCAAGGCAAAACATTTATATACAAAAGTCTCACAACCAGAAATCATGAATAGAAAAATAGTCAATAGTCACTTGACATTTAAAAAAACTGACAAAAATTGAAAAAATGAAATTTGTCATATTTAGTGTAGGATTAGTGTAGGAAAAGTCACACATGTGGTGAAGGCTGTCAATGTGTGGTTTGAAGGCAGGCAGGATAGATATCTCTAACTTCTTCTCCCTCTATCCATCTCCAAGAGAGACTAATTCCTTCCAGGTCAGGAAGCAGGAAGTCAGGGCCAAAAGCAACTCTGTGCTTCTGAGAGAGAGTGAGTCCTGGACCAGAATTATATTTATCTGTTCCCTTATATAAGCAAAAGAGTTGATAGCCAAAGGTAGTACAAAATTGAAATACACGTTCATTTACAAAAACTTAGAAGGATGATGAAAGAGAACAGCAGTATTACCCACTGTAAAATATGAGGATCAATTATTAAATAGCTTTTATTTCATCTATCATATCAATCACTGAATACTTATTAAGTACCTACTTACTACACATCAGGCATTGTGCTAAATGCTGAGGATACAAAATAAAGACAAAAGAAAATCCCTGCCTCAGAGACCTTACCATATAGTGATGGAGACGATATGTAAACATATATATATATATATATATATATACATACACACAAAGTAAGAGATATACAATTTAAATAGGAAATAACAGAAAGAAAACATTGGAATTAAGAGGGACTGGGGAAAGTTTATTGTAGAAGATGGAATTTTAGGTAAGACTTAAAGGAAACAAAGGAGGTTAAATAGTCAAAAACATCTAAGACAAAAAGAACTTCGCTAGAGCCTATTAACAAATATAAGAATATAAATCAGTCACATAGTCCATTACACTCTTCTCAGAAGATAAATTCACTTTGGGGGCTTAATATATAAAATAAGTAATAGCAAAATCAATGAATGTTGATATTAGAAGTCTATCTATATGTTTATTTTCTCATTTAAAAATAATTTACAAGAATCATCTACACATAAATCAAAGACTTCCTCAATGAGACTATTAAAAACAATATGCTATAATAGACTACACCTTTATCATCACAGAGCAGACATGTTATTTAGATAATTCAAGATTTTACTATGCTTACTTTTTATCCATTATGCAGATATATACAGAATGAGTATAATAAATAATATATATACAATTGCATGTTCTCTCTATCTCTTGTAGTAATAATATGTTCTTGACAATAGAAAGTAGCATGTGAAAAGAGCCATGAATGAAACCAAGTATTCTAAGAGGCAAAGGTGGGGAGGGAGTGGATGAAGTAAGAAGGGAAAGAATAGTATGTGAAGTTCAAACGCAGTGCGAGGTACCAAGGACAATGAAAGCAAAATGAATAGTTTCTTCCCATCTATGCTGAGATTATGTTCTATCAGATATTAGTTAAATTTTTTCTGAGAAGTAATGAGTGAAGAGGAATGATGTGAAATGTTTGAAAGGTAAGCTGGAGACAGTTTATGACAGGTTTTATATGACAAGGTGAAAAGATTGTCTTTTACACTAGAGACAATGGGGAATCATGGAATGTCCTTGGACAAAGAAGTTATATGATTAAGAAAATAAATTTGTCAACTGTGGAGGATGGAGTGGAGAGGCTTAAAGTTAAGGAGTGCACTTAGAAGTTTGTTTTCTTTTCCTTCAAGAAAATCATTCACTTATAATATTTAGCAATATTCCTAGGGAGTGAGGACGAGGGCTCAAAATAATGTGGTGGCCTTTTGAGTGGAGAAAAGAGGAGGCATATGAGATATGTTTTAAAAGGCAACTCTCTTCGGAGGATTTAAAAGAGTTAACAATTCCCACAGTGCTTACTCCACATTTAGTCATAGCTTTTTCAGCTGACAGAATCTTATCTACTTTTTAATGTGAATTTTACAACCTGTACCTTTTAAAGTAATTGTATTCAGTAACTTCCAGCATAGTGATGACATTATTTGATATTGTGATTATCAGATTTTATAATATTTGTATGAAAAATGAAGTAAAAAGAAATCTTATACTAGTGAGGCCACCTCCATCATGCTCCAGGTACCATCTCGCAGGTGGCCAATGATGAGAAAAGTATGCTGGCCAAGTCCATTAACAAAATGTCAGTTGTGAGTGCATGTACTAGAATTCCAGAGTCTGGCCTAAGACAAGTCCTCTGAGCTTTTTATAGGGAAAGGGAAGAGATAGTAAGAGCTGATTGACTGAGACTAATGGTAGTTCTCCTGAGAAATAAGGAACTAAATTGCTCTTTCTCAGCTAAGCCTAAGCCACTCCTTCAATCCTACCCTCTTTGTCTTTTACATTCTCAAGTCCTCCAAAATGGAAAGGGACTTACCTGATACCAACACTGTGGAAATCTGATGTTGATCTTCTTAAAGTGAGATACAATTTGATATAAAGGATACTGGACAGGACCTCTAGTCAGGAGCCCCGGGTGCACTTCCCATCTCAGATGCTTTCTGGGTTATGATAAGTCCTTTTACTTCCCAGAAACCTAACATTATCACAGAGGCATAGGCATACCTGTGCTATCCACTTCATGGGACCTTTATGGGGAAAGCACATTGAAACACCAGCAGCTCTATATAAATTTAAGATGTTTCTTTTACCTGTGTTGACAGCAGAAAAAAAATACTGCTTTCAAAGTCAATAGGATCATGACAAACATGTAACTGGATAGTTTAACATATTATCTACATTAATTAATGCAACAGAATCTTATGTGTCTAATTCTTAAAACTTAGATATATTGGGTGAGAAAGAAGGTAAAAAAAAAATTAGCCCCTTCCTGTCATCCAGGAGTATAACAATCTAGGAGAAGAGATGTGACAATATGAAAAATAATTACAATACATAGGTATATGAGAAATGTTGCATAACTCTATACTTCAATTGATAAACTTTTCTGTGCATGTAAAGCATTGAAGAAAAAGATATATTATCACTAACCTCAATTTCTAATACTCTCAACACATAGCCATGAGAAAAACGAATTCAGAGACCAGCTTTGTTTTAAAGGAAAGTTCTTTCCAGGCATTTTAAGAGCACATAATAACAATGGACAAATAAATACTAATGAGTAAACTGAATTCTAGAAATGCAAAAACAAAACATGTATAATTAAGAAAAAAGGGAATTTGAATTTTTTTGACCAAAGATTTTTCCCTAAAAAAAGATAAACATTGGATAAAACTGAGTGCATTATCTGAGCATCTACTCAGACATAAGAATGACATTATTACAATGATATCCCAATCAACTATAAATTTTAAATTATTATTAATTTGTTCAATTGTCTTTAAGTATCTATAGGGTGCTTGCTGTAGCTATCAAAAATGAAGGTGTTTATTACAGTAATTGAAAATAAATTGTTGTGTGAGATATAAAAATGGGAGTTGCTTTCAACATTTTCATAGAACATTTTCTTCTCCCAAATCTCTACACATAAAACTGATAGGGCAGGAAGGAATAATGAATATATATGCAGCATCTTCATCTCTATGCAGATGAAGAAGTGTAAGCTCTTGTCCTTGATTTAACATTCACAGAAAATCAACTAACTTAAAGAGTAATATGAAAAAAATATTTGTCAGCACTTTTAGTGTAATCATGTATTTCAATAGTACAATATACAATTTAATGAGAATCCCTTCAAAATAGATCATAAAACTAGTATACTTTTATAAGGAATGGCTCGTCATTGAATAGGTCCAAAGAATGCCCTTTCTGATAAACACTGTGTAGATCTACTAAAAAAGAAAAAAAGAGGACAAAAGGAGAGTAGCCTATGAACTCAGTCAGACTTCCTGAATATGTCCCACTACATTAGCAGTGGGTACACAGTTAATACATTCTGAACTGAAAAACATAAAAGACTCTGAACTCTTTGACATTAAGTAAAGCAGCATCAGATTGGCCATCCGGATGAAGATAATCCATAAAAACAATCTTCAGATGTCCAGTGTTATTTATCTGTATGTATATTTTCCCCTTCACTCACTGGTTCATAATTTCAATTTTTATATTTATGAAGCAAAACAATGGTGCATAAATAAGTAGGAATGGAAAATAAATACTGTGAGCTTCATTTGGGACAAGAGTGTTATCTCTGTCTCCTAAATTGTGTTCTGCCTTTATTTGCCTTCTGGGGAGCCGCTTCGGCTTGCTTTATAATGCATACGTTGCCTAGTGCAATTGTGATTTCTCTCTAGAGCAGAAGGAAATTTCCTGTGTTTTGATAATAAGCATCCAGACACTGAAATCCCAATCCCCATAAGCTCATTTCTGACATTCCTTAATATTACTATGATTTATCAATGACTTCCACGGTTCCCTCTTGAGTTTTCTAAACTGTATTTTAAATGGTTTTGCAATAAATCTGTTTAGTGACTGTCCAGTTTGACACAAATTTTGACAGATCCAATCACTGGAAGTCATTAATTCACTGGAGTGCTAGGGAAGCCCATGAACTATTTAAACTGCTTGGTTAGTGCTGGACAATTTTCGTTCTTTGGAGTAGAGGTGGAAGAACAAAGCAAAGTATATTAAATATCTCAGGAACTACTTAATTATCTTGCTAACCCTACTTAAATCTTGGCTCTGGTGACACATGAAAAAAACAAGCACACACCTCAAAAATCTTCTGAACTTTCTATTATACCTCCAACCTAGGTCATTTTGTAATTTTGCTGAAAATAAAAATCAAACTAAAATGTTGCCTAGAGAACATTCTGCCATACATTATATATAAATATACATCTGTATCTATATATGATACCAAGTAAAGGCAGAGTATGTCCTAGATACTTGGCATATCAAAAATACTGGATGCAAATAAAATATTTACATAGTTGAGCAGTATGCACAGTACCCTGGTAAGGTGGTACCCACCAACTTCATGCTTGGGTGATCTGAATTTTAACTGGAAATTTTTTTCGTTGGGCTTAAATATTATCATTTAATGAGACTTTAAGAACTGATTTGCATAATCCTGAAGCAAAACATTGTTCGATATTCAAAAGAGCCATCAGTGTTCTTTTTGCAAAGCTCATATTAATGCAACTTCAAAAGGGAATGTTTATGACACCCAGATAAGAAAATACAAATACAGTTGTTAATCACTGTGTAATTACAAAAAGTCTCTCATTATAGTCAGAGCAGAGCCTTATTCCAGGCATCTACCCAGAGTACCTTGCAGGTGTCTTCTATAATTCATTTATTACCCCCTCTCTCTTGCTAACTTCTCTGTGAAATCTGGAAAGTAAAATAAGCTATTCTACAATACCAGTGAAACTTTTTTAGTAATAGAGATGTTTTCTATTTTCAGTAGCTTTTTCAGAGAAAGGTGAAATATACATGAGATGGGGCCTAGCATGGTTTCATACTTCCTAGATAAGTATCACAGCTGAGATGTAAATTCATCAATTAGTGATCCTAAGTCTCTAGTCTGTGACACTATATAGATGTGGTCAATCTGTGAGCAATATTATCACAGTTTTAGCCCAATGATTTCTGCCTTTTTGCTACTCAATTACCTTGAAAAAAAGGAATATATCAATTCTAGAGTAAAAAGAGAATATTTTAAATCTAGTTGGATACATCAGAGTTATCTCACAGGATCTCAAATAAATAACCTCCCAGGAAGTAGGTGAAACTCAACTCTCCCCTCTTCCCTGCAAATATCTATTCAGCTCTTGATTAAAATGTAACTGATATCACAGGGAAAGTTTTAAGAGTCTTTTGTAAACACATTCTTTTCCTGCTGACTTTTTTCTTTCTATTTAGAGATACAACCTCCATGGTTAAATGAAGGTAAATCCTAATGAACATTATTGAAATACTCATCAATAACTCCCATTTTAAAAACCACATTAAAATACAGCTAAAGGAACTGCGTTATCAATATACCAATCTAAGAGATCAAACACAATAAAAACAAAAATATTTGTATGTGAGTCTGATTATTAAAAAGGAAATAATCAAGACATTCATACTGATGATAGCTTTTATCTATGGGCTAGCATTACATTCAGATATTCAACAAATAATGTATTGGGGAGAGGGACCCAAAAGGGTATGCAGTTTTATTCCACTTTGGGCATAGTTCTAATTTGTTCTCCATAATGGTTGGATCAGTTCACATCTGTACCAGCAGTATATTAGAGTACCTACTCTTCTCTATCTCCTCCAGCATTTGTCAATTCTGATAGGTGTGAAGAGGGTGTACCTTAGAGTGATTTTAATTTGCTTTTCTACAATTTATTGATTTAAAGAATTTTTTCATATGACTATAGACAGCTTTAATTTTTTCTTGCAAGAACTGCCTGTTTGTATCCTTTATCAGTTGGGGAAATGCCCTTTTTTTTTGTAAATTTGAATTAATTCTCTATTTATTTGAGAAATGAGGCCTTTATTTGAGAAATATTCTGTAATTTTTTTATATTACTTCATTGTCTATGGTACGTTTTAGCAAAATTTAGTTTTCCTGATTATCTTTTAATTAGGTCTATTTTTGATTTTGCTTTGTCTGAGATCCTAATTGTTTTCTCTGTCTTTTTTTATTTCAGCTGAAGCAAATTAGATCCAGTTCCAGCTCTTCATTTTAGCTCTGTGTAACTTTCTGTTTCAAGTGGGTCTTCATTGCCACTGGAATAAATTGTTCTCATCTGCCAGGAAAGTCCTCACATACCTGGGTTAGATATCCCCCAGGATGAGTTTGAAGCCTTTCCACTACCCTCCACCTGGTTTAGCCCCTCTGCTGAGACTGTGTTACCAGGGTGTGGCCTCTGCATATGCTGCGGCTTCTTGGAGTCACAGGTTAGAGTCAAGTACCAGGTGGAGACCAAAGGTGGATGAGCAGCCCTGAAAAAAGTTCACAACAGAGGTGCTAGTTCACCCTGAATACCGCATACACTTCATCTCTTTAAATGCTAACCACATGATAATTACTTCTATGTCTTTAAATTCAAAGGGCCTTTTTAGTGTAAGAGAGTACACAGAAACAGAAAACACAGGATCATAGAGATTACTTTTGTTTGATGTTTGAAACGGAAGTCAATTGGTTGTATGATATTTATCATTTTTTCTTTGTTTTTCCCTTATTCACTTTCTATTTCAGAAAGAACATAACAAGTTAAAACACACATAACATATAAATTAAACCATAGTAGATCAGCGGTAACCACAGATGAAAGAAAAAATGAACAGCCTATATGGATTCCACAAAGTTTGGAGGCTGTCTTAGGATGTCACATTACAATGCATTCTCTAAAATGCCTTTTGTTTCTATGCATAGTCATTTAACTGTCATAGTTTTCAATGAAATGACTCATAAGAACAAACTAAATCAACACCAGAAATATTGAAATCGCACCCTCCTGTTTTTGCAAAAATTGCAACTAGCTAAAATATAACCAGTCTTAAATTGCACCTGCAAATTATTCTGTTCATGCAGATTTCCCATTTTGTAAATAATTAGACACACACATTCCATTTTAGAGGGGGAGATGGTAGCCAAATATATTTGCATGTGATAAGCTATCTGACAATTATTGGTCAGTTAAAATGAGATTGTGAATATGATTTTTCACTACCATATTTCAATATAATCTGATAAAATGACTCATAGAGATGCAGAGCAATATTGCATATTATTCTGGCTTTCTAAAATTTGTCAGAGGCATTTATCTTGTGATAACTATTTTTAGAATAACATAAAAATATATCATAAAAGATCTACTGCTCATGCAATGTTTTGTTAGAAATTTTGAAAATGAATTAGTTTTGATATCCAGGATAATGAAGAACCTATAGAGCTCATCAATCAGAACACATATTTCTTGGACCAACACATCAAATATCAAATGAGATGAACCTAGAATTATATAGGTGGAGCAGGAATGACTGACATCTCTTGGGAAAATTACAAAGATCTTTTATTGCCTCTAACTTTCTCTTTCAAAGACAGGCTTATCATTGTAATGCCAAGAATTCCTGTGTTTTTGTGTGACTATGAAGCATAGAAGACTACATTCTGAAAATTCAGATATGAGGATCACCCAGAAGGAAATAGATAGGTGTATGATAGGTATGCATATATATTAAAACAATTTATTAGGAAGGAAAAAGGGAGCAAAGATGTCACTAAGTTCATGTAGAAGGGAAAAAGGAAGTGAGTGACAGGAGTGAGAGATGGACATACACATGCTCCACTGTTATTTCATATATTCAAGAGATAGCAAGTAAGATCCTAAATCTTGGGTGCAATCCTTGTCCTAGGCCTATGGGAGAACAAAGACAAGCATAGAATAGGATGAGAAGTCAGGGATGAGTTATGATTTGTATTGTTGGAAAGGATGCCCACACAGATCGGATAATAGATTAATATGAGCTTGATTTTGAATATGAACTGAATAGGTATTCTTAGTTATAATATTCTTATTCTGGATGAAGAAAAATACATGATGTTTTAGCCAATTTAAAATATTTTCTACTTTGAAGATGGTAGCATTCCATGATTTTTTGTATCCTTTTTATGAATACTTTGGGATTTTATATGTGTATTGTAATTGATCTCATGATTCATGACTTCATAAACTTTGGTGTGTCTTTCTCTGAACTTGATATCATGACAAATAACCAACCTCAGCTATTTTTGATTGAAAGCTACAATGAAAACGTGCTATTATGCTTTTGTGGGATGTTGAAGAAATTTTCTCCTTCCCCAAAATATTTCTTTCAACAAAGGGTTGAGAAACCTGCCCCATGTAATAAATAAAAGATTTGTTTCCCTGTCCTTATTGTGTCCAACAAAATGGATACATACTCTTGGAAAGAAACAGATTAAAACACCACCATTTTACTGAGATTTACCCCAATGATGTGCAGATAGTGATGCTGGTATTTTCCCTCTGCCCCTCAAAAGCAGATACTCTGGTATGAAAAGGAAGATTATACTTTAAATTCAAGGGCAGTAATTCTGTCCATAAGGAGAAGTAAATATATTCAGAATGGGGGAATAACCTATTGACTTCATAGGAATAATATTTGTTCTGCTAATTTTCACATACTAATTGTTGTCATTGGAAATTCACAATCTAAAATAACTTCAAGATTGTTTTTGGTTTTCTTTTGAGGTTCATTTTAATTTAGTTCATCAGTAATGGTTTTCTTACCTAATTTTTACATTTTAAACATTGTTTTAATAATTTCATTTTACTACCTTGTTTCAAACTTATAAATGACTCTGATATTACTGAGAAAACACACCTCTTTATATTTCCCCATCCTACTGACATCAATCCAGAACTACCATATTGTATCTAGATGTCACTGACCCTTCTCTACTGTCCTTGCATGTCTTAATTTCTCAAGCATTACTCCTCTGTCTCTTTGCTCTGTTCCTTCTTCTTTTCTCATGTTTTATTTTCTTTATTTTTATGCTACAGATTTCTATTACCAACGACACAACTTATTTGTAGGCTTTTTGACAGAACAGTCTTTTTAAAAAAATATTTGTTTATTTAAACATTTTTCCCCAGTTACATGTAAAAACAATCTAACATTCATTTTTAAAACTTTGAGTTTCAAATTCTCTCTCTTCCTCCTTTCCCACAGCCACACTGAGAAGGTAAAAGGTTTGATATAGGTTATACATGTATAGTCAGGCAAAACCTATCCATAATAATCATGTTATAAAAGAAAACACAGACAAAAAAGACTCAAGAAAAATAAAGTAAATATATATATGTTTCAATCCGTGTTCAGATACCATCAGTTTTTCCTCTGCAGCTGGATAGCATTTTTCATCAGAAGTCCTCCCTGTCATAGATCATTATATTGCTAAGTATAGCCAAGTCATTCACTTATAATAATGCTGCTACTTTGTACACAGCATATTTCACTTTGCATCAACTCATGTAAGTCTTTTCAGATTTTTCTGTGAGCATCCTGCTCATCTTTTCTTATAGCGCAATAATATTCCATCACAATCGCATATGACAGTTTGTTCAACCACTGCCCATTTGATGGGTATCAACTTAATTTCCAATTCTTTGCCTCAGAAAAGAGTTGATCTAAATATTTTGTACATAGAGGTCTTTTTCCTTTTGTTTTTATCTCTTTTGGGATACAGACCTAGTAGTGGTATTGCTAGGTCAATGATTTTATAAGCCTTTGGGTAAAGTTCCAAATTGCTCCATAGAATGGTTGAATCAGTTCACAACTTCAGTAACAATTCATTAATGTCTCATTTTTCCCACATCCCACCCAACCTTTGTCATTTACCTTTTCTGTCCTATTAGCCAATCTAGTAGGTACAAGGTAGTACCTCAGAATTGTTTTAATTTGCATTTCTTGAATCAATAATGAATAAGATTATTTTTCATGTGACTATTGAGAGTTTTGATCTGATCATATTTTTATCATTTATCAATTGGAGAATAGTTATTTTTATAAATTTGACCCAGTTCTCTGAGAAATGAGCCCTTTATCAGAAAAATTTGATTCATGTTTTTCAGTTACTATTGCTAACTGCATTTTTGTCCCGTTCTATTTCATCTGATTTATCCTTTCACACGGTCCCTCTTCAAAAGTGTTTCGCTTCTGATTACCTCCTCCTCCCATGCTTGTCCTCCTTTCTATCACCCCTACCCTCCTTCTCTTATCCCTTTTCATTCCTCCTTTTTTTTAGGGTAAGATAGGTGTTTATACCCAATTGAGTGTATATGTTATTCCTTCTTTGAACCAATTCTGATAAGAGAAAGTTTCACTCTTTCCTCCTCAACTCCCCTCTTTCCCTCACCACTGTGAAAACTTTCTTGTTTATTTTATGGGATAATTTCCATTATTCTACTTCTCCTTTATTTTTCTCCTATTCCTCTCACTCTTCAATTTTATACTTCTAGGGACCTGTAAATTTTCTGTTCTTCCAAGGTGGTATAATTAAGAAGAAGTGTTTCCTACTTTCCTGGCCTGTGCTCTGGTTCGTGAGTGACCATAGGCCTTCTTTTCTGCCCTGTAACTGTGAAATGAGTCCCCCCTTCAACTGTGGTTGCAACCTCTAGTGTGCTAATGTTACTCCTTGTCATAGGATTTCCCTCAGGACTGTGATCTGGACCGAAGGATGGGCAAAGCAACAGAGTCCAGCCTCAGTGTTAACAAAAAGATGCCTGTAATCTCTCCTTCTGACCAGTTGCTGGACTCCCTTGCCTTCTATGGAATGAGAGATCCAGAATCAACTGTTACTGCTACTATTGCTAATTTGGTCACTCCCAAAGCTTGCCCCTGGTTGGCCAGGCTGTGCTGGCATGACCTGAGGTGGACTATACTCTACTGTCATTCAGGTATGAGCAACTCTTTCTGCTAAACTCTTAACTTCTGTCTGTTGTCTGAGAGGTCTGGAAACTTCCACTGCTTTGACTCAGTCGCCTTGAGACCTTGCTCAGGTTTTGCTGAGGCTGGGGCTGCGCTGGAGGCACCTGCACTGGTTTGTGTTCCTCTCCCACCCTGGTGCAACAGACACTTCTTTCCAACCTTCAAGTTGTCTCAGGCTGGGGAAATTGTTTCACTCCATCTTTCTGTGGGTTCTGCTGTTCTACAATTTGTTTAGAGTCATTTTTTGAAGGTACTTGGAGGGTTTGGAGGATAACCAAATAAGACCATGTCTTTACTTTGCCATCTTGGTTCCCCAGACACTCAGTTTTTAAGAGACTTTTCAAGTAATCAGAATATTATTTTCCTTCTATGTAGATAAATCAGTTAATTACAGTGTGTCTGCTGTGTGAAATTAGAATTTTCAACTCTTCTTGAATTATTTTATTATTAGTCATTACTCAGAGATTCTTTCCTGGCCACCAGAGTTGGATTTTCATTTTTTTTTTTTTTTTGGTATATTTGTGTGTCTCTGTGTGTGTACACAGGCACATGTGTAATATGTGTGCATATTTTTCCAGTAACATGTTCCCTATGCTTTATTGTATTGGGGTCTATCTCTAGGTAACTAAGATATTACTGTACATAAATATGCCTTTAAATTTTTATTATCTTTCCCTAAACCATTTGTTCATATTCTTGAAGAAATTTAAGTAGCAAGTTAAACTACATTCAAATACAAGGGGTCCCCAAAGTCTTCGTACAATAGATAGTAGTTTAAAACTACTCTGACTTTTGAGATACTCTGTATTAAAGACTGCCATTTTATCCATAAATCTTTACACATTTGATAAATACTTTAGCATCTATCTTCTTTATGTAAAGAAAATAATGATCCTTTACTTTTAAATATTTGAAACCTAATAATCACATATTTTAGAAGAGAAAGAATACATTTTTTAAAATTAATTATGAAGTGTACCATTTAGTTGATAATTTTTTTGTACATTCATGCAGTCAATTCAGTGAAATTTTCTTAAACAACTTCTGTTTCCAGAGAATTTTGTTTGGTGCTAGGAGAGAGATAAAACTTTAAAAAGATATAGATATTTTTTCTTATAAAGCATAAATTTAGACAATCAATCTAATTACAACCATACATCTTTTGAAAACCTTTCACTGAATCTTTTCTTAACCAAGAATGTGAGAGCTAATCGATACTTTCAAAGATTAGAGGGCATTATTTATCTTATTTATCTTGTCTTATACAGATAAGAAAAAAATATTTTAGAGAGATTTTTTTTTATTCTTTAAATTCAATGCTTGACTCTATTCATTGAAATGTGTTTATTGTCTTTGCATTATTAAGTTTGTTGTTGTTGCCACAACTTTTCTCTCAAATCTCTATAGCCCATTCATCTAAAATAACAGTGAGGAATGTTTCTCTAGTTCTTTAGGATAAGGCTGATATTTATGTCACCATGAAACAATATTGAAGTGTTAGGTTAGTATTCCATTAAAAAAAATGACTCAACTCAGATTAACAGTGCTTATTGCTGAATTTCGTATCTCAGGGTTTGATATTTTCCCTTTCTTTTCTGCCACTAATTTTATTATAAAGTGATGGTGACATTTCCAATTCTGTGACCTTTTTATTTGAATGTTTTATGTTCTAGAAATCATTTTAAATTGCCTCATTGAAATCATTATATCCTTTTCAAGAATTGTCTATCACCATTACAATAAATATCTGGGATTCTCCGGGTATTTAATTATATCAGAGTGCATCAGGATTATCTAAAGAGACTTTGATGTTTGGCTAACAACAAAGCATTTAAACCAGAGAAAACAATCGAAATAATTGCATGTTTTTAGTGAAAACGGATTTAGCATTCCAAACACTCAAATGACCAATGGATCCTCTTCCTTTTCTTTTTCCTCGATTTCATCATTCCTCTTCTCATAGTTATTTTCTTGTTAGTTGAAAAAGTAGTAATCAATTTATCTTGTTCTTCTTTTGCTCCTCCCCTACTTTTTCTTCTTCCTCCTCCTTTTCTTGTCTTCTTGCACCACCTTCTTTCTTTCTCCTTTGCTTTTACTTTTTCAGCTGGCAAAATTCTCTTCTTTGTCTGCTGGATTATCTTTTATGCTTCTCAGGCTACTGGATAACATAACAAGATGTAACAAAATGGCACCTCAAAACTGGGGTCTGAGAGCAGTTATTTTTATTTATTTGATTGAATGAGGCTTCTTCCATAAGAGGGATAGCAATATGACAATGTTCCTATAGAACAGGGCTTCTTAACCATGAGTCCATGGACATATAAAAAAATAAATAGATAGATTTTTGAGTGTTGTTTGAACTTGGGACTTCTAGTATTTTGGTAACTCCATTTCAATGTATTTAATTTTATTGCAAAATCAAATGTATTATATTTAGCTTTTTTAAATTATATTTAAAAACATTATTTTGAGGATTCTATAGGTTTCACCAGATTACCAAAGACAGATATACAGACATACGCAAAAGTCAAGAACTCTTGCTCTTTAGTTCTACAGTACTGACTAGCTGGATCCTCTAAAGAGAAAATCTGAAGACAAGTAGAACTTCTGACCAGGATGCAAAAAAAAAAAAAAAAAAAAAAAAAAAAAACCCAAAAAAACAGGAGATTACTTGAAAGACAGTAGGTATTTATGGGAAATATAGAGTGATAAAGATATGGAGTGAAAATTCCATAGATAAAAGATGTTTGTTTTTTTTTTTTGTCCCAGAGAAACACAGGAAAAAGAGACAAAGCAATATCTGCATAGTCATTGAATTAAATAAGAGCCAAGGCAAGGGTAGTTCATAATATTCTTTTATTGCCATTTGCATTTCATGAGGATTCCTGAGCTGATATCAAGGATCCTGAATACATGTGCACCAACACTGTATACAGAAAAAGTGAGCATAGTGTGTAAGGACACTTTCTGATTATGAAACATGAATTGTTTTTATGGTATACATCTGGAAATATGATATAACCATACCCTCTGAGCTGGAATATATTCAGTAACCATTAAAATGAATATATTATTTGTCCCCAAGAACAGATGATAAAATATATTCCCCTTCCCTCATTAGAGAGATGGGGGAGCTATATATTTGCATATGTTGTCAAAGGTGATTATTCTTTTGTCTTCCCCTGCAAGTTTTGCTTCACCACTTTTTTTTTAAAATTCCTACAAGGGAGAGGTAACTTGGGTAGATGGAGACAGAAACAGAGAGAGGGCAAGAATGCATAGAGAAGACATTGTGGTGAGAAGGAAGGAATCATTAAAACTAAAAATGATAGATTGTTTTCTTTTAATTTCATTTAACAACCTTTTAGTATCTTTTATATTAGGCAAAACATAATTTTGACCAAGTCCATGAGAGTAAGATCTCTGCCTTGTTTTCTCATGCAGCACCAGGCAAAGTATCTTACTACGTTAACATAGTCAAAAAATGCATTAGAGTGGATACATTTCCCTCAATGTGAATCCAGCATCTGCATACCTCAACAGATGGGTTTATAAGCTGTAAATTGCTTTGGCCAAAGAGAAGTAGATCTGATTGCTTAGTGGCCAAAGTTTTAGTAATGAGTTTCTTTCATTTGGCTAGGCTGGTCCTCTGATGACATGCACATAATCTACAATTGGTTTTTTTTTAGCTTGATAGTGCCTACCAGATTTAGTATACTGCTAGCTCAGCCTTTGAGAACTTAAAATCACCTCCAAAGAGTAAGGAAGCATTAAATTAGCACTTTAGTGGATGGAGGTCTTAAACCAAGAATTGGTTTAAAAAATGTTGAATTGCATATTGTTAAATCTTTTGGAAAGGTAAGGATTTACCCAACAGTGCCCTACTCCTGCCTAATGGAATTTCTGATTTAGTAAGTTAATTAAAATTAATGCAACTTTTGTGAGGCATACAACTTTTCATATCATGTCTTTTTGTCATCAGTCTATGTCCTGTGAGCTTCCACATTAATTGTACTTTGAGATATAGACAGTGACGTGAAGATATAGAGAACTATCATTGGTGGTAAAATAACACACTCATGTCTGTTTGCATGTAAATTACTGCTATTATGTGCTTTGGTGCTTCCTGAAATTGCAAAATAACAGTTGAGTTATAATTTTAGTAGTCAGTAACTATAGCTGTTCGTGAGCATTCATTATAGATGCCAGTTATTTATAAGAAGCATATAACTTTGTATTTACAAGTACAACATCTGGATAAGCATATTTGACATCATACAGGTATTTATTAGAAAGGGAGGTATCATGAACTATAATTCTTATTGAATTTCCTCTAACAGAATGACAATGTTCCAGGGTGTTTAAATTTCATTCAAAAAGCTGCAAAGGATTTTTACAAGTGGTGCTGTTTTAGATGGCGATTGGAAAATGTTTGGGAAATTACTGTTAAAGTGAAAGACAGAAAATATATGGCTAGCTTCTATACACTCCATATTTTAAAACCATGGGTAAATTGGATTTTATGTCAGGGTGATAGTAGCTTCTTGGCTCCAAATGAAATTAGAATCATACTAAGTGCCAAATGGCACAGATTCAGTCTAATCCATCATTTTCTAGACCTTGCTATGGCTTGGCTTTGCAAGTTTTTCACACTGGATGGTCTTCATAAAATTTAAGACCTTATTTCCACTAGACACTTAAGGTGGTAGTAAATAATTACATATACATACACGATAATTCAGTGTTTCCTATCAATCTCATTATGAAATTAATTCATCAGGAAATTTTAAGTAGAATCAACACATTTAGCTTGCTTTTCATAGGCAAAATTCTTTTTAAATTTAATACAAAATATGAAAATTGATTTTCAATTTTCTTTCAAAGTTAGCTGCCCTTTTAAAACATACACATATAAGTATTCAAGTCTTGTTTCTGCATTTGCAACATGTGGCACAGTGGATGGAGTGACAGACCTGAAGTCAGGAAGACCTAAATCCAAATCTGAGCTCAGACACTAGTTGTGTGACCTTGGACCTTGTTTGCCTCAGCTTCCTCATATGTAAAACAAATGGAGAAGGAAATGGCAAACCCCTCCATTATCTTTGCAAAAAAATAAAAAGCAACAGCAACAACAAAACCAAAACCCAAAACCAGAAACAGCCACAACAATGACAAAAAAACCCCAGCTCCAAATGGGGTCATGAAGAGTGAGGCAGCCTGAGCACCAGCATCTTTCATACATATCTCTTCTCCCCTATGATACTACAAAAGCCATGATGCATCCCCTTATTATCTTATACCTGCCTACAATTTGGTGGTTGGCTTCCCTCTTTCCAGTTTCTCCTCATTCTAATCTTACCTCCAACTTCGCTAACTGACTTTCCTAAAATGCAAATCTGGCCATATCACCTTATCAGGACTCCATTCAATAAAGTTAATTGTTCCTGATAGGATCAAATACAAAACTCTCCCTTTTGCATTCAAAGCCCTTCATACCGTGCTCCGTTCCTACCTTTACAATCAATTCTTCTTATTCCTTAGTTACTTCTGTGAACACTGTGATCTAGATCTGTGATCTAGCTTCATTTCTCTTTCTTATGCCAGGCACTCAATCTCCAGACACAAGGCATTTCCCCTAGCTACCTGCCATGCCTCAAACGCTTTTACTTCCTAGTCTCTTTCACATGCCTGTCAATCCATTCTTCCACTAGAAGTGTCTCTCAGATCTGCTTAATCTGTGTGCCTTCCTTCCCTCTGAGACTCTTCAAAGTTTGTACTGCCTCTTTCTGGTTTGTATTTAGTTGTTTGCACGTTATCTCCTCCATTATACTGGTTTTATGTTATTTTGCTTTGTTTCTAACTTTCCTTGTCTCAACAATACTTAGTGCAAGTGTCTGGCACATGGTAGGTGTCTCATAAATTATTGATTGGCTGACTTTGCCTGAGTGAAATTCCTCACATATTTAAGGCTTACCTGTTAAATTAAATGAAAACTTTTAGAAATCCATGGAAGCTAATATCAAGAAGAATTCAAAGCTATTAGAGTAGTTTGTTTTAGCTTTTTTACTAAATCCTGACTCCAAAGAATAACTAATAATGAAATAAGACAATTAAATAGCATTTTAAGGTCACAAATAATTTTCACAGTTTATCTCTTTAGATCCTGAAAAGAGCAATTTCCATTTTACAAATGAACAAACTCAACTCAGGGAGGTTGAAAGACTTGACCAGAGGCATTGCTAATACAAATTTGAGACAGTACTCTTAATAATAAATCTATTAACTCTAGTTTCTTCTCCCTTCTAGTACAGTTCTTTACTTGTGTTTATGATAGAAAGACTGGGGAAGACTATGGACCTCTTTTCAGAATACTGTTTTAAAATGAATGATATACATAGCATTACAAATGAAACAAATCATATTAAAATAAAGATGCAATTTTTCCCTTCTAACTTTATGGACTACCTGACCTCTATCCAAGTTTAAGAAGTATAATTCTAGTATATTAATTTTAAAGGATAATAATTTTTAGAGTATAAGTAAAACTGTGAAATAAGTGAAAATCGTTTTAGGGGTCCTTCTACATCCAGAAGAACCAGTCCTTTCCTCTCTCCTGGCATTGTCAGACCTGAAATTTAGAGCTCATCCTTATTCCGCTCCCCCAACTTTTTTTTTTTTCTTTTGGCTAATCCTTACTTAACTGTTAACTGATAAGAAAGGTATTAATTGATAAAGGTTGAGGGCTTTACCCCTCCTAGAGTGATTTGCATTTTAATAGAGGACTCTCACATTCCTGTGACTCTGAGGAATTAACCTGTAATAGCTGAATAGAAATCCCCAAGGAGTTGTTTTTAGGGTAGCAGAAGGATGCCATTCTCTAGCTGGCAGGGTTTTCTTGCTTATGAAAGCAGCCCAGATGAGGATTCTTAAAGAGAAGCTAGAAAAAGTTTTAAATGCTAACCTCTCGTTAGTTTTTACACATATCTATATAAACACCATATGCGGGCGCACACACACAAACACACACACACCCATTTCATCTCTCCTGAGGGAAAACAAATCTGGAGCATACATACATACATACATACATACATATATATGTTGTGTATGTGTGTGTATATATACATATGTATATGTATATATGTGTGTATATATACATATTATATATAATTCTTCATTAAAGTTTGGTAACAACTTAAGAGCTGGGTGGGTTTCAAAGCTTGTGTGAGAGAGAGCTGTCCAGCAAATAAGAAAAGAGAAAATGAAAAAAGGGACAAGTTTGTGTAAGTCACAAAGTCTCAGTCAAGGGGTAAGGAAACAAGTCTAACATCAAAACCCAAAGTTACAAATCTCCTCCTAAATGAAGAGCTTGTAGGCAGCTCAATGACATTGGACCTGCAAGTGACATGCAGTCAAAGACCTAAGCAGGTGCAACTACAAAATCTCCCTTGGACTCATAGATTCCTAAGAGAAATTTAATACTTTGGCCAACCAAAGGAACTCAGAATACTGAGGGGATATAAATGTTTTGAGTACCAAAGATTTACTAAATCATTGATTCTGTTTATAATCAGAAATAATGTTGCTATTGTAAGTTCATAGTTTTAATGCCTAGTTTTTGGAAAGTGAAGCATGTGGAGGCAAACTCTATATTTTGATTATGGCAGTAGATTGTACATGACTGAAACATCCAGAGGAAAACAAGATTTCTGGTCAGTTTTATGAATGTTTCAGACTACTAGCTACTTGAAATCATAATTCTAGCTTGTTGAGATGTGACATTTTATATCCCTCCAGTATTAATATTTCATATTTTTTATAAATTTAGCAAATCTACAGAATGCAAGTGCATTGATAATAAGGACTGTTTTGTTTTGGTTTTTTTGTGTTGTTATAGCCTAATACAGAGCCCCCCAATTTTAAGTCTCATAAAGGTCAATGAAGGAAAGAATGAATGAATAGGTTAAACTGAATAAATGTTTACTGTACTTCTCTGTACCTTGCTAGACTGTGTTATACTTCAAAGCTATGGTACAGAGAGAAAACTATTAGATTGGAAATCAAATGACCTGTCTTGGAATCCTATCACTTACTATATATGTAGTATGGGCAAGTTACTTAAATTAATCTCTATAGGCTTCAGGCAGCTTTCTAGAATTTATGCTCTAATTAAAACAGCTGGTTGAGAGATTCCTTTGTGGAAGGATTTTTTGAGTTGCTCTCCTTGAGGTAATCATAGATTCTTCAGTACTTTGGTATCAACTATTTGTTGCCTTGAGGAAGACCTACATAACATCACTATGCTAGAGTCAAGTTTCAGTGAGACTGACTACAGATGATCAAAGGAATACAAGGTCCAAATGTTCTATCGCAGGTAGGGCACAAATAATGGAGAACTCACACAAGGCAATCATTCACATGGTGGTCAGAAGAAGTGATACAAGGATACTCTCAACGTTTCTGTTAAGAACTTAAGAATGTTGGAATCAGTAACAACATTTACAAAAGTAAAATCAAATTATTGGCTATTAGGTTGGAAATGTTATGGAGCCGATATGGTATAAGGTAGGAATATGGTTGCTTCTAAGAATTTGATCCAAGGATTCTCATCTAATTTTCCAATGCTAAAAAGAGAAATGGGGGTAGGGGGAAATAAGTGGTAGTTAGTAGAGGAACAGGGTCTATATTCAGTCTTCCAGAGATAAGAGAATGAGTGAACAGAGAACCTGGATGAATTTGAAGACCACATGTTGGATGGAGAAGGGGGGATGTGGAAGTAATATCAGAATAAACAATGTCATATAATTCTAAGCTGGGCCCTAACTTATAGATCATCTAGTTTTAACCTTTTATTTTACAGAGTAGAAGCTGAGCACAGAGAAACCATGTGACGTGACCCAAGTGATGTAACTATTAAATGTCATATCTAGAATTTGATGTAAGTTCAACTATAATAATGTAAAACTTTGTGGTTGGTCAAGGGGAAATGGTAAAACTATTCTATTAGTTTCTGGAAAAAATAATTAAAATAAACATTTATCGTATCATACATTCAGATTCTCACAAACATTTACTAGTACTTAATAAAGACTTAAGAATGGTAAGATGTATTCACCTACTTGAAAGTCTATCTCCAAGTTTGCCTTTACAAAGTCTGCTATCTATCCTGGGACTGCATTCCTTTCTTACCTCAACCTCTTAAAATCTTACTTTCCTTCAAGACTTATCTCAAAGGTTACCTCATTGAAAAAAAATCTGTTCTTATATGTCTCACCTTCCATTTCCAACTGTTGGTATCCTACCTTTAAATTATTTTTGTATTTATTGTATATACAGTTAGAAATGTGCTTGACATAGAGATTCAAGCATCAAGGGGAATTTATTAAAGGACAGTCCAAAGGATATGGGCTTATGTTTCTGGCCAGAAGTGGGCTCCATCTTTCTTCATCAAGAGGGAGTACTGAATACAGAAGTGAGACAAGCTTTATATTGTTAGTTCAGGACAGATCCTCCCATCAGAGAACAAACTGATCCATTTTTTTCTGGGTTACAATCTCCTAGACACCTCAATTATATGTATTCCCTTAAATACGTGTAAGTATGCACCCTTCTCTCGTCATTGGTCTCATGTTCAGATAATGAGGTTCTAATTTTATGTAGGTGTGTGTGCTTTATATGTATGAGGTTTACTAAGTTGTATAATGAAGAAAAGTTTTCCTGTGCTCGTTGACCCCCACCAGTTTTGGCTAGTTTCAGGCTTAGACCCTTTTATCACAATTAGGCTAGCTTCTTCTCCTGAGCGCTAATTGGTCAGTGTTTGCTATCTTATGCCACCTTGAAACTACAACATTTTATGTAAACCTAATTTGCTAGTGTTTGCCACAATTCTTATTTTTATTTACTTATTTCTTTTATTCATTCATCCCTCTATCTATCCATTTATTTCTTTAACTGAATATACATTTCTCTCTTCTTATCCTCTTTCTTTTAGTAGGAAATTTAAGCTCCTTGAGGTCAGGGATTGATTTCTTTGTATTCCCAGAAGCTAGTTTCATACTTGGTAAATATCATAATAAATGTAATAATATATGATGGAATATAATACATCATAATAAATGCTATTAAATGAATGAAAAAAATGATAGTAGATAAAGATCAAACCTAATCACATAGGTATCCCACTACAATATTGAATACCACTCCAAGATAAGAATGGAAAGGCAAGGGAGGAGTTGGAATGAAATGGCTTTCTTTAAGGCTCACTGGTTTTCCCATGAGGCAAAAAGTTGATAGATAATGGCAGCAAAGTGTTATTATGTACAGGACATTCATCCAAAGGCATCAGGTTGGTTTTACACATGACAACACCTTTTCTAGAGTGGGAATTTCTATTGTTTTGGCATTTACAATAGGGAGATAATTATTTTATTGGTTCATTTGGAAAATTAGGGGCCTTAATAAACTCTGGTCTCAATATTTGAATTAATAACATTAATTTTTAGTACTGAATAGTATTACTTTAGCTAATAGAATTTAAATAATTATGAATTCTACTTCTGAAAAACAAAACAAAACTTATAATTGTGTGGGGTTTTTTTTGGATTTTTTTGTTCTTTTTTTCATCACCAGTATAGTACAGCTTCTTATTACCTTTGGCCTAAGCTACAATACTCTCCTGATTGGTCTCCATGTTTCCATTCTCTTTCCCCCTCTAATTCAACTTGTTAAATTCAACTTTCTAATTTACAGTTCTGAGCAAACCCATGCTCTGCTCACAAGCTTTCTAGATAAAGTTCAGACTCTTGAACCTGGCATGCAAATCTTTTTTTGAAAAAACTGTACAATATCTACTTATATATATTTTGTGGCATTATAGTATTTCCTACAGTGAAATACTATATACTTTTCAGAAGCACCTACGTGGCATAATAGATGGAGTCAGGAAGAACTGAGTTCAAATCCAGCTTTAGAAACTTACAAGCTATGTGAATCTAGGCAAGTCACTTTAACCTGCTTGCCTCAGTATCCTCAACTATAAAAAGAGCACTTATTCTGAAGGTTGTCGTGAAGACCAAATGAGATAATACTGAAAAATCCCTAACAAAATTCCTGGAACATGATAGGTGCTATCTAAATGCTTTTTTCCAGTCCATTTTATAGATAAACCAATAAGTCATCATTCCCCTTCAAGATTCAGCTGAAACACCATCTTCAGGAAGCTTCCCCTGATGGCTCAATCTACAAATGATCTTTACCTCTTCAGAAATTTCAGAACATTTTGGTTATATTCCTTTTATTCATTAACTATATTATATTGTATTATGTTATGTTATAATATATCATATCATATTACATTATATTATATGTAACCTACAAGGGTCTGGACTAAAGGGGATCATAGTGAAGCTGGAATAAGCTAGGAAATATGTGTTGACATACACACTGTAACAGGTTGCATATAATTTTTTCCATGTTATTTTTGTTTCTGTTGCTCCATCTTGTGTTCTGAGAATGTAAGCTCCTTGAGGGCAGAGGATAGATTTTTATTTTTGTGTTTTTTTTTATTTACTTCATTGCCTAACAGAGTGCTTCAGATTTTCATAATGATAAAATTAAATTGAAATCCCAAGAAAGAATACGAAAGTTTAGACTGTCCTTTAAAAGTAACTTTATCCTATATTTTATAAGATTACATATTTATATGTTGTCTTCCTCACTAGATTTCTTAAAAGCAGGAATTGTTTTGTGACTTTCCGTATACCCTCTGCTTAGCACAGTACCTGACCTATATTATGTGGTTTATAAATGTTTGTTCACTTGACTTGACTTAGACCTCAATGGATGTAGGATTAGGGGCAAATTTATTTGCCTTTTTGTTTGTTTTGTTTATTTTATTTTTAATTTATAGAATAAAACAAGCATTTCCATAACAGTCTAATGAAAAAGATGATCACACATGAAACTGTAAATATATTATATACAACTTACTATTCCTTTTAAATATATAGTAATTGTCATGTAAATTTCTTTTTTTTTTTTACGGGGAGTTTTAAAACAGAACAATCATTTGATTAACAAAATCTAGAAAGAAATTACATAAATGGGCTACATCCCCTTCTAACTTCACCCCAACACCAAAATGTTTCATGCAGATAAGGCCAGATTAAGGCAAACTGAGGCAAAAAGAGAGACAATGGCTCTGGAGTTGTCTTTCCTGTTTAAAGATGGAATAAAAGCTTATATATAAAATATATATAATATAAATATAAAAATAGAATATAAATATATATTTATATAATATATTATATATAATATAAATATATGAATATATATTTATATTATATAATATAAATATTTATATATAAAATATATATTGTATATATAAAATATAATTATTATTGGTTATAAAATATATATAAATATATAAAATATAAATATATTTTAGAATATAAAAAAGGATTAAAAGTGGCAGGCTAGGATGACTATTGGATGAGGTAAGAGAAAGGTGCACTGAATAAGGGAGGTGAGGAGAATTATAAAAGAATAAAACCTCAGCATATGTATATGCTTGCATGTTTGAATATATTGTGTGTTCATCCTTCATTGCCAAAGAAGATCATGCCATCAGAGAAATGATGACATGACTCACACTTGACTTTGTTTTGAGTGAGGGAGGGCTGTTCAGGTCACCAGTCTCACTTCTCCCCCAGAGCCCTCTGAATCCAGTGAACCTATATTCATCAGGATGACTGGAGATGTTCCAGGATGCACAGGGAAGTAATCACTGAATAGGAAGGGAAGGGAAGGGACTTAGGCAGTAAACCCCAAGTTAACTGGGCATCTTCTGGCCATCCATTTTTACCCTTGTTTAGAGAGGAATTCAATTTTCTGTGTTAATGGGGAATGGTAATAGTAAGTTGATTTAAACTTTAAAAGAAGTATTTTTCTGTTTTTTAATACCCTAGAAAGGCTGCCAAGCTAATTTTCAAAGAGAAGCAAGACTATGGCATATTAGAGTTCCATTAATTCCATTTAATAATTTGTTGTTAAAAGATGGGGCCAGTGAAGGACACATGCACATATGTATGTGTATGTTTAAATATATGCGCCATACATGAATCTACACATATGAACTAATTTACTACTGCTGGGACTTCTTCCTTTGATCTTCTTATCCCCATTGCATAGTATAGTTCCTAGCATTTAATAAATGCCTATTGATAGAGGTATTGATTGATATGTATCCTAAATGGATGCACGTTGTCTTTGAATTAAGGACAGTTACATAAGTTCTGTGTGTGTGTGTGTGTGTGTGTGTGTGTGTGTGTGTGTGTGTGTGTGATAGATCGCCTTTGGGAGTCTTATGAAGTTTATGAACTCCTCAGAATAATGTTTTTAAATGCATAAAATGAGACCCATAGAATTACGAAGAAAATTGATTATATTGAAATGTAATTATCAAAATATATGAGGAAAAATCATGATCAACAGATCAAGAACCTGGAGAGTATTCAGTGTAGCTAAAATAACAAAAAACAAAGCAAAACAAAACAAAAAAACACTGTTGTTATTTTGTGTTTAACGGAAACCAACTGACATGAACATTTCCTCCTACAAAGAACAATACCACCACCCTCAGAAACAACAAATAGGTTGGGGGAGGCGGGGATTGCATATGAAACTATGAAATTCTCTTGGGAACAGATTGATCCTTTTATTTAAGTTCATAATAAATGTTATTTTCAAAGCCATCCTGCTTATTTCTGTTCCTCGCCAAACCTCTTCCTGTTCAACTCTGTTTGTTTGTTTGGATTTTTAATGCTCCAAAATTATTTCTCTCCCTCCTGTCTCCAAAACACTCCCTTCACCTAAAAACAAAATATAACAGAGAACCACTTACCTAGTGTCAAATAAACATCTTGCAAATAAGCTTCATTAGGCAAAATGAAACCATATATCAGTAATCCCCAAAATGTCTTGTTCTATTTGCTAAAAAAAGCTGGGATATTTAGAGAAGGCACTTTACTCTGCAGAATAGGGGCATTAACCATAGAATAAAAAATGTAGAGCTGGATGAGAAAATGCTTCCAATCCAGGTTCTTCCATCATCTACACAGAAGGAAACTGAGGCTCATTGACTAACCTAAGATACATAATAGTAAATTTTAGACAGGATCTCTACCCAAGTATGATGCAAAAGCCACCATACTTTCCACTATATTACTTATTAAACAAACAAACAAACAAACAAACAAACAAATAAATAAATAAATAAATTTCCACAAGTAATGGATATTTGCTTTCTACTTTTTTTTTTTTTTAATTTCATCGTTGAGGTAAAGATTTAGCGCTAGTAGTGCTAGTACTAGAATCAGGAAGTTATTGTTGTTCAGTGGTTGTAATGCCAAGTAAAATTAGGATCTTTTGTTGTTTTTGCTTTAGTAAAATCAAGTGCCTGATTGAATTTTGCCTTTATTAATCAAGAGTCTACTAGGAGTAAAGAAACAAGAGTTTCTTTAACTAGAAACAGTGTATGTATTTGTATAGTTGATGTTATTAAGATCTTCCCCACCCATTAATGGGCCTACCCATTAAGTGGAGTTGGATTAGGGAAGATTTGTAAGAATGCCCACAGATTTTGTTAACGAGGCACTGACTATCAAGAGTTGGGATACCCTTTGGCTCTAAAAAAGGTATAAATAATCTGAGGGTGAGGTTTTACTTTAGGTTCTGGGAAGCCACTAAAGAGCCCCCTGATTTTGAGAACCCAGATGTCTTGCTTCTCTCTCTGGTAACTGGTCAGATAGCTATATCTGTCTCCTGAATTATGGTCAGGCAGAGGAAGCCATGTCTGTTGATTAGTTTGGGACTTACTGGTTGGAAGTGTTTGTTTGTCCAGATGAGGACTCTGGGAAGCTGCTTAAGGATCCCCCTGGCTTTTAGAATCCAGATGTCATGCTTCCCTCTCTGGTAACTATGGTCAGGCATTTGGACCCCCAATTGTCTTTTGAATTCAGAGGAAGCTATGTCTGTTGACTTTTGATTTCTCTGTATTTTCTTTAAAATTCAAGGTGGTGACTCCCTCAACTAACTGAATGATATATGTATTTGGTTAAAGGAATGATACATGTACTTGATTAAAGTGATTGTTAACCCCTCAAAAGTTGCCTTTCCTTTTATGAATGCAGATCTAAGAACCTGTGATAGCAGGTGCCCCTGTGTGTATTGGTGTGCTTACTGATAGAGTCATGTGACTCATTATGACCCTGTTACCATTGCACATCAACACTGTACATGGAGTTTTCTTGGTAAAGGTAATGTAATGATTTGCTATTTCCTTCTCCAGTGTATTAAAGCAAAGAGAAGTAAAGTGATTAACCCAGGGTCAGGAAACTAGTAAATTTTTGAAGACCCATTTGAACTCAGGTCTTCCTGACTCTAGCCCTAGTAACCTATCTACTGAGCCACCCAGCTGTCTTGACTCAGGAGGACCTGAGTTCAAATTTGTCCTCAGATTATTATTGCCTATGAAACTGTGGACAAGTCATTTTAACCTATCTTTGCCTCAATTTCCTCATTTCTACAATGGGAATAAAAATAAAATCTCTTAGGATTATTGTGAAGATACAATGAGATTATTATTGTAAAGTTCTATATAAATGCTAACTTATTATTACCTTGGTCTTATCTGAACTATCTCCCTCATCAATCTCTAAGATTAGATTCTTAACTGACTTTTGAACAGAAATAAAACAAAAAAAAATGTCATCTCTCATTCTAACTTTTCTTTGTTTCAGTCTGGGTACTTAGGTTCTCTTTACTGTATTCTCTGCCCAAAACCATGTGTTATTTTCTGGAGAACACACAAGTGCATAATGTAGATGCATGCATACATGTTTCTGCACACATGAGCAGAAAATGTTATCATGGGGATTCAACTCAACAAGACAGTTTAGAGATGTGAATATTGATCTTCAATGTTTTATTGACATCTTCTAGGGATAAACACATCTGTACCTGAAAACTTCACAAAAAGATAGGTCAAAAAATGACTACTCATGTATAATGTCCTTCAGTTGGCCATGGAGATAGAAAAGCAAAACAAGATGCAATCTGCCATCAAGATGTTTAATTCTAATAAGCTGATGAGACCAACGTACAAAATTTTATGAGGATAAGTGGTAGGATCATAGGTTTCAAGTTTAATGTGATCTAAATGACCATCTAGTTTATCTTCTTAATTGCTAGATAAAGAAAGTGAAGCCTAGGAAGATAAAATGACTTGACTAAAGTCATACAAGTAGAATTCATTGAACCTAGATCCTTTGAATCTGCAGGTAATATTCCTTTCATGGTATCATATTACTTCCTACTATTAGTGGACCATGAGACATGATAGGGGTACAAATGCAGAGGTTTCAGGGATTTGACTGCAGAGGTCACTTCTAATTGAGCAAGAGGAGGGAGGTGTGGGGAGAATCAGAGGAGTTTGAAGGTTTGGTGCTTGAGCTGGACCTTGAAAGAAGTGATAGATTTATATAGCTAGAAATGTGAAGCAAGAAGATTCTACATATGGAAAACAATATATATCAAAGTAAAAAGGAAAGAAAGGTCAGAAAAATGTGGAATGATATCTAATATATTTTAGTCAGAAAGGGGAGTTCAGGAAGTATAATGATATATGATAAGATTGGAAAGAAAGTTTGGAGTCAGATTGTAAAATTAGCTTGAAAACCAAGCTAACGTCTACACTTTATTCTATTAATATAGTTATAGGCTCAATGCAATGGAAAGTCCCTGAGGATTTAGTGACAAGGGAATGACTTAGATATATGCATTAGGAAGATAACTCTGAAGGATGTCTGTGGTGAAAAAGAGATTAGGGAGAGGAGAAAGAATAAAGGAAAAGATACCATTCAGGGGGTCATTATAATAGATTACCTGAGAAGTAATAAAAATCTGAATTAGCATGTCAGAAACAGGAAAAGGAAGAGAAATAGATATCATGGAAGTAAAATCTATTGGACTTGATAGATGAATAAGGGTGAGGATGTGAAAGATGGAAAAGATAAAAAAATTATGCTAATTTGCAATTAAATCCATTGTAAAGTTTGCAAAGTGCTTTAGAAATATCTCATTTTCATTTTCAAAATAACCCTGGGAAACAAGTACTATTATTATCTCCATTTTACAGATGAGGAAGCGATTCAGTTTCCTAACATAGCACTGGTATAAAGACTACATTTCGTAGGCATACAACAATAAGTTCAGCACAATGGCTCTGCAAATCTTCAGTTTGGTAGTCATTCTAGTATCTCTTCTCTCCCATACTTTCCTTCAGAACCTCACCAAAACTGAACTATTTCTGAAAATGCATGCATCAATCTTATTATCATTGTATGTATCCCTAGGAAGTGTACTGCCAAGGTAGGCAGACATATCCACAGCATTCAAAAGTTCTCTATTTGTTGCATCTAATGGTTCCACTTAAGGTTGGTGTGGTGCTGGCTGATGGAGTACCTGTATTTTCTTGTGACGCTTGGACAGTCTACCAGCACCATGCCAGTAAATTAATCGCTTCCATTTGAATTTTCTTAGGAAGATTCTGACAGGATAAGTTACTAGATACTGAGGTCCTTTTTCTAACTAAATTGTTGAGCATTCCAACTCTATTGTAGAGAGTACAACTATAATGGACTGGCCTTGTTGTTTGAATGCCAAACATATACTCACCTAAAAGACTATATTGTATGGAGAATTTACACAGATCAAGCACTCACATGGTAGTCAGAAGAAGTGGTACAAGGACATTCTCAAGCTATCTCTTACAAACTTTGAAACTGATTGTGTGACATGGGAGACACTGGCATAGGACCTCTCAGCATGGAGAACATTCATCAGAGAAAGTGCTGTGCTTTATGAGCAAAGCAAAACTGAAGTGGCTCAAAATAAATACGAGATGTGTAAATTTAGAGATTCTACTGCAAATGTTCACATGGTCTATTTGTGCCAACTTTGTGGTAGATCGTTCTGAGCTCTTAGTAGTATGATCAGTCACAGTCAGATGCATTGTAACTTGACTCTGACATAGTGATGCTATTTTGGCCCTCTTGGAGAAGGAAGTACAATAACCAACAGATGAGGATACTGAGGCAGATGAAGGGTTAATAACTTATCCAAGCTCTCAAGCTAGTAAGTCCAAGAATGGGTTTGAAGTCAGGTGTTTTTGCGTACAGTTTCAGTTCTATCCACTTCTCCATTTAGATGACATGAGGAAAAGATAATGCACAGGTTTCAGCTTGGAGAGACTAGGAGAACTGGAGCAATGTGATGAAGGCCATCTTTGGACCAAAGATGAATTTCATGTTTACCATGTTGAGTTTAAGGTCATAGGAAAAGTTGAAGGCCAGGTGCAAAGAAAAAAGAAATGAGGTAAAAAAAAAAATTACCTTTTATATTGGTATAAGCAGAGTTATTTACATAAAAAAATCATCCATACTTCCAAGCAATTTATATTCCAACAAAAAAAAATATCAACACATGGACAGTAGTTTAAAGCATGGGAGCAGTGAAAAGACAAAAAAAAATTCCCTTTTGCTTCAAAGACCCCAAAAGGGGAAAGTGTAGCAATCCTAGAAAATAGAACTAGAACAAATTCTGCAAAGAATTTACTTCATAGCAGCCATAGAGCAATATTCTCACATTTTTAGTAACTTTAAAATCAATGTTTCATTTGCTATACCTGTGGTGTGGTGAGGTACATTTTACTTTATGACATGTACCAAGGACTCAACAAATTAATCTGCTTTATCCATACAAGGTCCCCATCGCAGCAAAGACTGTCATTTGCAATAATCTTGGAATTACAGTAGGCAAAACTGGCATTAATCCCAGTTTATTGCTAAAATCGGACCTTCATGAAAAATCTACTCCCTTTTCAGGAAAGCAGGTTAGGAAGAAAATAGTGTCACCCAGAGGCATTGAGTTCTTAAGAAAAATAAAACTTATTTTATGATATCTTTTCTTAAAATATTTGGTATTCACCTGAGTCTTTGCAGCATCCACCAAGCATATTCTCCCAGCATATTCTTACTCAGGCTTGTTTGCCAAAATAAATAGTAGCATGATATGTCTTGTTATAGAACTTGAAACTCAGATATTGCTCCCCCTCCTCTAATATTTGCTCTTCAAGTCAGAGTAAACTGAATGAAAAGTATACTTTAAATTCAGGGAGACATAAATGTAGAAAGAAAAATATACTGATGGGATGACTTGAAATGAATCTTGAAATGTTAGGGGAAAATATGTCTGGAGGTCAAAATAAACTGTTGTAAAGATAAGGGGAAGTTAGAGCAAAATAAAATCAGACTACTCCACCAAATTCCCTAATCTATATACAAGCTGACAACAACACGGATGAAGACCCTGAGGTGGATCTTGAGGTCCAGACCAGTGGAATCAGTGCTTCTCCTAGCAGGTTCTAGCATTCTTAAGAATCTACAGTTCTTAACACACTCCAAAACTGGCTCCGTTTCCTCCACTCCAGTACTTTTCACAGCTTGAAGAAAACCTGCTTTTCCTATTGCTTTTATGGCTGGTCACTCAATTTGACAGGCATATCCCAAAGCGGACTTTTTCAATGGGAGGAATCAGGATAGAAATAAAATCTATCTACCAGAAGAATAATTGATTCTGAATGGAAAAAAAAAGACTCTGCCCTTAGTGCTGTCAGTTGACTGATAAATCATAGATCAAAATCCTTCCTATAAAATATTGAAGGAAGCCTTACACTCCTCAGGCGCAGACTGGTGCTTTAATGATTTGCGCATACTAAAGACTATTTGAATCTAGAATAAATTCCAAAAGCTGTGCTGAGGTTCAATTTTCTCTTAGCCAAAGACCCATATGCTCCAGAGACTTCTAATCGTACTATTGTGTGTGTGTGTTTTCTGAAAGAGTTAAGCATTTGGGGAAGAAAACATTTAAACCTATAAATCATGGGAGGGCTGATTTTCATCAGTCTCTGTCACACCCTACAGAGACTATAACCACAAAATGTTAAAGTGACAATAACAGGTGAATCATTTGGCCAAGTGACTTTCTTGTATTTTTGTTTTTGATCTATTTAAATTCAATTGTGTTGGTTGATATATTTTTTTTCTTCAGTTGAATTAGGTTCGGGATTCAGGCTCCAGGGGAGCAAGGCCTAGAGACAGAAGCAATTCCTTACATTTTTCTACCCATCTCCAACCTTTTCCCTGATTCACCTTTACAAGTTAAAGAGAGAAGGGTTCTGGAACCCCTAGATGTGCCCCTCTCCTGAATCCTACTTTTTTTTAACAACAACCATTGCAATAGGTCATTTGAGGACAAAATGGAATCATTTGATTGCTTGACTGAATTGAACATATTGATAAGTTGGCATGTAAACAGAGTCCCAGCACATAGATAAGTACCTACAAAATATATAGAAAGTAATATTGATATAGGGGAATGGAAGAAGCAACAAAGGCCTTAAGAGGTTATACTTGAGATGAGCTTTGAAGGATGCTGGTTATTCCAAAGAACTTTAACGTGCACAAAGTACTTTCCTCAGAATAACATTGTGAGCTTAGCAATGCATGTATTTTTATCCCTGTATAACAGATAAGGAAACTGAGGATCAGAGGGGTCAAGTAGCCAAACCACAATTATAAAACTAGTAAATGACAAGAGCCACATTTCAGTAACTTATTTTCTGACTCCAAAGCCTGGACTCTACCACACTATATGCCTTTTTGGGGGATAGGGAGGAGTATGGTGGGGAAGTTGGGGCATGAGGGTAGAAAGCAACTTCTCAAGTCAGATATGTGCATTCTGTTCCCATGTTTTACCTAATAGAATCTTTAGGTTTCTTGATAGAACACTTTATCAGTCATCTCCTAGCCAAGAACTTAGTTATTAACTTTCTCTTTTTGTCTGTCTCTGTGTCTATTTCTGTCTCTGTCTGTCTTTCCTTTTGTATATTTACTGAATTTTTACTTGTGTCCATGTAATATCTACCCTCATAGAAGGTAAGTTTCTTGGCAGAGGATAGTTCTTTTTGTCTTTTTCCCTAATTTGCTTTTAGATGATGAATATGTGTTAACAAATATTTTTTGAATTTAATCTGTTATTCATTGCTTATACCATATACCTTTTTCAACAATGGAAAAAATGTTTAAGTTCCTACTATGTTTTAAGTGTTGAGAATATAATTTTATTCTTTTTTCCTCATTTTCATTGAAAATATTGTCTTTATATTCATAATTTTATACTCATTTTTGCTTTAAAATATAATGTACCTATAATTTAAATTTGTTAAATGTAGGTATTTTTTCAGATAAATGATTATACCTTTTTAAATTGAATTCTTCAGTAAAGTAATGATACTGTCTGTCCTAAAAATGAAATTATTCCCTTCTCTTCTTTTCCTGTCTCTTCCCTTTTCCCTTCCCTACCTATTTTTCCCTGCCCTGTCCTTCCCCAAACTGGTAGCCCCAGATTCCAAGGACTTACCACATTAATGATAAATTTTGTGTGAATGCCAGATTACCTTAACCCATTATAGCTTAGAACTCCTGAGCTCAACAGATCCACCAGCCTCATCCTCTCCGGTAGAAGAGATTACAGGTATAAACTTCCATCTCTAACTTGCTGAATTTTAAATATGGGTAACATAAATGTGAAAGGGGAAAGTTTAATGAAGATGATACCCCAGTATGTGCTGGATCATTTGGATCTCTCTTCACGATGGAGAAGCACATGAATAATTAATGAAAGGAGACGAACGATTGTATATGAAAATCAACCAACTATCTAATTTTACTACAAGAGAGAATGCATGAAAGGGAGTAACATTAAATTGGATATGTAGGTGAGAGACAGATTGTTGAGGGCTTTAAGTGCCAGGCTGAATATTTTGTATTTTTTCCTGTAAGTAATAGGGCTTAGTCACAAGAGATTTTTCTGAAGAAGAATAAAAAGTCAGTTCTATATTTTATGAATTTCATTTTGACAGCTCTGTGGAGGATGAATTAGAGTAGGACGAGACTGAGGGCAGGGAGACCAATTAGTGGGATGTTGCAATAATCCAAGGTATTAGTAAAGAGAACCTGAACTAGGGTAAAGTTTGTTTGAAGGAAGAGAAGGGGATAAATATGAGAGATATTGATCAGAAAGAATATCCTCTGCCATTGGTCACTATCCTTCTATAAGACACCATTACCTACACTATCATGTCTAACTCATCTGCCTCCCAGATTATATATAGCTTCCAATGCCAACACCCAAACAATTCTATCTTCACATATTTATTTGTGCAAGATCAAGAAATAATAAAGATAGAAAAATACAGATGGCCATATGTATGCATCTATAGATGTGTATGTGCATGCACAGGTACACATACATACTCACATACAGACCTGTGTCTCTCTATGCTTTTATTCTGCCTTGATATTAGATAATAAGTATTTCAAGTATAGGAGAAAACACATATTCTTACAGAAAAATACAGACTTTATATGTTTATTTTATAATACTGATTTAAAAATATGAATTGAATACCCTGTATATTCAAAGCATGATAGATAGATAATAGATGATAAACGATGGTCCCAATGGAGGAAAAATTAACCAGTCAAGGAGCAATCATTTTTGTAGTTCCAAAACAAAATCAACTTGTCTGTTGTTTTTTTTTGTTAATTTTATTTATTCATTCATTTATATTTAATTCTGAACTTAAGAAATAAAATGTTTCTATGTGTATAAGCTGATATGTGTTAATCATATTAATTTATAGACTGTCATGGCTTCTTGATGTGAAACATGAAACCCACACAATTGACTAGCTATCTTTCCTTTTCAATGTCATTGCTTACACTCATTCAGGATGCAGCTCTAGTTCCTTTCTACTGACTGTTAATATGAAGATACAGATGTTGAGATGAGATTTAGGAGGAGGATTTACTTTAAATGAGATATTTAATCTCTCAGTCTAAGTACTTTGACATGGCATTTAAATAATAATTTTCTATTTTCATATATAGAGATAGTGTTATTAGACTTATCAACAAAGGCTATGATTTACATATTTTTATTTTTTAGCTTGTTTTTCTAACATTAGACATAGACTTACCTTATCATCTTGCCCAGTTTCATCTTGCCCAGTTTCCAGTGCAATCATCTATCTGGACAACTGTCCCACATGAGACTTGGACTTATATTTGTTTTCTCTAAACCAATGGTATCAAACTCAAATATAAATGGGTTTCACTAAATCTTAGATTAGGATCTCTGTGGTCCACATATTGACTCAGAAAACCACAGATGTTTGTGTGTGTATATGTGTGTATGTATATATAATGTGTGTACATATGTGTGTGCATATATATGTGTATGTATGTGTGTATACACACACATCAACACAATAAAATTCGATAGGAACTACATTTTAATCTGGTTCAGTCTGCTCTCCAGAATGTTTTGAGATGACTGCATATTTGACACCTCGGTTCTAAATCACTGAACTAACAGTCACAGATATAGTCCTATCTTTCCATTGTCAGAGATTTGAATCTTACCATTTAAAAAATAAACTTTTATCTTATGAAGTGAAATGCAATGAGCTATTATTTTGTGGTTATCAGGAATAATGTTCCCATTGGGAAATTAGTGGTGAACCATGCTACCATTGCTTCTAGAAAGCATTTGGACTAGTGGAATGCCATCCATTTGGCACATTCATAGAGGCCTATAAATATGGACAATCCTTTGATAAATAAATTTAGACTCTATGCATCAAGTGTCTTCATTTTGGAAAGGCTAATTTATGAAAATAAATTCCTAGACAATTTTATGCTATTAAGTGTGTGAGGGGAGAGGGAGGTCATTCTTTTTCCTTGACAGTAGCTAGATTAAAGATGAAACGGACCTTAGAGATCATCACATTGCAGATTTAAAATTCATCTAGTTCAACGCTATCATTTTACAAATGCGGGAACATATTGTTTTGTTTGATTTCCGAGATTCCTTTTTTAATAAATCTAGGCACAGTACCTGATTTATAGGGTGAGGAATACTCAATGTAATTCAGTCTGCTAGCATTTAATAAACGCTTTCTCTGGTCTAGATACTGTGCGAAGCGCAAGATTCCCTGAGAAAGGAGGAAAACCAGCAACTAGAATTGTGAGTTCATCACTGTAGGGAATTCCCAGTGAGGGAACTACCTTTATCAATGCAAATCAGCTCTTTCTCTGCCTTAGATAGTTGCCTAGAAGATAGACTCTTTAAATGACTTTCCCAGAGGTGACACAAGCTTCTGTCAGAAGCACTACAGAGATTTGGTGAGTTTCAGGCATTTAGTAAATGCTCATTGATTGACTGGTCTACAAGGAACTGAATGAAATGCAAGTGGCAGTTGATAAAATTCTGAGACCAACTCAATTTATGTGCCTCATAATAAAGATCCACAAAAGTGATTTTAATATCTCTGACCTCCAGAGACTATCCATAAAGCAACAATAATAAAAATAGCTCAGATTTCTGTAGTAAATTACTGTTTACAAAGACTTTTTCCATACACTATGATATAGGTGGCTCAATTAGCATTATCTCATTTTGCAAATGAGGGAACTGACAATCAAAGAAGTGATGGACTTTCCCAAAGTCATAAATCTAATAGATATAAGCAATGATTTAAGAGAACCTAATCTTCTGATTTCAAGGTTGAGTTCTTTCCACCAAAACAAATGAGAAAAGGGAGTGGTGAGGAGAGCAAAAAAGGGAAGGAGAGAGAAAGAAAAAGAGAAGTGAAAGAGAGGGAAAGAGTGAAATGGAGAGGGAGAGAAAGAAAGAGGAAGACAGGGAGAAAGGAGGAACAGAGGGAGAAATTATGAGAGGGAGAAAATGGAAAGTAAGGAGAGAGGAAGAAGAAGGGGGAGACGGTGAGAAAGAGAAAAAAGGTAATGAGAGAGGTGGAGGAGAAAAGTGCATAAATGAGTATTGTTTAAATCCTTGTTTATGCATTTTCAAATAAAATAAAATGAAGCACACATTATGTATTTTCACATTTGTGTTTGGTAGATTTTTGTAGGGTAAGGATCTAGTATAATACCTACATTTTTTGTAGGGTGAAGATCTAGTATAATACTCACATATTCCAGATGAAGAGACTTTAGCTCAGAGGTATATAGAACATAAGTGTGGAATTAATATTATGATAGGACTTCCTATTTACTCATAAGATTTAGTAGTTTAGTGGATTTTAAAATTTCTCTAAAATTCTTAAAATTAAGTTTTGCAAAGAAAATATTGTCCTTTATTAATAAAAATTGTTGAATTAAGTATCAATCAGAAGATATTTTAAAATTCATATTAAGTGCCTGGCCATATAAAGAACACTTAACAAAGATCAATTCCATTATTCTAAAGGTTATGCTTCCTTTTTTCTTTTGCAATAAGGACAATAGAAGAAAGAAATACTGCTCTAAGGGAAATCCCTTTCCAGTGGAAAGACATCTGTCCATATGTTCATTAAGCACAAAGCAGTGCACAATACTTTGCTAAATAGTTTATGAAAATTATATCATATGCTAAAATTTAATTAAAATTTTTTCCTGGGACAAGAACCCAAGGTTATCTTGGTGTCCTACTTTCTCCCACTCAAGCAAACTCTCAAAATGTTAAAATATTTCCTCTTTCACAGGCATTTGCATTGCATTCTTCAGTAAAAACCATATGCTAAGAGTATAGGTAAAGACCTATTTGGAAGAATTACTAACATCATCCAGGAGGTAGAAAAAGAATTAAAAATTCTCATCTTCCTACCTCTTAAAGGACTACTTTCAAAGACCAGGGGTAGGGAATAAGTTCAATAGTGGTGCTAATTTCTAGTTTTGAGGTTTTTTTAGTCCCTTACCCATTATATACAGCTTTGACAACCACTGATAAATTGCCATGGGGATTTAGGAAGTAGAGATATCTTAGTCAGGCTATTTTGGAAATATTGCCTTGGACAAAAACAAAGATATTTGCAAACTTTTAAGAAGTATTGCTTTGCATCTTCATTTCTCTCTCTGCCTTCTGTCTCTGTTTGTCTCTGTGTTCTATTGTCTATATCTTTTCCCTTTCCCCCTTTTTCATTTTGTCTCAATCACTCTTTTAAATGATAAAGTTTCTTGGAAACATCTAACCTCAGTAACTTGTGCTAAAATATTTCCTTTACTGGTAATCTCATCAAAGTGATTTCCATGATAAATGAAGGAAAGCTTTCATATACACCATTAAAAAATAAATGACATGGTAAGACTGTTTTTTTTTAACATTTGCAGAGTTATTCCTTCTGATGATTTGGCATCTAGAGTAAGTTTGGATTTGTCCTTTAACATGCAAGCAAATACTTAATCCATAAATGAAACAATTTTGAATCACTTCTAGGTCCTAGAGCTGATTTCTTTTTACAAAGGCACTATTAAGAGGCTTAAAGTTTCTTGTAGCTGAATAGTAGGTAGACAGGAATCACTGTAATGCCTTCATGAAGATAAAGCATTTCCTTTCAAGTAAAATAAAGTTCCAACCAGTCAACGCATTTATCCACACACATTTTAAATAACTTAATGATGTTTTTGAGTATTCCCTCCATTTATTTTACTTGGAAATAAAACTTTTTACCATCACATCAATGTGCCATAGCATGGCATGAAGGATTTTCAGTAGTCAAAATAAGCAAGAAATTCAAGTTCTATCTCTGCTACATACTCTCCATATAACCCTAGGCAGGTCACAACCTCTCATTGCCTTCAGACTGTTCTTTAAGATTATAAATTATCCTCTGATGATGAACTCACACACTTGCCTCCTTCTCTGTGCCCCCCCCAAAAGAAAAACCACAACAACAAATAGCCATAACTAAAGAAACAATCTGTTAAGGTCGGTAACAGTTGGATGATCTACATCAGTGGAGGAAGACAGGGGGAAAGTGTCCACGTGGATGCTTTCATGTATCTTCTGAAGCAACTGAAGAAAACACATTTATCAATGTTGCTAGAGGTAGGAGTGAAAGAAAGACAGAATATTTATTTTTTAAGGACAACATGAGTGAGTGTGATTTTCAGTTAGAAAGTTGATTAGAAAGAAAAACACAAAGCAAATCTAAGAAAATGTCATTGAGGGCTGAAGGGCCTTCAGCCATGTTTTAGTAGTGTCAGGCATGACTATTTACCTAGAAAAACTCACTGTAAGACTCTTGTTGACATTTATTTTCCACTCTACTTCATATCATCTCAAAAAGGGAGCTGTGAAATCACAAAGAATTACATATTTCCTTTATTTTAATATGCTACATGTCTCCTCTGGAAAACATGAACACTCACAATCTCAAAAAGTTAGCATGCACGTGTGAAATGCTAAACAGTCTTCAGAATGCTTTTCTTCACCATGACCTCCTCAAGGGTTCACCATTTTTAATATAAGTTGAGTGTGTCATAAAGAAACCCTCGCTATTTAGATTTTGTGGCAGTGGGAAATCTTGCTTGTTTTTATTTCTTTAGTCAGCATTTCTACATGTGACCATGCCCATTGGTAATATAAGATGTGGAGGTGACAGTGTTCTAAGTGGCATTCCAGGTTGGCGTTGACAGCTGATTTAGCTCTTTGAGCTGTTTCAATAGAGTAAGGCTGTTTGTGTTCTGAAACTTCAATAGGGAGTTATTTTGAAAGATATATTTCTTTTGTTGGGCTAAAAAGAGTAGTTTGTCTTAATTATCCTCGACATTTCAAGCCTCATACCACAGAGTTTTCTCTGGGGACTGCAGCAAACCGCCAGTCTCCTCTACAATCCAAGTGTAAAATGAATAAACAGAACTCTCTTTCTTCTCATACCATGGACAGTTTCTGTTTATTTCTTGAGAAAAGGGCTGCCTGGGTTGTTTCTTTATATCCTCCAAGGAAACTCAGAGTATTGATAGGCGAAGTATTGTGGACAATTAAGAAAAATTTGCTGGTGTACAAAGCAATATAGGGTAGGTCTTTGGTTGCTCTGTGCCTTCATTCAAAGCCCTAACATATTCTCAGAGGGAAAAGCACTCTACCTTGTTCAAACTCATGCCTCTACAAAGTATATCTGTCTCTAACACGTGCAATTGTAATTTTGGTTCATTTTATACTTCTGCTTGACTTTAAAAATCCTAGGACATGATATGTTTGAGGTAGCACTGGGACTCGAGTCAGAAGACCTAGGATGTGTTGGCCAACATTAACTAAATTTTACTGTCCTTCTTAAAGGAAAAACACATGGGAAGAAAAGGATGTTACATATATGAGGAAAAGATGAATTATCATCTTTGTCAATCTATTCTCACTTTCAATCCTCTGGCTATTTACTCTTCTCTCTCGAGGAAATTTATCTTTTCTCCAGTCCCCTAAGTCACTTAACTGTGAAATCTTGTCCTACACCTCTTATTTCTCCAATAGAATCAGAACAAGGTGCTTGTAAGGAAGAGGAACCATGTTCACTATTTTATTCCTATGGGAAACATATAAGAGGGCATCATAATATGCATCTCTGTTTGATGAGAAAATTAAAACTTAAGTATCTTTCAGGTCACACACTTGCTCAGTGACAGGTGTGATTTCATTCTAGATATGGATAATTCCAAGTCAGCATTATCTCCAAGTTTTCTCCCCATCACACTGGAAGCCTAAAACTCATTAAACATTGAAAAATTCCAGAGGTAACAAAAATTCCAAATTGAGTGGATTGCTTAAATTTGACATATAATTATAATTATTAACCCATTCCAGCAAAATGATTCCTAAGGTCTATGTGGTTCTCCTCTTAAGCTTTGGGGAGTTTATTTTAAATGAAAAGACATGAATTCAGTCATAAATTATTCAGACCCCTCAGGTAGGAATACTCCTAATATATAGGTGGAAGTTGTGACCCATCTGAATTTACACTATAACACTATCCCCAAAGAACACCTGAAGACTGAAAAAGCTGGGGCTCTTGTATCTCACCAATCCTTAATGCAAGATATGTCATTTATCTCCTCTGATGAGGAGAGTCCCATACCAATGGGCATTAGGACTAGATTATGACATTGTATTCATCTGTTAGTCCTTAACTTTAATGTGGGTGAGACAAATTTAATTTTACTGCAAGCATTTGGACAATAAAATAGACTACATTATAGTGTTTGTGAATAGACAGGGCTGATATTGGGTCAGTTGGGACAAGAGTAAGTCTTTTTTTTTTCTGGATTTTCCTAAACCGGGGTGTTCTCTCTCATATTGCTATAGAGCTTATGACTCTCCTTCATACTCTCCTCTTTTGTCATAAATCAGTCCTACCTTTTCTCCTCAGGAATATGTTGGAGTACTCATGCTTGCCACAGCTAGAACTTTTTACTTAAGCAAACTGGATGTTTTTTTAAGATGGTACTCAAAAGTTATGATGAAATCCCTTGGCCCTTGGGGAGACTTCTTGTCTGGAGTAATTTCATTTTATTAAGTGGCTTTCAAAAATTTTTCCCACTTCTTACTCTTATAAATGAGATGGATTAATTAGGCATATTATTTCTTTTAAGTGAGATAGCATTAAGTAAATCACCTTATCCTCATATTTGTGAATATCATTGATAAAAGACTATCCATTCATAAGAACAAGGTCAAGCTTTGCAAAGATCTTATAGTTGGATAGCAAGAAATTAATTGGCAGTTGTCACTATATGCAAGTGCTTAATTTTCTTGTCCAATGTGTAACTGTCATCCCCACAGAGGTTCATCTTTCCACATCAGTAAATATTCATATGAGTGTAAGTAATTGCATGTATGTCTGGCTTTATAGCGTGAGTAGATGTTTATGTTCTTCTGTAGTTGTTTCTCCTCCCAGAGAGAGAAAAAAAAGGCACAGTTCTGTTTTCTTAGTGAATTGCTCCAATCACAACTGGGAATTCTACTGCTCTTTTCCAGCTTCTCCATCTCACTCTATTCTCTCACAATCAGCTTGTAAGCTGAGGTTTCTTATAGCCCATTAAGAGGTATTTGTTGACAACTTCCAACTAGTGCCAGAGATCTTATGCCCTACACTTGTTGCAAGCCTGAGAATTATAGTGCTACCATGGCTTCACTATAGCAGGCCTAATTGTCCCCTGAAGAACGCTGCTGTGGGACCTGTGGTGCCACTGTTTGCCTGGAATGCTGTGGGTGGGCGGTACTGGGGACTGAATCTGCCGTCCCATGATGTGAAAGAAATGAAACAAGATGAAAAAGCAGCAAAGTCAGAGCATCATCAAGGGTAGTACATGTTCTATTTCCCACATACAAGTAGCAGTCATTTCTTCAGGCATGGAAGAAATACTCTGGGGGCTTGGGTTCCATACTTTTCAGGGGCCCTTCATTAGATGCTCCCAAAAGGGAGAATTAATTCCTGCTTGTTCTTGGCTAAATGAATTGAGTGCAATTGAAATGTTAGTCAATATTTAGAAATATTTCCAGAATTATCTTTGGAGTTCTGGGAAGAACTCAGCATTTTTCTTTCAAGTACTTCCTTCAATGACTTCACCAAGCAATCTCAACGAAATCAATTGAGCAAAATTGTGGCTGATCTCAACTACATGGGGTTGGTCTCAAATTTCAAATTTAAAAGTAAAAAAAAAAAAAAAGCAAAAAACCACACACTAACTGTGACAATTTCTTTAGCAATGTTATTACAGTATCCTAAAAGTCCACAACCCTGTATGCTTTCATATTTTCTCACTCACCTTTGGTTTCTGGGATGCCACCAATTAATGGCTTACTATCTCTGTCATTTCTAAGAAGTTATTCAAAACCAAATAGTTTACATAAATACAACTCCCCTAACACTGGTTAGGCCCTACTTTTTGGAGGAATCAACCAATATTTCATGTTGCTCTTATATGCACAATAAATTCAATTCAATCATTCTCTCTTTTCTACTCTCTCAGGATAATGTTCTGTTCATCCTAGGTAGCGTTGGTAGTGAAGTAAATAGAGAGGTGGATCTGGAGTCAGGAAGATCTGAGTTCAAATCCACCCTTAGACTTTTACCAGTTATGTGACCTTGCACAAGTCACTTAACCTCTGTTTGCCTCAGTTTCCTCAACTATAAAATGGAGAAAATCATAACACCTCCCCCAACATTCTTTGAAAGGATCAAAATAATGTTTTTAATTTGAGATATTTGTAGAGTCCTCGGCATAATATTGGGTAATATTAGTTTCTATATAAATGCTAGCAGCAGCAGTAGTATTAGATTCTATATAATAATATAAATAAATTCTAACAATAGTAGTATCCTTTCATTCATTTGAATTTTTTCCTTATACTTTAATTTATATAGAACATTTTGAATGTTTACTTATCAGTAAACTGAAAAGAATATAACTGTTAGTTTAAAACAACTAATTCAGTATAAAATTATGTAATTCTTAGCATTCTTTGCCCCTCTTTCTGCCACTCTGCCACTATCAGTCTAGCATAAGTGTGTATCACCAAACCCAGACCATAAATTCCTCTTTACATTATATAATTTTTAGTACCTTTATGTACTTAGATTAGTTTTAAGACTCATATGATCTATTGATAGGACTATCTTGAAAATACTAACCCCTCTCCCTTATTCCCCTCATTGTACCCATTCTCTTCCTCTCCTCACCACCTTGAGAGATATTGAGCATTGCCAGTGGAGTGTCTTTGAAATAATAGTCTTTGAAAACCCAGGATTATGGTTTTTCATGTCATGATAAGGCCCATGGAACTTTGAATAGGGCTTTTTCTTCTGTATGAATATAATGAGCTACCTTATAATGTCCTGTATTTTAAGAGAATTAAAATTTTGGTCATACATGCATTAAGTGTTTTGTTTTCCTCAATAACAATTGACTTTATCAGATGACTATTTTAGTATAATTCGTGTAGGCTAATTGTTTTAACTCTTTCCCCAAAGATTCTCTGTTTTTAGTTCTGTGTATGTTTATACTTTGGAATGTGTTGTTAACAATATTATTGTAAATGATAGTGGTGTAAGTTAAACTTGCATGTAAAAATGTGGATACATTTGTTTAAATCACTGGTGAACAGAAAAGTGATTTCAAAGATTTAACAGTTATGAAAACTTATTCTTCAATTTAAGCAATGCAGTTGTTTGCCAGGAAAGCAAAGGAGTTCTTTTGACTACTGCAAAAACAAATAAAAAAATAAATATCTTGAAAATATAGAACCATTTTTAAGATGTGCAAAAAATGACCTGAAATGATTAATAGAAAAACCATGCTGTGTTTTGTATGCAATAAAGAAAAACTGCGATGAGTTCACAGAACGTATCACATGAAAACTTGTAGTCTCAACCCAGGGAGATACTACTAGATTCTAAGCTCCTGGGAGTGCTCAAGCACTCCTAACCCCAAATAATGAAAGAGATTATCAGATTCAGTTGGTGTGAAATGAATAAAATGCAAAGTAGTATCTCTAGCTTTGAAAGGTGCTTGCCTGAAGACAGATTCTCAAGAGGAGGTATTTGCCAGCAGGATAGATATAAGCTTTCATTTTGTAAATATAAATATAGCCTGGGGGTCATTAAAATCATGTCCCTTCATTCAAAGGAAGTACTGGAATACTAATATACAGGAAAGAAGGATTTTTGAAATGCTCAGTAGGTCATGTTCACACAGCATTTTAGGTTCCCTATCTTCCTTAGGTTATTTGTAACTTCATCGATCATAGTAGCCTTATTGAAATTATTACCTATAAAACAACATTGTGAACAAATACTTCTGGCTTCTATATAATACATACACACACAAACACACACATATATTCATGCATACATATATGTATTTATATGTATGCATGTATATATTCTATATTTATATACAGTATATATTAATATTATATGTGTGTATACACACAAATATTATATATATAATATATACACACATATCAGAAATTAACTACCAGTTTCTAGATACCACAAGATGTTAAATACATTTAAAATTTGTATTTTATTCTGTTTGGGATCAAGAATATATACTCACTTTAAATGTCTTGTCCAGCTCTGAGATATTCTGTAATATTACAAAAATTTTTATACAACAATTATAATAATTAGCACTAATAAAGTATTATAGGTTTGAAAAATGTTATACAAATATTATGACATTTTATTCTTACAACATCCATATAAAGCAGACAAAAAATACTGACCAACAATAATTATACTAACCAAAATAAATTGAACTAAGTTTTTATGGTACTCATGGTTAAGATTACTATTCATATCTTTTCATATTTGCCCTTTATTTTTGTAAAGTTTATTATTATTATTTTGGAAAGCCCTCTAAAGCACTTTGGTTTCCTCTCTGTGTATTTGTTCTTCCACATGTACCTTGCATATATAAATATTATGTATATATATATATATATGTGTGTGTGTGTGTGTGTGTGTATGTATGTATGTATGTATGTGTTACATATAGACTCACCTCTCCAAGTATGTTTAACTCTTCCCACGGCCAGTGAACATATTTGTAAAACAGCGAACCTCAGACTTCTAGAAAATCCCCCCCCACTTTCTTATTATGCTACATTGTTACATGCCCTTGCTTTGGTCTTCTTCCTCTTTCTGAATTGTGAGCCTAAACGTTTTGATGAAGGGTCATGAACTTTATTTTTGATTGAACGCTGGTACCCTGACCTGCAAAGCTTGTCTATGTAAAGATGCTGGGAGAGTGGAAGGGTACTACATATTGAAGAAAAGAAAAAATATTTGTGTAGAAATTATACGTTGATCCATGATTAATTTTCAGAGACTGTTATCACCACCATCATTGAATGATTGATTAAATTGTGAAAGAACGAATTTTACTTTTAACACCCCCAGCCTACTCATTTTAATCTTTTTCTCATCTTCATCTTTGTGTTTCTCATTACCTAAGTATTTAGAGACAATTTTCTGTATGTAATTCACTGTTTTTCTGAGATTCATCATTTGCACCAAGGTATAAATGAATTATAACAGCTTAAAGAGTCACCCCCATTCTCTTTTGAGAAAGGGTGTATATGCCTTTAAAAAGATGGCTCTCAAACACAGAAATTGTAGGTCCTCTTTTCAAGTCCATCAGGCTACCCCCTCTGCCCAACTCAGCATCACATTTTAAAATAATCTGAAAGTTCTGGGGATTTTCAAGATCATTTTTCCAAACTCATGCGCTTTTAAGGAATCTCCTTCATAACATTCCTGGCATGTGAACAGCTGGGCTCCACTTCAATTTTGCCAATAATTGGGAACTTAGACCCTCTTATCTCGCCCTTTTGATTCTCTCTAGCTGCAGTGACTTTTTGCTTCACTACAACCTCAGCATTCTGACAAGTCATCTTTCTCTAATCCTTAAAAATGCCTTTGAAATTTTCTGTGTTCAGCCAAGTTTCCCTACATTGATTATAGCAAGAGTTGCTCTTTTCTTTTGCACTTTCTCTTCTAAACTTTATATTTCAGTGACTATTCTTCTTATCACATATCACAAGCATAATCTCCCCTTGACCCCTACTATTAGGATATAATTTAAAAATTTACCCTAATATCCTCATCATGACATTTAACTAGACAGGTAGACCATCAAATTAGCCTTTAAATATATGTATGTTAAATATTGAAGCTAGATAATGATCTTCTTTGAGAACTGAGTAGGATGACAGCCTACATATGGGTTCAATGATAATAATTTGTTCAATGTTGCAAAAACCTTTTTCTCTCTTGCCAGTGTTCTATTAGGGGTGCTGTATGTTTATGAAGCCAGAAATAGCACATGCATGACTGATGGTCACAAACAGATGACAGAAAGTTATCAGCAATGACTAATAATATGTAGTATATATATTCTAGCGCTCTCTTCCCAAGTCAGACTTGCTCCCTGTCCCCTCATGGATTATCTGTCTCTACTACCACTGGATTGAATTCTTACCTGCTGAATCTCTTATCCCACTCCCCACTAATAAGGGACCAGTCCATTTAACATTGGGTGTCTTTTACAAAGGGAGCAAATGTACAGACATTTCTCCTCCAGCACCTTGAGAGTAATACTCTCCTCTACACAACCTTATTCTATGGAAGGATTAGATTCTGAATTTAGTTGAGTCCTTATATAATATCATTCACACCATGTATGTGATCAATCTTTAACTCAGCTACTGTTCAGAATTTTGAAGGTTGCTACTTAGCTCTAGTCTTTGATCAGATAGTGCATGGATGATGTGCTAGCTGCGGACCTGAACTCATGACTGCTTGGATGCTGAAGTGCCCTTTGGATCTAGCACACTCACAAGGTTATTGGCCCCATTCTATTCACTATTCCTCACAAAGGAGGCACCAAACAACCCCAGGATCTATTTCTCTTTCTTTTTTCCTTCCTTCCTTCCTTCCTTCCTTCCTTCCTTCCTTCCTTCCTTCCTTCCTTCCTTCCTTCCTTCCTTCCTTCCTTCCTTCCTTCCTTCCTTCCTTTCTTCCTTCTTCATTTATTTATTGATCTATCTATCTAGCATGGAAAAATTTGCAGTATATATTGGTAATTAGAATACCCACATGGAAGAACAACAAAATTGACTTAACTCTCTTAGATGTGTAACAATAACAGTGTGAATTTGTTAGGCTATTAGTTAATGAAGGAGGAATTTTACTTAGGGATTTTACTTTCTGCTATGCTTATAGTATCACTGTTTACTTGATGAATATTTTTTTAAATGAATGGAAGGCTGATGAAATTAATGTAGGTAATTGATAACTTTTCAATTTAATTCTAAATGATGAACTTAATAAGTACTAAATATAGATTTGGCTTGAAACATTTGGATATATAGCAATTTAATTTGGTTATTCAGAAAATACTGTTGAGTGGATATATTAGAAGTGAAAATATGATTTCCAAGCTCTTTCACTAAATCTTTCAAGAAAGATGACATATTCTCATTTGTCATACCAAGGAGTAGTGCTCTGAAGCGCTTATTGAATATTGTCTCAAATATTTGCCCATGACCCATATACTCAGTTGTTAGACCATGTTGGAACAATATCTGTTGTCATTCAGGTCCAATAATGGACTCACAGAGTCTTTTGCCCAGTACACAGTTGCTAGAACTCTATAACTTTACTAAATAGCAATCTGTATTTTTGGAAATGTCATTTTGCTTGCTGATTTCTAGTACTTCATTATTTACTGAATGACAACACATTGAAAGTTACAACTGAAAGACACATTAATAATTCACACATCTATTATAAAATCCATAAATTGTGTTTCAAGCAATGAATCTGTGTTATGTAAAAATAAGAGAGCAGACACAGCACAGTAACAATTGAGAATATGGGATATTGCATTGCATGCAAGTTATCACTTTAATGACTTTAGTAGAGTCTCAAGGAGTAGCTACACAACTTTCACAGAACTCAGCATTTTATTTTTTAAATTTCTATTATATAGGCTTTACATGTTACATACCTATAGACAAGTAAATAGCAAATAGTGGAAGAACCAGGTGAGAAGTATAAGATATTTCTCTATTTTCACTATGTAGGATTAAGAAATATTGTATTCCCTGTGACCAAAATAGGGATATGGCTACATTATGCCTAAGTGTGAAGTCACCTTAATTACAGTACTTTTTCTGATGTCTCTTAGAATTCTTCTATCACTTATACTCTCTACCATACAATTCACTACTATATGACATTTTAATATTCACTTTTGTTATATGTGTGTAAGTTATATCTCTTTAAGTGGAGTATTAGCTACTTAAGGGTATGGACCGCTGACCATGCTTCATACTTCTCTGTTCCCCATAGTAGCATACTACTGAGTATGTTGTAGATTGTCAAATAATTTTGATGAATTAATGCAAATATATGTCACCTTGGTCATTTCTAATGCATAAACTGAATGTTACAATTATTCATGGAATAATTGTATGGAATATGGAATAAACTTCTAAGATGCCTTATGAAAACAGATTTGGAATTAAGAATCAGACGCATACATCTTTTTTTTTAAATTTGAAGTTAAGATTTATTGGCTCCTCCCCATATTTAAAATGCAGTTTGAAATGAAAAAAAAAAAAGCATATAACTCTTTGAAGAACATACCAAGACCCAAAGATGCCTAAACTGGTGGGAATAAGGTGATGTCTTAATGATATCAAGGGGATGACCTATTTTCTACAACTTCTGTGATCAAGGTGCTACAAACTTATAGAATTGAGTAGATCTGGAGAGAACTTCCAGGCTCCTGCTTGACAAAGTTCATGGTATCTAAGAATTGTTGACCACTGGATAGACCGAGACACTAAGAAGAGAGAGAAACAAAAGAAATTAGCACAGAAATGATGATCAAGGGAACTCCCTGGGTCACATGTGGAGTGTTTTACCAGAGGGGAGAAAGGTTTTCACCAATGAGTCCAAATTGAAACTTTGAATGACTTTGCAAATTTCCCTAAAATGAAATGACCCCCTGAAAAGAATGATTCAAACCAGGAAACATAGCACTGTCCAATCCTAGTAAGTCAAAGAACTCTTATGACCCAAGCAGTGAGTTTTCATAAGGAGCAATTTCTGAACTATCTCTCTTGATTAATTCATAATGGAATTAAAACTTCCCTGAAGAAACAAAACAAAATAAACTAAAAAATGAATGAAAAAATAACCCAAAACTCCTGAGACAGATGATATTTGAGTGCTTGCAACATACTCGCTTTATGGTTCCCATCTCCTCTCCTGAGATAAGGGTACTATATGAGTCAGAAAACAATTAGCTCTTAAGCACTTAATAGATACCAGGCACTCTTCTAAGCCCTGAGGATACAAAGCAAGGTCAAAGTAGAATCTGCCCTCAAGGAGATTTCATACTAAAGAAGGAAACAGCTTGTTAATAACTAGACAAAGAAGATAAGAGAGAGCAGAAGGAAGTTCTAATTATCTGTTCTCTGGGACCAAGACTGGGTATGGCAATTATTCAAAATATAGCTTTTTCTTACTTCACTTTAACTTTAAATTATTGCAATTGTTGTATATATTGTTCTTCTGATTCTGCTTTTCTCATCACATCAGTTCATAAAAATCTTCCTGCATTTCTCTGAATTCATCTTATTGGTAATTTCTTACTACACAATAATAGCTTATTGCATTTCTATGCTATAGTTTAATCATCTCCCAAATTTCAAGTATTTGCTTTGTGTCTAGTACTTTTTTAAAACATTCCATTGTGCAGCTATAGACAAATATATGTTTTTGTTTTTGTGTTTAATTGGCCTCCTTTGGATAACACACCCACACACACACACTCATCATACACACATTTATATACATATCCACACATATGGATATATGTATACACATTAACATACACATGTATCTAAAGTCAACATATTTAATGTGTATGTATAATACATCTATTATGTATATATGTATTATGTTGTTTAATTTAGTAAATTATTTCATTTTCTTCTCACAATAAATACATTTGTACAAAGATCTACACAGATTATGAATTTAGAATTTCCTAGAAAACATACATAGCAGAAATTGACCCAACTATTATGGGGAAAAACTTGTAATTATGAAATAATTGGCTTCATAGCAAAAGCTTTTGTGTTTTAGACAAAAAAAAACAGTACCTGTGAAATTAAGAAAAGTCTAAATAAATTATATGTAAAAAACAACATATATATGCATATGTATGCAAATCTACATAGATGTCTGTATGGATACAGAGTGTGGATATATATGTATATATGTATGTAATTATACATTCTTAATTACCTATATAATTATATAACTGTAAAATAATATATGTGCCTATTTATTACATTATATTATTTATATACATGTAGAATAAAACACAGAAAGAAAAACAGAAAGAATGAATGAATGAATGAAAAATTGGATTTATATTTCATCAAACTCCTTTCTGCCATCAGAGAGGTATGAGCTGCACATTTGAGACTGTTATTATTTCTCATAGAAACCCTAATTCTGTCTTCTAATGTATTCCTCCTGGTATCTTGCATGATATAGTCTGTATATAATTTAAATAAATAAGGTGATAATATACAGCCTTCCATATTCTTTTTACAGGCTTAAACCAATCGGTTGTAACATGTTAGGTTCTAATTGGTGCTTCTTGGCCTGTAAACAGGTCACAACAATGAAGGGAGTACCTCGGTTCCCTAGTAAAGAAACTCATTCTAACATAGCAATTGTTTAAGTCTTTGTACTCTAAAAGATTTCTCTTGACCATGATAGGTTCAACTGACTCATCCAGCAATTACTAAACTAATAAGTTAGTTTAACTTATGCCTTTTGACACTGAAGCTAGCTAGCTATCCACTATGACATGCTATATCTTACAAGACATATATTTATAATGGGGTTTGTTGTGGTGCATGTGCAGATCCCATCAGCTTTCCTTGCTGGTACAATATTTTCCCATGGAGCATTCTGGGGAAATGACTTCCTGGAGAATCATGTTGTGCCCAGTTAAGTATCTTGGAGAAAGGACGGAGAATGTGTGAATTTTCTGTAAAAGGCTCCCAGCTATTTGGTTAGCCAATTGAAACTATTAACGCTTGCACTTAGGTAATGTTAAGGGAACTTGAAGATCATCCTTGTACCTTAATAAGCCCATGTGACTTGCTTTGAACTTTGGTTCAACCCACAACCCAAGTGACATGGAGTTGATGGTGGTTGGAGATTGCTGAATGGGTGAAGCAGAAAGGATACAGTCAAAAGGATGCAGTAGAAAAGGAGAATGAGGTAGAACTGAGAGGCAGCAGGCAGAGCAGAGCAACTAGCCAGGGTGAGAAATGGGCATTTTGTCTAAGGGAGCTTGTTTGTGAGGAGACCTGATGGAGGGAGGGCTTAGAAACGGTGGTTATTCCTCTATTGATAATGTGTAGAAACTTCCTTGTTACCCTGGTGGATTTGACTTTATGGTATTTGAATAAATACTTTGGTTTTGTCTTTGAGGGAAAGAGTGAATTTACCCTCAAAATACACCTACATATCAATAGTGGCTGATGTGGGTATTGCATTGGGATAAAATATGCCACAGTTTCTCCAAGGTATTTCCATATGTGTCAGCAAAATATTTGCAGAAGACATTTCCTCAGTATCCTCTATGTGGAGTGCTTGAATCAGTCTAGAAGACTCCTAGCATTAGTACATGCTTTACATATTACATTACATATACATATACACATGCAAACATAAAGATACACACATATATAAAGATATACACGTATACATAAACATATATGGTATATGTGTGTATACATATATACATACATGTATATATAGACACATACATATATATATATTTTAGAGGATAATAAACATGCTTTGCCTCTTAAAATCTAAACGTGATTTCCTAAAGCTTGAGAAAGTTTAAGAACTGACTGCTGTACTTGCAAGATTTGCTCCATTGTCCTAGTGTTTAACATTATTAGTCAGTGAGGGAAAGTATTGATCCCTTGTAAAGTGGACATTATTCTCAGTAGCTGTTGCATGGAATAGTGGAAGACAGCAGGTAATGCAAGTGACGGAGAAAAAAAGCTTTGAATCTAGAGGAAAATCACAAAAAAATTAATTTGTTTTTATCATCTTTAGAATCAGAGTCATTTCCATTAAACTGTTTCTCAGAATATGTATTAACCTATTCATTTTAATGGAGGTTATTTGAACTATGTGACTTTCTGAAATATGTGAATATTTCGCAATGTGTCTGATAGAGAAAGAGCAATGGTCTAATGAGCAAGAAAATTTTTTTTAAAAAAGCTGCTTTAGAAATAGAGTGTACTACAGAGGAAAGCAACAAAATGGGCATGGTAGAAGAAAAGAGAAAAACTGGAACTAAAAACTGAGTTGGGGGAGCAATTTAAGGATGAATAGAATGATGAAATGCATAGTGGTTTTATAACTGAAAGATGATTAAAGGATTATAGAGACATTGAAACAATGTCATTGTAGTTTAAAAATACATTTAGTTTAAAAAATATGACAGGTCCAGTCCTGTCCTATCCTGGCAGGGGCAACCTCCCAGGACCAAAGGAAGCAGTAAGTCAAGTTCAAGGTCTATAGAAACAACCTCCCATGCAGTGGACTTCTATCTCCCTTCATAGCCATGCATTAGACACGGGGGACAGGGAAGTATAAGAGAATCCATGTGTTTTGCGAAATACACTTCCTTAAGAGAGATGAAAATAACCAACCTCTCAAAGGTCATGGGAAATAAACAAGATATTTTGATTATTCTGAATTGGCTAAAACTTGTCACTCAATTTAAATTCAGACTTGTCTAACTTTGATAACTGCTTCATGTGGAAATCACTTAGAGTGTCAGAATTCTTTGACATATGATGAAATGATTATGTGGTTTTAAAAAAAACTGTTTTGCTCTATTTGTTGTGTTGAAAATATGCTTATTCAGAAGGGGTGCAAGTAGATGTTTTGAAGAGACTAGAGTTATGTAGACGTCATAAAATGCTATATTAGCTGCACTTCTGACATAAAGGATGTTGCATAAAATTTTCAGAAGGAAGACGACAGGGGTAAGGAGTCAAAAACGATACTACCACAAAAGCATTTAATGATGGTGTGCACTGTTTGCCATAAGGGCAACACTATTCATCCAGAGCACCCCAGCTTTCTCGTTAAAGAAAGGAGAATTGATTTCCTCATCTCCTTGGGGGACAACATTGATTGTTTTAATTATACATTTGTGGCTGGTACAATAGCCTACCCTTACCCTACACAAGGTGGGCTAGTTTTTCCCTTAAAGGTATCAAAATTATCCTCTACATCTGATAGGCACAGAGGATTACAAACTCAGGCTCTTGATATCACTTCCTGGTTGCCTAAGTTCCCAAAGCTCTGGGATAATTGTTTGGTGGAAAGCAAAAAATATTTCAAGCAAGGAAGCTAAGCTTCCAATGAATCAATTCATGGTTTTCACATATTTCCTTCTAGAATATCCTTCAATACTTCTATTTTGCTATGACTAAATAAATCTTCTTTTGGTAACTGTTGAAAGAATTGTCTCATTTTATTCCAATTTTAGACATAAACTACAGTACACTGACTAGAGTCTTTTGATTTATATAGATGGACCAGTCTACAAGTCTACCAACTCTGTCTACAGCTCTGGATTCTTGACCACTAGGCTGATTTTGATGGTATGAGTGAGTTCATAAAAAGAGAGAGGCAGCAAGAATTTTCTTGTTCTTACTATAGAAGAAACCAGGTTGCAAGTTGCCAAGGAAACTCATTGTTTTCCAGAATAAGGATCTAAAAACAATGATAAAAACAAAAACTGAATAAATCATTTTCCTCTGCCAAGTGTTGTAAGCTAATTAAAGACATTGACACAATGGTAGGTAAGATGGGACACAAAGGCTTTTGCCAAAATGTTTATAGTCTCACGAACTTCTATAATTCTTTGGAATTTGTGAATTAAAAAGGAATCTAGGTGACAGTGATTAATGTTAAACCTAATAAGGAGAACTTGAGTTCCAATCTTGTTTCATATATTTACTAACTGCGACCCTGAGAAAGACATTTAATCTTTCTAAGTCACTACTTCCTTAATTGTAAATTGGGAATAATACTAACACCCAATTTAAAAGCTGTGTATCAAATGAGATAACATATGTAAAATGTTTTAGAAACCTTAAAATATAATATGAATGTTAGCTATTATTATTAAGAGGAGGTTATTATGCAGATAAAGTACTATCCTACGGTCAGAAACAATAGTCTTAATATCTTACATTTGCAAAATCCCTACACAATTTTCAAAGGCATTCATTAGTAAGGTCTTATCTCCCATTGCTATTATGAAGTTAGAGAAAAGCAAGAAAGGATCCCAGCACACTGAGTAGAGCCTATGGTTAATTTGTGGGAAGATGTGAAAAAGAGATGTCCTGGTAAATGTTTAACAGATAATTCTCTGGAAAATATACTTTTGAATTTAATCTGCATTATAAACATTTTCTTCATGACTTTTTTATGTCTAAGTAATCAACAAAACAATAAATCAGGCACCAATTCATAGTGTTTTCCAATTTCCGATGTGTAAACACACACTAGGAGTTGTTCTTGGAGATGGAGTCAAGATGGCAAAGACAGAGACTCACCTCAGCTCTCTCCCAAATCCTTCCAAATATCTTTAAATAGAGACTCTAAATAAATTGTAGAGCAGCAGAACCCACAAAAAATCTCAGTTCAGTGCAGGTCAAGTCAGACCAGATGAGGCTCCAGCAAACCAGGAGAAGGTCAAAAAGAGATATACAAGTGTCACTTTTTGGGTACCAGGGGCAGGACTCTGTTGCGTTGCTTATATTTGGATGTAGGTTGCAGTTTGGGTCTTAGTCATAGTGAGAGGAGGAGCATTATCACAGCAGACTTTGCAGTCACAGGGGAACAGGGACATTTGTTGCTCCAGGGTTGAAAAGAGTGCTTGTGGTCATTCACAAACCAATGCGTGGTACAGGAGAGTAGTAAACACACCTCTCCTTAGATCATACCAGTTGGGAAGAGCCAAAAACATGCAGGTCTTCACAATTACCCCTGCAAACAGCTGCATAAAATAGCTTGAGATACTGCCCTCTTCACTTGGGAAGAAGAACCGCACTTTATCATAGAGTTAAAAGTTGAGAAATAGACTGGGAAATGAGCAAACAACAGATAAAAAAAATTCTGGCCACAGAAAGTCACTATGGTGAAAAGGAAGATCAAAGCACATACCCAGAAGAAAAAAACAAAGTGAAAGTTTCTGAAGCCAAAACCTCAAAGAAATGTGTGAATAGGCCATGGAAAAGTGAAAATAAATTAAAAATCAAGTAAGAGTGGTAGAGGAAAATTTGCAAAGAGAAATGAGAGTGATGCAAGAAAATCATGAATAAAGAATCAACAGTTTGGTAAAGGAGGCACAAAAACTACTGAAGAAAATAGCACCTTAAAACAACAACAACAGCAAAACGGAATACACCAAATGGTAAAAGAGACGCAAAAATCCAATGAAGAGAAGAATGCCTAGAAAAGCAGTATTGACCAAAATGGGGAAAAAAAAGATATAAAAAATTTATCTGAAGAACTCCTTAAAAAGTAGAATTGGCCAAAAAGAAAAGCAACAAAAGCTCACTGAAGAAAATAATTTCTTAAAAGTTCGAATTGGGCAAGTGGAGGCTAATAATTTTATAAGATACCAAAAAAGAATAAAACAAAATCAAAAGAATGAAAAAATATGTAAATGTGAACTATTTAATGGAAAAACAGCTGATCTGGTAAATATATCCAGGAAAGAATTATTGGACTACCTGAAAGTCATGATTTAAAAAAAAAAAACAAACCATGATTCTAGACAACATCTTTCAAGAAGTTTTCAAGGAAACCTGTCCTGATATTCTAGAACTAGAGGACAAAATAGAAATCAAGAGAACTCATAGATCCACTTCCTGAAAGAGATCCCAAAATGAAAACCCCTAGCAGTATTATAGCCAAATTTCAAACCTTCCAGATCAAGGTGAAAATAATGCAAATAGCCCAGAAGAAACAATTCTGATATCATGGAACCACAGTTAGGATAACACAAGATTTAGCAGCTTCTACCTTAAAGAATTAGAGGGCTCAGAATATAATATTTGGTAGGGGAAATGAAGTAGTATTACCACCAAGAATTACCTACCCAGCAAAACTGAGTATAATCTTTCAGGGGAAAAAATGGATATTCAATGAAATAAAAGATGTTCAAACATTCATGATGAAAAGATCAGAACTGAATAGGAAATTTGACTTTCAAATACAAGATGCAAAAGAAGCATATAAAGGCAAACAACAGATTCGATAAGATTAAATGGTTTATATTCCTTCATGGGAAAATGAAACTTGTAACATAAGAATTTCTCATTTTTAGGGCAGTTAGGAGTATATATAGACAGAAAGATTAATAGTGGGTTGAATATCATGTTACAATTATCTAAAAAAACAAATTAAGGGATGAGAAAGAAGGATAAATTTACTTGGAGAAGGGAAAAGGGAGGGGTCGAATGGAATCAATTATTTGTCATAAAAGAGGCCTGAAGAGATTTTACAGTGGAGGGGGAAATGGGGGAAGCAGGGAGAGTACATAAATTTTACTCATTGGAATTGACTCAAAGAGGGAATAATATTCATACTCATTTGGGTATAGAAATCTATCTTACCAAACAGGAAAGTAGGAAAGGAAGAGGAGAAGGGAAGGATGGTGGTGGAGCTGATAGACAGAATGGCAGTTTAGGGAGGCAAAAGTCAGAAGCAAAACACTTTTGAGAATGGACAGGGTAAAAGAAGATAAATGGGGAAAATGGGATGGAGAGAGAAATATATAGTTGGTAATCATTACTGTGGAAAAAAATACAAGTATAGCTAGGTGGCACAGTGAATAGAGCACACACCTTGGAGTCAGGAGGCCCTGAGTTCAAATCCAGCCTCAGACACTTGACACTTACTAGCTGAGTGACTGTGGGCAAGTCCAAAAAAATTACAGTGAGTTTCTCTGCTAAAGACTTCACTTCTCAAAGATACAGGAAACTGAGTCAAGTTTATAGAAGTAAGACCAATTTCTTAACTGATAGGTGATCAAAGGATATGAACTGGCAGCTTTCAGACAAAGTAAAGCAAAGCTATCTAGTCATATGAAAAAAAATGCTCCAAATCACTCTTGAGGAGAGAAATGCACATTAAAACAACTCTAAGTTACTAACTCACACCTATCTAATTGGCTAATATGGCATAAAAGGAAAATGACAAGTGTTGGAGGGGATGTGGAGAAATTAAAAAGCTGTGGTGAAGTATTTTTGCTACTCTCCTTCCTTGGTTTCCCTTGACTTGAATTTTTAAATTTTTAGTCCTTTAGATTCTTTTGTCTTTAATGAATTGTCTATTTTTTAAGGTAAATAGTTTTTTTTTTCATTTACAGTAAGGTGAAAAATAAATTCACTGTTTAATGTTTTCTTGATAATGTTATTTATATGAATTTCTTATATTTCCTCTCTCTGGTTCAGTTTTACTGCATCTCTCACTCACAACCCCTTTTGACACCTTTTTTGGTGTTGCTCTAAACTGAATGTGTAAGCTTAGTATTTTCTTTCTCTTATAGCACATGCGAGCTTGATTCTTATTTTTTTCAGTAGGAGATATGGTCATGACTACCACAACCAGACCCTAAGGCACATATTAGGGTACTAATTCCTTCCTTCCTTTCTTCATTCATTCATTTGCTTGTTTGTTTACTTATTCATTTATTTCTTTCTGACTGTGCCCAGTGTGGTATGAGGTAGAGATGGAAAGATATGTAGGAATTTAGTTATTTCCTTTTTTTGCATTATGATATATTTCACTGTTCTTATGTTGTTGATAAAGTTTGGCACATTATCCTTCTTTTGAACTTATTAGTATACAGAATTTGCACTGAAAATGTCTGTTTCACCATCCTTTTGATCATGTGACTCACAGGACCAGAATTTCATTCTTAAGAGCTTTACTTCCATCCTGGGACAATTTCTCCAGTAGAATTTTTGAGCATGGGTCAGTATTTATCCTTTCAAAAATTTTTGTTCTTCTCTCTAGAAAGTTAAGATGTGCAGCAGACTCTTACCTAATTTTATCTTTGTCTCATTTCAATTTCCAAGATACGTCAATTAGCTCCTTCAAGGTTCTTATAAACTCCATTGCAGTAAATAATTATATGTTTGATTAATTATTGATTACTATTTAAATTATTAATTTGATTATTTCTGAAAATTAGATCCAATATGGAAGTTTCCTTTACTTTTTCCCCTTGTAACTCCCTTGGATGAAGATAGTGGACAGAATGTAGTGGATAGTAATGCAGTGGATAGAGTACTGAACACAGAGTAAGGAAGATGGCATTAAAATCTTCCCTCACACACTTACTAGTTATTTGAGCCTGGATAAGTCATTTACCTTGAGTCTGACTCAGTTTCTTCATCTCTAAAATGAGGATAATATTAGCAACTACCTCCCAGGGTTAAGAGTATAAAATAAGATATTTATAAAGCACTGTGTTAACTTTAAAACACAGTGTAAATGTGTTATTATTACAATAAAATGGTGGCTTTTTTTCAGATTTATTCATTTAATTAAATTAATCAATAAGTTGTTTTTTTTAACTCTTTTACCCTGTGACCTTAGTAATGTGCCAATCACTGGGAATATAAGAAAAAGTGAAAACAGTACCTCCTCTCAAGCAGCTTACTTTATAATGGGAAATCCAGTAAAAAATATAGATCCATGCATGACACTGAAAAGATGTTTATAGAGTTTATGCTGCAGTATATTCATAAGAACAATGCTATTTAAATCACTGGCACATATAATGTGCTGCTTGTCATCCACTTTACTTTTCTCACCACTTCACTTCCTTCTCTGCTTTTCATGAAATGTAAAAATAATTTGCATATTGGAAGATAATTCAGTCATATGTTATCTTCATTCTTTTATGTTCTTAATTTTAGTGATTCTATGTACACATCCTTTGACTTTAGCTCATATAAATAAACCTCTTAGTGAAAATCATGTTTGACTAACCTTTAAGGTTGCATCTACACTGAGAAAAATTTTTCACTTTATATCCTAATAAAACATTTTATAGAAACCACTTAGGCATCTACATTATGAAGCATCATAAAATGCTTTATTTCCTGCCAAGTAGTATTAGTGTCAAAGGAGAACTCTCAAAACTGAATGGAGAGAGGCATGTTCCTTTAAAGATAAGTAGAAGTTAATAGAATTAATTTAAACACAAGTATTTATTGAGAATTAATTTCAGGTCCAGGACTGTATTAGAAAATAAAATGAGATAAACAAAAGTTAAAGCCTAGCCCTCTGGCAAGGAAAAAAATCAATTATTGGAAAATAATTAAAATAAAAAACTTTGTGTATCACTGAGGATGAACAAAAGGAATTCAGAAGAGGGAGAGGTCAGTTTAGGCTGGTAAAATTAAACATAACATCATGGACACCTTAGCACTTGAGGTGAACTTAGTACAATGGGTAGGATTTGAAAAACTGAAGAAGAAAAGAAATACTCCGGAATAGGGCAAGGCATGAAGTAGCAACAATTTAGTTTGTCTAAAATGAGCAGATTAGCCCAAGTGGAGAAAATGGTTTATGTTAGGGAATAATGGAAAATAAGATTGGATGGAAAGTGTGAGATCAAAGTATTTTGGATGTCAAAAGAGGTTGAAAAGTGCTAATCCTTGGGGAGAAAAGTTTGTAACCACATATTTCTTGAGCTTCATTTTATGATTTTCCTCTTCATATTTTTATCAACTTGATTAAATATACTTCAATTATGTTCTTAAAAATTAAACATTTAATATAATGGAGTTAAATTTTCCCTAATATTCCGCCCTCCACCACCACTTGATAAGGCAAGCAATGTTATAACGATTATAAATGGGACATCTTGCAAAACATATTTCCATAATAACCATTTTGCAAAAAAAAAAAAAGGATGCAAACACAAGCAAAGAAAGAAAAAATAAAGTAAAAAGGTATGCTTTAATCTGCAGAATTCATCAGTTGCCTCTGTGGAGACATTTTCATTATAGGTCTTTTGGAATTGTCTTGTCTATTATAATGTCTATCAGAATACCTGTCTTTCACAGGTGAATATTGCTGTTATTGCATTCAATGTTCTTTTGGATTTTCTTACTATATTTTGCATCAGTTCATGTAAGTATTATCAGGTTTTTTGTTTGTTTTCTGAAACTCATTCATTATTTCTTTTTAAAAATAATTAGTATAGTTTATCTATTTTTAGTTTTCAACATTCATTTCACAATATTTTGAACTCAAAATTTTCTCACCATCTCTCCCCTCCTCCCACCCAAGGACAGTGGGCACCTCAAACACCCCTTTCCCCAATCTGCCCTCCTTTCTATTACTCCCCTTATCATATGCCCCTCCTCTCTATTTTCCTGTAGGGCAAGAAAGATATGTATACCTCTTCTCTGTGCAACTTATTTCTCAGTTGCATTCAACAATAATTTTTAACATTTCTTTTTTAAAGCTTTGATTTCCACATTCTCTCCCTTCTTTCCTCTCCACCCACCCTCACTGAGAAAGCCAACAATTCTGTATAGGCCATACATGTATAGCTATGCAAAACACTTCCATAACAGTCATGTTGTAAAGGACTAACCAAATTTCCCTCTATCCTGTCCTGCCCTCCATTCTCTCCCTTGGCATGTCCCCCCAAATAGTGTTTGCTCCTGGTTATCCCTTCCCCCAATCTGCTGTCATTTTTATTATCCTCCCTGCCTTCCTGTAGGATAGGAAAGATTCCCATACCCATTTGAATGTGTGGTATTCTCTACTTAAGCCAAATCCCATAAGAATAAGTTTCACTTATTCCCTCCCACCTCCACCCTCTTTCCCTCCATTATAAAAACTCTTTCTTGTCTCTTATGTTTGATAATTTACTACATTCTACCTCTCCTTTTCTCTTTCTCCCATTCCATTTCTCTCAACACTTAGGTATTCTTTTAGGTATATTCCTTTCATACTCAGGTCACCCTTTTCCTCCCCCATCTCTCTCTCTCTCTCTCTCTCTCTCTCTCTCTCTCTCTATATATATATATATATATATATATATATATATATATATATATATATATATATATATATATGTATATATATAGATACACACAGACACATATATCTAACGAAAATGTCTCTCTCTACCTTTGAACTATAACTAACTCAACACAGGCTGAACAGCTGAACTGTGTTGGGTCCTGTGTAAAATGCTAGGAAAGGGATCCCCTGTAATCTCTTTTGGATTAGTTGTTGGATTAGTTACTTAGAGATGGTGAGAAACAACTAATGTCTCTAACTTGAGGGTTCCCAAAGCTGCTGCTGCATATGGCAGCATAACCAAATATACCCCTCCCCACACTGGTACTTCCTTCATATGGACTTCTGGATGGCCTCTAACTGCATGCCATTGATCTCTCCTTCCAAACACCTATTTTGTCTTGGGCTAGAAGAATATCTCAACCTGACCCTTTATTATCTTTGCCACCACTGAATTCATTTTGAGGAATTATTTCAAACTTGTTTGGAGGGGAATGTTGAGAGAGCTCTCATGAGTGTTTTCTCTACACCATCTTACCTTTGCCCTCTTACTCTTGAAATTCTTATCAAGTCATAGTGAACTATACTACTGTATTAAATGATTCAGATGCTTTAATCAAATTGCTAATTCAACTGGGGAAAATAAATCTGTCATGTAAGTTATTTGAATGAATTACTCTGCAAGTTATAGTGACTGACCTAGTTGGCCCATGTAGACATGACTTTTTTTTCTGAAGTTTTGTTCAGCAATGTATTTATAAGCATCATTATAATCATTTACATTTAGGTAACACTTTGGCTATAGCTATATAAATTTGGTTATAATGGCCAATAAACATATAGAGAGGGGATAAATACTTCTAATTAAGATTGTAGTTTTAGAACTACATTGAATCTGAGAAGTCATCTAATCCTAACCCCTCATTTTTTATATGAGGAAACTGAGGCCCATAAACTGAGGCCCAAACTGCCCTAAGCAGTTTGTTCAAGGTCACACAGATCATGTCAAAGTGGGATTTATACCTAGCTCCTCTGACTCCTCAGTCAGTGTTCTTTCAACTCTGGTCCTCAAAGGGAATACATAACAATTTTTTGGTGCTTTATACATGTGTCTTGACCTACCAGCCGATTTTATAAATTCATTAAAAAACTGTTTGTTGCCATATAGATAAAAATCTGACTGATTACTTTTTTTCATGGGTTATCAGGAGCATAAATTTAAAGCCTAAATACTATCCCCCTGATGAAATATAATATCTCTCTGCTTTCATGTAGTAGGGATTGATTTGCTTGGCCACATTCTTCATAAGAATAGTAGTCCCCATGGCTATTTCACCATGTCTTAAGATTTACAAAGTACTTTGCTTAGAGTAGGCCTTTTGAGGAATAACCAAAAGCATTATGTCTCCTAGTGTATAGGTGAAGAAAATGAGACTCGGAAGTTAAGGTAAGCTTAAGTTTAAACTGCCTTCCCCAGGGTCCTATAGCTAATGTATAGAATTAGGATTCAAACCCAATTTTTTCTCTGCTAATAGTTTTTTTAATTATATTTTAGTTTTTCAAATTAGATGTAAAAACAATTTTAACATTTTTTTTTTAAATTTGAGTTCCAAGTTCCCTCCACTTGGCCTCTTCCATTCCTGAGAAGGCAAGCAATTTGATCTAGATTATACATGTATAGTCAAGCTAAACACATTTCCATATAATGAGCTAATAATTTTTACCCCCCTTGATGCTACTATTTTTCAGTAGACACTGCACCTTTGAATCGCTCTTCACTTCTGACTCATTTTCTGATATGTTCCACCTCCTTTAAACAAGTACCCCTCTCTCCCTATTATAACTTCTTTATGTGTTGTCTTGGATGCAAGCTCTTGGAGAAGAGATAATATTTTGTTTTGTTGTTTTTCTGCCTTCGCTGGTTAGCACAGTAAATGACTCGACTAGAAAGCTCACAAAGCATCTGAGGAGAAGTCAGATAATCAGGCAAACCACCAGGATGGAATCACTTCTGTCATTAGTCAAAAGGAGTTAAACCAAGAAAGAAAGACAGGTAGATACATAGAATGAAAAAGGAGCAGAGACAGACTCTTCTGGCCCATATTTCCACAAATACCATATGAAAGGACTATGTAGGAACAGTGGAAGAAGATAACTGCTCTGCTGTAAGCTGACAGGAAGATAGGTCAAGAACCAAGTTTCAGAAGCCTGGAACCACATGCATTCACACCAGGTCACTGGTTCTCAAGCATGTTGCTTCCTCAGCCACACCTCCACACCTCTCAATGCCTTCTAGTGAAACCTCTGCTAAAAAAACAGAAAACAAAACAGGTCAATTTGGAACAAGAGAAGTAGCAATGTGCTACTAAATGTTTAACAACAGACTTTAAAAAAAACAAGATGGAATACACTTTTAAGTATAATTTGAATTATTAAAATTTTCTCCATCACTTCCTGAAATCTAGACAATAAACACAATAAATCAACCCATGATCCATAGCATTTACATATTTCTAATGTATAAATGCTCATAATGAAAATTTAACAATTATCACAGTCAGTAAGAGACAAATCTAGCACAACAAGTGTGGGTATGAGGAAGGAAGGGGCTAAGTCTTAAGTGAATTGCAAATGTTATCTCATTTGAAGGGGAGTCTAAGTACTTTATAAGGAACAGAAATAAATCTTCTCAGGTTTGTTTGGAAAGGAGTACTCCTGGGGGAAGGAGGTAGTTCAGGAAGCAGTAGATTCTCCTTCAACCCTTGTTGCTCATTTTAAGAAATGGAAAGTGTCCACTGACAAACCTCTGTATCTCAAATACTGGAGTAACTGGGGACAACATAAACCTGTGGCTACTACCAATAAAGAGCAAAATAATATTTCTCCAGTGGCATTAAGTATCATGAAGCAATGAATATATTATTAATTCTCAAAATAATTTTTTTTTCCCTGATTTGAACCTGGAATTTTAGTTTATATCATTTGCTTTTAATGAACACGGAAAAAAGAGATTTTTAAAAAAATGTTTCTGTTGGTGCGCGCGCGTGCACACACACACACACATACAGAACACAAGCCTAAGTGAAGTACAGAGGCAACTTCACAGATGGCTGATCTCGACTCTGGGTGTAATGGACTGGCAGTTTGTGGGAAGTGATATTTCCAAAAGCCATAGAAAATGGCATCATTTGAGTTAAGGGATTGGAGACTGGCTTTTGCCAAGGTCAGACTTCCCTGGAATTTTGTGGCTCTGGGGTTCTGAACTGAATCTTCATAAATTTCAAGATTCATTTATTCCAGACAATGTGCCACTTCCTGGCTCAAAGAAGAAACATTTAAAAACCAAGAAAAAAAGCTCATTTGGCTACTTTACATTATATAGTTTTTCAGAACGTAGGATTTTTATGACTTAAGTGTGAGTTAGTCTGAAATGCATGAATTAAATTTTCCTTATCATGTAGTTGGGGTTTAAAATGAAAGTTGGAATTATTCAGAAAATGTTCTTTGGGTTTCACACTTCCCAAAGCATTAGGAAAAACATTTGGAAGATATCATATGATTCCCAATGCTAGTGATTTCTTCATCTTCCAATTTCTTATTTACATAGGAAGGCAGTCAGTGCAAGGTTATCTTTTGAAAATAAATCATTTTTAAATACCATTCCATGAATGGACATTTGTATGAATAATTTTGAATTTTCCAATCTTTACTGGAAAGGATTATAAATGAATTTAAGATACAGTGTTTTAAAAATGTACTCAGGGTAAATAAGTAAGGCTTTGGGGAAATTATGTGCATTCCATTGATAAATACTTAAATCAATGAAATATGAAGATTTCTATCTCTTTTTATGCATTAAGGAATGGTCCATAGACTTATGTGCTGAAGTGTTATTAAAAATTCATTAGACTGTAAAATCTCCCATTTTGTAATCAGAATTAAGCAGTTTTTTAATGTCATTAGACAGAACTGGGTTTAAATCAGTACCAGTAATTTCAACATGCTCTAAAATGCTTAATTAAATAAATTAAATGTCTTTCACTTATTTTTATTTAAAATATTATCATTCATCATGTCATCATATTGCTAACCAACACATTTTGCAATGACTACATTAATGGTTAAAACTGTTTTTTTTGGAAGGAGGGGTTAAATTATTTTTTAAATATTCTGTTCTACTTCCCTTAGTCATAAACAAATTTGTTCACCCATCTATATTTTATTACAGTGAAGTTTGGTTGGAATCCTTCCACAAAACTGTTAGAAACCATCTTCCTAAAGCAGAAATTTCACTATGTTATTTTCTGTTCATGAACCTTCAACAGCTCCCTACGACACCCAGGATGAAACACTGACTCTTTATCCTAGCATAGAAAACTCTTTATAATTTGGTGCCAGCTTCAGCCTGCCCTTTCAGGTTCATTGCACATTGTTCTTTCTCATAAATGCTGTGTTTCAGTGAAAATGATATACTTAGTCCTTCCCAAACTCAGCTCTCCATCTCCCATTGTTAGTTGACCTACATGCCTGGAATGTACTCCTTTTTTTACCTCTGTATTTTTGACTGCCTGATTTCCCTAAAAGGTTATGTCATGTACCAATTTCTAGAGAAAAATTTTCTTGATTTTGTTAGTGCTCATTTCCTCCCTTTCAAATTAACTTATATATGCTTATCTGTTTACACATTATAAATATAGTAAAATTTAAGTTCCTCAAGTAATCCCTGTTCTTTAGACATAGTAGCTGCTAATAAGTACTGACTAAGTTTGTTTGGTTTATTTTTTTAATTTTCCTCTTCTGTAAAATGAGGAGTTTGAACTCAATGATCTTAAAAATTCCTTATATAATTAACAGATCTAAATTTCCTATAGTCACTATATAATCATTAATTATGTACAAAGATGAAAGTGAAATCCTAGAGTACCAGTTGATTCTTGGTAAAATATGAGTAATATGATATCTTAGTTAATGTCAATATTATTTCTTGGGAATAAAGCACTACTGTAAAGAAGTCAGGCATATTAAAAAAAATCCATATAAATAATTCATAGTAGTATTAGCACTCCTGCAGTGCAACAGGAAAAAAACTCAATGCATTTGGTCAGGACAGAGTTGGGTTCAGATCCCACATCTGAAATTGATATTATTTATGTAACCACAGGAAAGATACTTCATTGAATCTGTTTAATAGAGATTTAACTGACTGACATAATTTTTGCATTTTTAAATTGGAGGGAAAAGAATTTCCACAGTCATCTAAAAAATTCATTGTACTCAGAAGTGGATTTTCTCTCTGCCTTAATCTTGTCCAGTCACTCTCAGCCATATCTGTCTCTCTGTAACCCCATTTAGGTTTTCTTAGCAAAGATACTACAGTATGACACTATAGTGTGATACATACTACACTACAGTGATTTGCCATTTCTTTCTCCAGACTGTTTTACAGATGAGGCAAATAGGGTTAAGGGGCTTGCCCAGGGTCACATAACTACTGCATTCCTGAGCCCAGATTTGAACTCAGGAAGATCAGTCTTCCTGATTACAGGCTCTGCACTCTACCCATTGTGGCAACAACTGCCCCTTGCTTTAATCTAAATTTACCTCTTTCCAATTAATCCTTAATTTCTCTATATATGATGCAAAATCAGAATAAAGGAAGTCTTTGGATAAAAAGAGCCAGCAGAGTGTATTACAGTGTCTGTGACTGGATAAGGATGGAAAAAATACTAGGAACTTTGTGAGAATTTTCCTCATTGCCTAAGATATGAGTGTAACTAATAGCTCCAGTTGCAGTCTTCTATTTCAAGATACCTATAGATGACCCACCTTCATCTTTCCCTTCAATGTTCTTTCACTTTCTGTGCCTCCATTTTTTTTTTTTCTATTTGGCTGATTACTTCCAGTTTAGGACTAAAGAGCTCTTTCTACAGTAATAGCTACTTGCTGATCTTGTGTTTCTCCTTCCTTTCTCTTAGTCAACTTTTTCAATTCTATGTGTTCGTTTAAGAAACTCCCCTCCTTCCCATATCCCCTTTAAGTGACTTAAGTCACCTTCTGCCTATAAGAATGTTAACACTACCAAGTTTCTCTCAGTACAAAGAAGGAAAACTCCACCCACCAAATTACAAATTCCCAGATGAGAAACCTATTAGAATTTCATTATCTTCCTTTCATGACTGTTGTGAGGAAGTTGAAATCAAATCACAATGATTTCTTTCACATAATTTTCACTTTTTCCTTTTTCAAGTAATTGAGTCAATAAGAGACCATCTACACATAGCTGTAGTTGACACGTGAAATATGCAACTGAAAGTATGATCATATTGATAGCTACCCCTTCCAATCCTACAAACTCTAAACCCCTCATCCCTGCCGATCTTGCATGATTCACATACAAGTGTCCACCCTAACGGGGGCTTAACTAATATGCTGGATCCCTTCCCCATGTTCTCTTGACATGTGAGACTATCAGGTAAACACTACAGATGTTACCTTGCCACATGATCAGCCAATCTTATTTTGGAATCATATATTTTCTTAGTTGTATCTGTATATAAAAGTGAAAAGACAGCCTTGATTTCTATTGTAAAGATAGCTAGAGATAGTAAAAAGTCAAAAAAAATTAGTTAAAGACTTACCATGTGCCAGGAGTACTACACTAAACTCAGAGGTTATAAGTATAAGTAAAAAGAATGAAGACCTTACATGAAGAGTTTACATTCTAATGGGGGAAAAACACTTACAAAGACTAGAAAAAAAGGATTCTGGGGGAAGTAATCTCACAGAAACATGATAAACAAAATGGATGTTCCAGGAAGAACTCATCAGTAGGAAAAAGAGGGCAGTAGAATAGAGGAACAAGGGAGCTGAAACATGCTAGCAAAGTCCAGAGACTGGACCCTTCTGCAAAATGGAAGTGCTGGGAAATAGTCACCAAATGGAAAGAGAATCAAGGGTTAAGATAATGCTCATCTCTTATCTACTCATCACTGCCCTTAACTCTGTCAAAGTATAAATTGCCAAGGAGTTTCCATAAGCATCAGAATACTTTAAAAGTATGATTTTCTCACCTGAAGCTGCCTTTGATATATTTCTATCTGTCTGTAAAGGCTGTGGTTAGATATCTGTATCTAAAATTTAATATTTATCATCAATTTAATAAGTTTGTCCAGACTATAGCTCAATAATAAGTACTCCTCACTTGGACTCCATACCTTGGCATGTGTTTCTCTAAATGGGGTATGTGGTTAAAAAATTGTGCAAGAGATTCATTTGCATATACTATTTGATACATTTGTCACAAATTTAACTCTTTTTTTCTGTACCCTTCTGGAATATATTCAACTAAAATCATCCAAAATAGTTTAAATTTGGCTTGTACTTCATTCCCCACTAAAATTCGTAAGATTACTTTTTCTTCATGAAATACTTTGTTATATCTTAACTGTTTGAAATGGAAAGCAAATAAAATAGGATAGTGAGAACCCCACAAACCAGACTCACTGCTACTGTAAAAAGTTGAAGCATCCTGAAGACACATCAGAAGTGATCATTGTTTTCTTAGTAACTAAGTTGATGTATTTTCTAATTTCATGTATTCCCAAAAGATCCTGGGAAGCTGGGAATGCTCAGTAGTAAAGTTATCATAGGACTGTTCTTTCATCCCTCATCCTATCTCTGTCTTAAAAGGATGAAATATATTTATTTTAGTACCCCTAAAGGCTAATATTCAAATTGTCAGGAGTTTTGAGCTGGATTCATTTTGCTCAGTCAATTAAAATTCAACAAGTACCTACTATGCACTGGATACTGTGCTAAGCTTCATTCCCAGAGTGTTCTCTTAGCAATTGTCTTTAAGTCTCATCTTTTCCTCTAGCTTCAATGATATGTTTCTAACGAGTGTTGGAGGCAACTACAGTTATCAATTCTCAGAAACCTGAGATAATGAGATAATGAACCTCTGTCTCTCTCTGTCTCTCTGTCTCTGTCTCTGTCTCTCTCTCTCACACACACACACACACACACACATACACACACACACACACACACACACACACACACACACACCTCTTTCCTCTATGAGTGTCTTACATGTGGCCATTTGTGGTCTACACACATTTATGTTCCTACAAATAACACTTTCTAATCCACCTTTTAAAAATTCTCCACTCAGCACAAAAATCCACAACATTTTTGTCAGTTTTCAGTTGCAGATACTTCTTTTTCCTCTTCTTATTCTGTTCCCTGGATGTGGAAAAAAGAAAAAAATTCAAAGGAAATATCTATCCTCTTAGCCCAGGTTTATATTGGTTTGCAATCTATCCTATAGACATAGTTGTAATTGGTGATACTAATGAATATGAAGCCAATAGCTTTGTCTTCAAAGGACAGCTCTGATATTTTTCTTGGTTTACTTGGGGTTTAGACCAAGCATGAACAGTTTATAATTTTATAATTTCAACAGTGCCTTTGCTTCCTCTGAGATTATGGCCACAGCAGCTTAATAGAACTCTTAATCAAAAGCATTTAACATGTAAAATGTTCCTAATGCTTTAATTTTAGGTGTATCTAATTACATGAAAGTTACAAATATTAAGCTAGTCTTCTGGTTTGTGCATTTGTTATTTTTTCAAGCATGAAAAATTGCTGAGCCTTAGCAACATTATTGTTGACATTAAACACAATTCCCTCACCTTGTTCTCAATCCACTTTAAAAAAAAATATTTTAAATATAGGACTATGAAGAAAGGAAAACAACACACCCAAGGGAAAGAACATACTGCCATGCTCTTATGTTAAGCATGATTGATTATGAGTGTATAAATAAAAGACTAGATCATAATAGATACTGTAAGAACACAAGGTATTATTATTCTACATCGATCTGAATGATTCTGACTACTGAAAGAAAAGCAAATTACTATTTTTAAATATTTAAAAATAAGCTATCTCAAGTCTAATTGTAAGGAGGTGGGATGTAAACTTTGTTCTAAAAAATAAAATTTTTCAATTCATCTATAAATTCCCACTCTAGCCCTTCTCCAATGCACTAGGATGTTGTGGAAGTTGTACCAACCCCTCAGAGCATCAATTTGTCAAATCTTAGCAAGCAAGAAAGGTTTTCAGTGTGGGCTCTCTGTCAGATTCTTTCTTTGTTACCTGCTTGGTTTTAGAAGGTCTCATTACCAAATTGGGTTCAGGGACAGAGGGGCAAGGGAGACATTTTCTGAAAGACTAGGTACAAATCCAGAATTTCTTAAACTTGTATTTGCCATTGGTCCCTTTGGCAGTCTGCTGAAGCCTATGCATCATTTCTCAGGAGAATGATTTTAAATACATATAATAAAATGCACAGACTTGCCAAGGAAGCCAATTATATTGAAATATAGTCAATAAATATTTTAAAATTAAATTCATGGACCTCATGTGAAGAACGCTTGAAAAAGCAGTTGCTGGATTATAGTTCCTAGCATTATAGAGACTAGCCATGTTGAAGTACATGAAAACTTGAAGTCTAAAGTTAAAAATCACATCACAGACTTGGGCTTCACCAGCATGGCAGTAAAGAAAAGTTTTATGAAACACAATCATTTTATGTATTTTAAAATTTATTCTTTTGAGGCCTCACCTAATTTTTAAATTTAAATATAATTAACTATATTAATTTATTACGATACAGCAAAGGCAATCCCTAAGTATTTAGTTTGGAGTTTCTTAATTTCACTGAATTCCTCTAAGGTTATTCCAAAATGAGATATTCTGCTGGGATTATCAAATGACTCACAATTATATAAACATATGTCTGATGCAGAATAAAAAATAAAATGTGTGTTTAACAAAAAAAAAAAAGATCATGCTTTTCCTAAGAGAAAGATGAAGTGATTTCCCAGAAGCACATAGCTTACAGAAAAGGCAAATGAGTCTTGTCTCCTCCTACTGGTACATAGTATTAATAGACTGTGTTTATATGCAGATTGTTTTATACTGTACAAATGAGAACATATTAAAATCCATGATGACATTTGTTGTGGAAAAAAAAATCTTTTCTGCTATTTACCTTTATTTTTTCTTGTTTTCTTTAGGATCACTTAAAAATTATACAAAATTCTTTTATTTTAAAAGCTCCCTGAGGTGTTTAAAGTTTTATAGTATAAGAAATATTTGTATTTTTACTGAAATATGCAGAGAGATTAGTAAAACTGGCAGGCTCAAAAACAAAAACAAAACAAATGAAGAAAAATTATGAGGTAGTGCTCACCATGAAAAACAAGTTTACACCAAGTAGAAGTGCTTGGAATCTAAATTAAATAGTGCCCCTAAGGTAGGACAAGCACTATTCAGTGGTAGGTAGTAGGAGAAATACTTACTAGGTGCATGATTAGTGCCAGAAATTTTCAGTAATAAGCAGCAGATAAGTGAAGGATGCCTTTAGGGTAGTCAAGTAGGCAGAAGTCCAGTCAAGGAACTCAGGAAGTATTGGAAAATTTTTCTCAAATTGCAACTAAATAAATCAGAAAATAAAGGAAATGACCATATTTGGTTTTATTATTTTTCTTGTTACTTACATAATGTCACCCATTTTTCAAATAAATTCAATCATATCATATTTTGTAATTTGACAATTCTAATCTCAAAATAATTAGCTAAATTGACTTCTCATTCATTTATTTCAGGAAATTTCAAATTTTGAAATTAAAATGTTAAATGATTTTGTTTTAAACACTGTCATTTGTTACATGAGGTTAAAAATATGATGTAAAAAGACAACTGGACCTGGGTTCATGTCTTGGTTGTGAATTTAATTATATGATCTTGGACAATTCACAATGTCTGTGAGTCTCAAAATGATCTTAAATCAATAACTAGGATGGGGGCTAGGGAAGGGAATATTGACCTGTAGAAATGTTTCCATGTATCTAACTAAAAGCATCTCCAAAAACTCTTTTCAAGAAAAAAGTTCTTAGTAATTCTGTAAAATTCCAAGGACAAAAATATTTTCAGGAATTTATAGCATAGTATTTAAATAAGAACAAACAAAATGGTGAAAAACAAAAATACTTACATGTAGAATCAATTCTGATCAGTAATACCAGTAAAATACAACAATGATTAGAGTATTCCAATATGCCATGACAAATGCTAAGCTCAAAGTCTATCAAGCAATTGATAGTTTGACATATATTCCATAGTACCTGACACTCAGATTATATTCAAGTGTATGCCATTTTCCCTTTTTCTCAAATTGTAAATATAGTAATTAATACATCTTCCAAAATAGCATAAGGTATTAGAAAACTGATCTTGAAGCCTGGGTGATATGGATTCATGTCCCACCTCTGATACACACACACACACACACACACACACACACACACACAGACACACACAGACACACACACACTTAAATTCTTTACATGTTTATGCCCTTGAAAACAAGCCTTGCTGCCCCACTCTGATTACAGCTTCAGCTGTCCGAATCCCTGGTCTGATAAATTCCATTGTTAAAAGTCCTTTTTCAGGGACAAGGCCAAAATAGCAAAGAAAAGGCATCAATCTCCTTGAGCTCACCTCAAAACCCCACCAAACAACTTTAAATATGCCCCCAAACATATTCTGAAGCAGAAAATCCCTTAAAAGGAAAGAATGAAACAATTGTCCAGCCCAAGATAACTTAGAAGGTTAGCAGAAAAGGTCTTCTGGACCAGAGTAAGAGTGGAGCAACAGTCCTGTGCAGGCAGAGCCTCAATAAACCACTGGTAGTCATTGAGGGGAGACTGAATCAGGGACAGCAGTGGTGCATTCTTGACTTTTCAACCCATAGATGGTGAAGAGGTCAGACAATTGCTCAGAAGGAAATCACAGGGCTCTCTTTACTGGAACTGGGGCATACTTTGATATTGGTCAAAGTCATAGGTCTCAGTCCTGGGCTGAGGAGGAGCAATACGACACCATGACTTGCTGACAGAAGAGCTGGCACCCAGGTCACAGTTCTAAGGTAGAAAAGAGTGTTTATGGTCAATCACAGACCAGGGCACAGGCTTATGAAAAGACCTATCCCTAGATCATACCACCTTAAACGAACAAAAAACTTACAGGTAACAAGAATTGTCTCTGAAAACAGATGCACAAAAAAACAAAACAAAACAAAGCAAAAAAACTAAAGCATGGGACAGTGCTGGCTGCATTCCAGAAGCAAAGGCCCAATTCAAAATAGAGTTAAAAGTCAAGAAATAGGTTGCAAAATGAGTAGAAAAATGGCTGGCAAAAACAACAGGGAAAAAATACTGATTCTGGAAGATGAAAATACAAATACAGAAAAAAAAAATAATAGTCAAAATTACTGTATCCAATACTTTCAAGAAAATAATATGAATTCATCTTAGAAAAAACTCAAAAAGAATTTGAAAAATTAAGTAAGAGAAGTAGAGGAAAAATAGGAAGAGAAATGAGCGTGATGCAAGGAAATCATGAAAAAAAGAATTAACAGCTTGATGAAGGAGACACAAGAAATACTGAAGAAAACAACACCATTAAAACAATGTAATAGGACAAATGGTACAAGAGGCACAGAAGCCAAATGAAAAGACAAATGCCTTGAAAAGCAGAATTGACCACATGGAAAAAGAGGCACAACATTTCACTGAAGAGAAGAATTTCTTAAAAAGTGAATTAGCCTAATGGAAAAGGAGGTAGTAAAGCTCACTGAAGAAAATAATTCCTTTAAAAGTATAACTAGGAAAGTGGAAGCTAATGATTTTAGGAAACCAAGAAAACAAGAACCAAGAAAACAAAATCAAAAGAATGAGAACAACAGGAGAAAATTTGAAATATCTCATTGGAAACACGACAGACCTGGAAAATAGGTCCAAGAGAGATAATTTAAGAATCATTATACTACCTGAAAATCATGACCAAAAAAAAAAAGATCCTAAACATTATTTTACAAGAAATAATCAAGGAAAACTACCCTTATATCCTGGAACCAGTTAGTAAAATAGAAATTGAAAGAATTCCACCAATCATCTCCTGAAAGAGATCTCAAAATAAAAACTCTCAGGGATAGTAAAGCCAAATCCCAGGACTAACAGGTCAAGGAGAAAATATTGCAAGAAGTCAGAAATAAGCAATTCAATTATCATGGAAGCACAGTCATGATAACAGAAGATTTAGCATCTTCTACATTAAAGGATTAGAGTGCTTCGAATATGATATTCTGGAGGGCAAAAGAGCTAGGATTGCACTCAAGAATCACCTACCCAGCAAAACTTCCAGGGGAGAAAAATGAACAGTCAATGAAATTTTCAAGTATTACTGATAAAAAGATCAGAGTTGATTAGAAAATTTGAGTTTCAAATACAAGATGTAATAGAAGCATAAAACAATAAATAAGAAAGAGAATCATATTCAATAAGACTGAACTGTATTTATTGCTACATGGGAAAATACTTGTAACCTCTAAAATTTTTCTCTAGACAGTTTGAAGAAATGTTCAAACAGAGGGAATTTTGTGAGTTGATTATGACAGGACAATTATTCAAAAATAAATTTAAGGGGAGCAACAAGAATGCATGGGGAGAAAGGGAAAGTGAGAGAGAATGGGGCAAATTATCTGACATGAAAGAGGCACAAAAGTGCTTTTACAATAGAGGGAAAGATAGTGGAATTGCTGGGGGAGGGGAGCAGCATGTGAATCTTTCTCTCATCAAAACTGACTCAAAGAGGGAATAACATACTTAGGTGGGTATAGGAATCCTGCAGTAAAAAAAAGATAGGTAAGAGAATAAAAGGGAGTGATAAAAGAGAAGGCAGATTATAGAGGGTAAAAGTCAGAAGCAAAGCACTTTTGAGGATGGACAGGATGAAAGGTGAAGGGCAGTAGGACAAACAGGAAAATAGAATGGAAAATACATAATAATCATAACTGTGAAAAAATTATAGCAAGTTTCTCTGATGAAGACCTCATTTCTCAAATATATAGAGAGCTGGGTAAAATGTATGGGAAAAATAGTCATTTCTCAATTGAAAAATGGCAAAGGATGTGCATAGGCAGTTTTCAGATGAAGTAATCAGAGTTATTCATAATAATGTAGGGAAAATGCCCTATTACTATTGATTAGAGACATGATAATTAAAATAATTTTGAACTCCCACCCTACACCTATCAGATTGACTAATACGACAGAAAAGGAAAACAACAGATGTTGAAGGGGAAGTCTGAAAATTGAGACACTAATGCATTGTTGGGTGAGTTGTGAACTGATTCAACCATTCTTTAGAGCAGTTTGGAACTATGTGCAAAGGGCAATCAAAACCACTACTAGGTTCAAATGCCAAAGTGATTAAAAACAAATAATAAAAAGATGTATATGTACAAAAAATATTTATAGTAGCTCTTTTAGTGGTGGCAAGGAATTGGAAAATTGAAGGGATGCCTGGCCCTTGGGAAATGATTGAGCAAGTTGTTAATATGATTATAATGGAATACTATTGTGCTATAAGAAATGATAGACAGTCCCTCACTTCCAGCTCCCCCTTTTCATTGCCTCTTTTTTATCTCTACCCTCCTTTCCTTTCTCTTTTCCCCCTGTGGCCTTCCCCACTTTTTAGTCTTTCAAGGACTCTTCCTGATCTGGGTTGATTCTCTCCTGCCCCCACCCTTGATGCTGCTTCTCACTCACAGCAGAGACCCATTGCTTCCTCCAGTGCACTGCCCTCCCTCCACCCACCTGAAACCTGTCCACTATGGAGAAGACCAAGATGATTCAGAAGACTGAGTTGGCCAAACTGGCAGAGATCTATCACGACATGATCACCTGCTTGAAGGCGGTGATGGAGCTGGAGGCTGAGCTCTCCAGTGAGGAGTACAGTTTGTTCTCAGTAGCCTACAAGCATGTAGTTGGGCTGGGGTGAAGGTCAGCCTGGAGGGTCATCTCTGGCACTGAGCAGAAAACTGACACCACTGACAAGAAGATGCAACTGGTCTGGGACTACTGGGAGAAATCCATTTGCACTACTGTCCCGAAATTGTTGGACAAGTCTTTAACAGGCAGCAAGGCTAATGCAGAGAGCAAAGTCTACTATCTGAAAATGAAGGGAGACTACTTCCAGTACCTTGCTGAAGCCATGTGTGGGGATGATTAAAAACAAAACCACAGATAATCCCCAAGAAGCAAATCAAGAAGCCTTTGACATCAGCAAGAAAGAGATGCAACCTACACATTCAATTCACCTGGGGCTGTCTCTTCAGTTTTCTATATTTTATTATGAGAACCTTGATGAGGCCCAGCTCCAGATCCTTGATAACCCAGCTTTGGGTTATCGAGGCTCCAGATCTACACCCTCATGCATGGAGACTCCTACTCTTGCTTCCTAAACTCAGGTTTCTACAAAGCTGTGCTCCTCAACACCTCGAGATCCTCCTCTCGGTTTTAGGGTAGCCTTGGCTCCCCATGGAAGGGATGTGGGCAATCTAGAATCAGCCCTCCAGAACCTAGAGGGGTGAGATCTGGCCACTTTGGAAAATGGGACCAATGAAGAAGTTATGCTTGTGCCCCACTCTTAGAGAAACCTCAAGCTTTTCCACCCACACTTACCCTCTCCCCTGAGTGCTGGACCAAGTTATCTTCACACCTTCAGGCCTGACTTCATGTTAATAATAACATTTCTATAGTGCTTTATGGTTTACAGAAGTACTTTCCTCACAGTCCCCCTGGGAGGTAAGTATTGCAAGTATTTTCCCCATTTTACAGCTCAGGAAACTGAGGCTTTCAAAGAGTTGGCCTGAGTTACATGGTTAATAGGCGACAGATCAGAGACTCGAACCCAGGTCTTCTGACTTCAAGTCCAGTGCTCTTTTCACAACATTGCAATTTCTCTTTTACTCCTGAACCCCATCCTAGAGACCCACAGGGCTCTCTGGAGGCGAACTGGGTATTCAGGGCAGAATGGGGCAGTGGAAGGTGTTGTTGAGGGGAGGATATCTCTAGCTGCTTTTCTTTTTAAATAGTCACTTTATGCTCCCTCCTCTAGTTCAGTCTTCTGGCCAACAACCTCCCCCCAGGAAGGGAAGGTTTAGTTTAATTTTTTTCTAGGTCTCTGTACGAAGAAGCGTCAAGTTTACATTGCCCTGGCTGAGGCCGGCACCATGCTGATAGATACACTGAACTCAGGGATGTGCAGGATTGCAGCCCTAAAGTCCTCCCTCATTTTAACCTCCCCAACCCATTTCCATGTTAAAGTGTAGTTTAAAAAAAATAAAAAGGACCAAGCCCTTAATACTACCCAACACCCACTTCCACCCCCAGAACAGCAGGATTCTGGTATGAAGTAGGGAAGACAGATATGTACTTGAGCTAAGGATGTCTTCCCCTAGAGAAAGGTACCAGGACACCACACCTCAGTTTGCTGAGATCCTGCTATGCCCAAATGACAGGAACTGTCAATCCCTATTCCTTGCTTCCTTCCATCTGTCCTCTTTACAGCTCTGGATAAAAAAAGGAGAGAGCTCTGCGGAGGAAGAGAAAAATTGCAGAGGAGAAAGAAGGAGGAGGAAGAATGATCCTGTAATAGAGTCTTTCTCACGCTGGTCAGTAGTTCTACCTAACCATTTTTGGGTAAATGATTTGGCACTCCTCCCACCCCCACTGTAGCCTCCAGTCAGGCTCCCTGTCTTCCCTTCCCCACCCCCACCCCTACCCCCACCCGCACACACCCTCTTCTCTATAGCCCTGCACTCCCTTCCCCCAACCCTTTACTGCACATGGGTAGTGTCTCACACCTGGCTTACAAGAAGGCTAGAAGCCAGCCAGTCTTGTCCACTTTATTCCCCCTTCTAGTCCAAGCCAGCCTAGAGTCCTGCGCCAAATTCTGAGAGGCCATCTGAAAGAAATTCAACCCATGATCCAAATGAACCCAGGTTTCTGAAGATGCCTCCCTGGAACTCTGAGCCGATCTTCGTAGACCCTGAACACTTTGCTTGGGGAAACAACTGGAAGACAAAACTTAAGCAGGTTTTTTGGGGGAAGTAGGGCAAGAAGATACCTTGGGGGCCATTAATTTATAAATAGACAGTGCCCCAGACGTCTGGGGAAGGAGCCAAGTCATTGTAGAAAGGTCTTTGATGAGGAATATATTCTAAGTACGGGTATATATTTGTAAGGTAAAAACTATTTGCTCAGACTCAGGCTGTCTCTAGCAGCACTCCACCCCTGTGCCAGCCATTCCAGGAAGAAACCAGTAATCCCCTAATCAAGCCCTAGAAAATTATTGGTCTCTCAAGTATGTTTTGTGTTTTCATATCATTTCTAAATCTGCCAGGCTGTAGAAACCATAGTCTGTCCTGTATGTTTTGGTGGGAAGGAACCATGGTTTTAATATTTATCACCCCCAAATTTAGGATGTTTTTACTGAAAATACTTTTTAAACAAACAAAAAAAAATATGAAAATGTAGTTAAATACTACTCAACTGTGTAACATAGCTTTACCTACCCTCTATATTCCCACCTTAATTTGCTGAAAGTCTTCCCTTGCCCATTGTTAAATAAGTCCTGCGACAGAAAGAAGTTTCGTTTTCTTCAGTAGCTGCTTTTTCATTTAACAATTTCCTTGTCTCAACAAAAGTTCACTCACACTCCTGCAAAAAAAAAAAATGATAAACTGATGATAATAATAAACCTTACATAAGCCAATGCAAGGTGAAAGGAGCAGAACTAGGAAAACAGAGTATACTGTAACAGCAATTTTGTGTGATGATCAACTTTGAATAACTTAGCTATTCTCAGCAATACAATGATCCAAGACATTTCTGAAGAACTCATGATGAAAAATGCTGCCTCCAGAGAAAGAACTGATAGAGTCTGAATGAAGAATGAATCATACTTTTAAAAAAGTTTTCTTATTTTCTTTTACAACAGGATTAACATTGATATATATATTTTACATGCTTGCACATGAATAGCCTATATAAAATTGTTTGCCTTCTCAATTACAAGAGGGAAGAGAAAGGAAGACAATGGAATTCAAGTTTTAAATGAATGTTAAAATGGTTTCCATATGTAATTGGGAAATCAAATATTAAATTTTTAATGTAAAAAAGATATTTGTTTCCTTTATGACCTAAGTACTAAAAATTTCCCTATTTAGCCGAACTAAAAATGATCTCTCCCTCCTCACACTTTTTAGGAGAGAGTGTCTAATACTTTTTTAACTTATCCTCATTGCAATTTGCCTTATGTTGTAATAATTTCTTGGTATAGCATGTTCTACACATTACATTACATTTTCCTTAAAGATGGAGTATGGATCTTGAATATATTATTTACATTAAGTATATCTTGAACCCAACAATGTCCTGTGTTTTAACATTTACTGAATTATATCATATCTCATGTTTTTGCTTAATACTTAAGAATTCAGTATGATGTAGAGCAAGAAAAAAGTGCTACATTTTGAGTCAGAGAACCTGGATTCAAATCCTGACTCCATACTTCTGTGCGGTCTTCAGTTTTCTTATTCACAATTTACTGAAATGTAAAATGAATGAGAAAATAGATAATTTAGAAGAGATGATGATTTATCTTCTAGTTTTAAATCTGTGCTAGAGAGATGTGTAGATTTATTCTCCCTTATATAATTGCAATCTAGTCAGGCAAAGCCTCTGTCCTATATAGGTTTCTCTGGAATTCATTTCAACCCATAGTTCATGATGTTTAGTGGTAGTTACTCAATAAAGGTTTCTTTGAAAAATAATTTCATGGATATTTATATGAATTGCTCTTAGGTTGGTAGCTCTATGATATGGCATTCTGAGATTTAGGGGATCCTTTAAACAAATCCTAAAGGTTCCTAACACACACATATGTATGTGCATAGATATGCATATGCACTGTACATACATATATATGCATACTACATGTTCATGTGTTCATATATATCACCTCACTTCAAAAAAATCTAAAAGACATTTCTTTTTCTGTTTATTTTAAATTACAGAGATTATTTAGTGATATAGGTCAGCTAGGTCACAGAGAGGAAGATTTCACCTTGAGGAAAATATACATACATACATACATATGTACATACATACATCATGAACATTTATATACATTTGGTGTATAGGTAAATATAAAAATACATAGGTAAATATAAAAATACATATAGGTAAATATAAAAATAAATAAAAAAATAGATAAATGATAGAAATATAGATACATGTGTACACATTCACACATATGTATCTATCAGTCTATCAATCTATCTATCTATCTATCTATCTATCTATCTATCTATCTATCTATCTATTTTTTATCCCTATCTCTATCCTAGTTATTGCTATGTTCTATTTTCATGTAGAATGAGCTATTTCAATACGGTGGTGAGTTCTTCCCAATCTGAGGTTCTCCATATAAACAAGTTATAACTTCTTTACATGTTGACTTTTTTTTATCTATTTTAATAGGGCTCCTTTCAATAGCAGGGCTTTTCCTCATTTACACACAATTTGCTAATCATCTCCTTTCTTTAATTGAATTTTTTCCCCCTGTGGAGGAATTCTCCACATACTAGTCATTTGCCTCTATCAGAAATGCTAAACAGTTTTCTTGGTGTGCATATACTATGAAGGTCCGTAGAGGTTACCAATTCCTTTGTGCTAGTTTTAGGGTGATACTATTTAATAACTACAGTAATAGTGAGGGGAGTCTATTCGCTATAATCCTACTATATACAATCAGTCTCCACTTCAGTCTATTGGCTCTAATACAGATAACCTCCTATCATGAGAACAATAAGTAACTCTCACTCTTAAAATCTGTTTTCAACTAACTAAATCATGACAATGGAAATAAATTCTTACATGGTTGGTGAAGTATGATGTCTGCAGCAAGACAGATGCTTTTTGAGGCTTATTAAAAAAGAAAGAGGACCATTTTGTTGCTTATTGATGGGCTTATCCAACTATAAAAGATGCATTTCGTCGTATTTACAATTTCATTCTGTTGATTATTACCAACACAGTGAGCTGGTAAATACAAATGCTAATTTAAATATACTTTCAGAGCAGATTAAAAAATTGATAGGTTTTGCTGTACATTAAAATAAAAGGGAAATGCTGCATATAAAATACTTGGGCTATCTGAAAAAGAAAATTTAAAAAAAAATAGTACACACAAATGAATCCTGAAATCTAAAGCTCATCAAACTATAATGAATTCTTTTGAGTATGTCAGATTTCCAGTCTCATAGATGAATAATTAGGAGGATAGAGAAAGGGGCAATACCCCTTTTCTCTTTCCCCCTCAAAGAAAGCAAATACAGTAAAAAAGGCTTGGATGGAACAAAAGGTTTTCTTCCTCTGTTTAAGCTTCATTAGGAAGAAAAAGCACGATTTGGGGCTCATAAGCTACATACCACCCTTTGAAAAGTGATTATTTTGGGGTAGGGAGCTGGCAGGAAGGAGAAGGGATCTGCCTTGACCTCAGCTTTAGTCTCAATATTTTCCTAGCCCCACTTTGGCTAAAGGATATCCTTGTGAATTCAAGAAATAAGAGACTTTTGGACGTCAATCAGCATCCCAGTCTTAGAATCTTCCCCAGAAAAGCTTATGTTGGCTCTGCTTTGAGCTACAAATACAAAACTAGCCTCAAGAAATTATTATAAAGAGTTCTGAAAGGAAATTATATCATCCCTGAGGGGAATTTCATTGAACACCCCCAAGAAAGGGAGAAAAGGACTTTCACCAACTAGGAATTGTGAATTACCACTTAACCAAATGTGCACTATAATCTTGAACCTACTTTATTTTCATTATGAAACCTGTATTGTCCTTATGATAATACCTTAGTAAATGTGCCTATCTGGAAACTAATTATCTAATCTATATCAAATAATAATATTTTAAATGTTACTTTGTTTCACTGAATTTCTCTTCTGCCCTACCTTCTTATTCTTTATCATAATATTGTTTATAATATTAATATAGTATAATTATAATATTTTTAATTATTTATTTCTCTTCTGGGAAGAGGAGAAAAGAAACTCTATTGGGGAATGTAAAAAACACAACCAAGATATATACATATGGATGTATTCATGCATATATATTCATGCATATGTTTACACACATACATACTCATACACACAAGTGTGTGAATATGTATGCATGTGTACACACATGTATACACGCACACATATGCATACATATTTGTGCATGTGTGTATGCATACATGTATACATACACACATATGCATATGGATGTATATAGCTTGTTTTCAACTTCCCTTTAGTGACAAATATCTACCACTTCCTAGGCCTTATGTCAATGTGCATATTAAGAAATGTGATTTCAATGGAGAGTCTTTATTTAACGTAAAGAGAGTCCCTTTACCGATTCTTTCTTCCCAGGCTGTCAACATTCCCAAGTCTTTCATACAACACAGGAAACAGACAAACCAACACTGTCGAAAACCAAACAAAAAGTTGACTAGTTCGGGCTATAGAGTTTTATATCTAATTTTGTATTCTTTTTGTATAATAATCAAACCTCCTGTTCATTCTTTACATCTACTTTCTCACTTCCCTCTCACTTCTCAGTTCCTTTCACTCTAGCCCCTGAGGTTTATCATTCAACTGACACTCCTTTCTCAAAGGTTACCAGGGTCTTCCCTATTATCATATATAGTAGCCTTTTCTCAAATCTTACTTTAACCTCCTTGTAGCTTTTCATACTTCTTCTTATCCCCTCCTTCTAGAAACTCCTACTTTGTTTCCTGCGACATTACTCTCTCCTTGGCATCCTTACATATCCAGCTCTTCTCTTTCTCCTTTACTGGACCATCATCCAAGTCCAACCCCCATGATGGGTATCTTCTATCCTCAGATTCCCTTTCTTAGTCTATATTCTTTTCCCTGGGAATTTATCTTCTTCTGTGAGTGCATTGATCATTTCTATGCAGATTACATTCAACCTGTAAGACAGGAAGCAATTTTTGTCATATTTTTGTCAATTAAGATCAGCCTCCATGAAAAGCCTTTTTTTTTGTATACAAAAAAAAGGCTTTTCATGGAGGCATAGGTTGTACTTAATAAAGACTTGTTGAATTCAGTTGAATTAGGTTTTTTTTGTTTTGTTTTTTTTAGTGAATTTGCCTGGATTATGCTATATACTCCAACATGGCTCCTATATAAAAAGACTACACAAAATTCAATTTTTCCTTCTTTTATGAGGGTGACCATGAATGCCCACAGTAAAGCTTCATTCCTTATCCCCTGCCCATTTCTTGTTGAGCTTTACCAATTAATTGCCTTGCCGCTATAGTGGAACCTTAAATTTGGGACCACATTTTTCTGATTGGTGACCACCTTTCTTAAACCATTATTTCAGCAAATCCATAGTCATGTTTCAATTCACATCCTTTTCTCTAGCTACTTCCTTCCACAGATCTTCAGTTTTGGATCCATGAGCAATGATCAAATCACCATTGCCACTACTCTCATCTGGGGTATGTAAATCCATTCCCATATGACCCAACCTAGCACATCAGTAACTTTCTGGACTTAATTTCTTCTCTCTGATTACTAGTCCCCTATTTGTGTAGTCTCACTCATTAGGATGTAAGTTCTTTGAAGATAACTGTTTGTATTTCTCTCTTATTGCTTAGTAAAGTGCTTGTCCATTCATTCATTTGTTCATTCACTCATTTTTCACAAAGTACTTTCTGATAGATGGAACACTTCTTTTGTCATAGAGTCAAAACTTTTGTTTGATCTCTACAAGTAAATCTTCCACTGCATAGTGTTTGTGGGCTGAAGATACTTTTCCCTCTTAGGCGAAGGCTATGTGGAAGCTTCATCAAGACATCAAATTTTCTGGGGTTAAAATTCATATGCAGATTTTGTGCCTGGTCATGCCATATGAGGGCCACTGTGCTCAGTTTTCGCACAGCACTTTAAGGATGGATATTAATAACATGGAACATATCTGTGGGAAGAATAGAATTTCTCTCCATTTCAGTCCATCCTCCACTCTGCAGTGGAAGTGATTTTCCTAATATACCTGTCTGATCATGTCATCCCCCTATTCATTATACTGCAAGAGTTTCCTATTACCTCTGGGATCAAATATAAAATCCTCTATTTACCATTAAAAGCCATTAATAACTTACCTCCCTACTCACTTTCCCATTCTTCTTTATACCTTAACCCCAATCCTCCCTTCCCCACATATGCACACACTGGGGCAATTACATGGTGGAGTACATAAAGTGCCAGAGACACCTGAGTTCAAATTTGGACTCAGACCCTTACTGGTTGTATTACCTCTGACAAGTCAGTTAACTCTGTCTTAGTTTCCTCGCTGTAAAATGAGCTGGAGAAGGAAATGGCAGACCACTATGGCATCTTTGCCAAGAAAACCCCAAATCAAGTCATGAAAAGTTGAACATGACTGAAAATGACTCAGCAACAAAAACAACAAAGACAGCCCCACAAACATGCTACAATCCATCGACACTGGCTTTCTAAGGATACTCGCATAAGATGCTTCATCTTCCTACTCTGCATTTTCCACTGACTGTCTCTCATTCCTGGAATGCTCTCTCCTATCATCTCTACCTCCCAGATTCCCTGGAATTTTTCAAGGCCCATATGAAATACCCCACCTTCTATAGGAAACCTTTCTTCCAGTCTCTTAAATTTACTGCCTTTCCTTTGTTGATCATCTCCAACTTAACCTATATAAACCTTATTTTCATATTTTTTTACAGTTTGTCTCCCCCATTAAACTGTGTGCTATGTGAGAGCAGGGGTCTTTTGTCTTTTTTATGTCATCACCACTTTAGGACATTGCCTGACACATAGTAGATGCTTAAATGCTTATGAATGACTATTAGCTGAAGGAATTGAGAATGTTTGTCTTTGAGAATAGAAGAGTTAGCTGTTAAATAATATCTGTCTTTGAGAATTTTAAAGGTTCCTATCTTAAAGGGGTTTGTGAAAGTGCTTTGTTTGGTCGCAGTGGACAGAAACAGGAACAAAAATTTAGAGAGGCAACAGTGTACAGCAGCTAGGTTGCTAGACTTAGGGTAAAGTGTGATTGATTTTGATTTCCAAACCTATAGTATCTGTGTGACCCTGTACAAGTCGCTTACCTCTAGGTGTCTTAGTATCTTCTTATACAAAACAAGAGTAATAATGGCATTTATCTCACAGGATTGTTGTGCTAAAAAAGCCAAAACAATACAAAACAAAAAAGAATGCTGAAAACCTAAAAGCATTATATAAATAAAAGCAATTACTGTTATTAAATCTGTAGAAGGATGATTTCTTTCTCTGTGTAAAGAAAAACTTTCTAACATTAGGAGTATCCCAAACAGATTATTGATGTTTTGATCAGCAAAGGCCAAATTGATACTCTCTGATTTAACTTTAGGATGTATTGATTCTGCCTGGTGTCTGAACATATATTTGAGTATATGATCTAACCTAATTCTACTTCTATGAATTTCTGGATATCTACATTTGAGGTCTTTCACATCAAAATGTAAATGCCTTTGGATTGGAGTATGTATGTATATGTATACACACATATACATGCATATATATATACATGCACACACATATTAATATATAAATAAATGCAAATACAAATATATGTATATATAAATATAAATGTTTATACAAAATAATATATAGTTGTATAATAGCATATACATGCACATATATGTACGTACACATACATATATACATATGTGTGTATATATGTTAGTTCTTCAGGTTTCTTAGATATTCTCCTTATTTTCAAGGGAAATATGTTTTTGTGGATTGTAGCTGCTTGGGGTCAGGAAGAAGAAAATTAATCAAATGTTTTATTTCTGATTATCAAGACCACAGATAAAGGTTATAAAGGATAACCAGATGCAATTTCATCTAGAAATTGTGAATTCCTCTCACAAACTCAAGTACTCTTGTGAATAAATACCAAACACACTCCTGGGCATATCGTAGGCACTTGTATACCTATTGATTCATAATCCAAAAATAATTTGACTTTGAAATGCATTATATTACTAAGTTTCTCTTACTTAAAATAATGCCAAAATTAATCCCTATTCCCTAAGAACAGCACAACTGATTCCAAGGTCAAACCAACTGAAGAATACTAGAGTGGTAAGAGAAACCAATCTAAAATGTAAAATGTAGTAAAGATGATCAGTAAAGGATGTGGAACAAGGATGGCAGATCAGAGGCATCAATCCATCTGATCTCTTCCATCATTCTTCTCCAAATAACTTTAAAATAATTCTTCAAATCAAATTTTAAACCAGTAAAGCCAACAAAGCATCAGACTGAGACATGTTTTCCAGCCTAAGAAAACTTAGGAGCTCCCCAAGAGAGGTCTGTGAAACTATAGTGGAGACCTGTCCAGAGTGTACACTCAAGGTGGCAGCAACAGCAGGAGTAGTAGCTTTGGGATTGCTCAGCCCAGAGTCTGTACAACAGAGGTCAGAAAGAGATTATAGGGGATGCTTTGCTGGAACTTGGTTTCTCGGTGCTGGCTGTCAACATCATTACCTCTCTGTAGTTCTGGATTGTGCTTCTAGGGTAGAGAGAAGTACTTGTGGTTAGTCACAGGGTATCCAGAGATGCTGTATGCTAGTGCTCCCAGATGCAGGGGAGCAGGATCCTTTCCTGGGTAAAGACCAGAGCACAGACCAGGAGAGCAGAGACCACATGTCTTCCCGGATCATACCACCTTAGGAGAATAGAAAACTTAGAGACACCTCTCACTAGCTCTGAAAACAGCAGTATAGAAAATGTTGTAACTTGGACCAGTGCCTATCCCCCCATAGATGAGCTGAATGCAACTTTAATGTAAAGTCTGAAATAAAGAAATAGATTGGAAAAAATAAGCAACCAGTAACAAAAGAACTTGATAACAATAATAATAACAACAGCAATAATAAAAACTATGGTGGTAGGGAAGACCAAGGCATAAACTCAGAAAAAGCCAAAAGTGTGAACAAGCAAAACTTCAAGGGAAAATATTAATTGAACAGAAGTCCAACAAGAAATCATAGAAGAGCTAAAAAAAGAGATGAGTGGTAGCTGGAAAAAATAGGGAAAGAAATGGGAACAATGCAAGAAAATGTATTATTTACCTCCTTTTCAGTTGCCAAAAAGAAAATTTTCATGAACATTAAAGTCAAATTGCTGAGTTCCAAGTCAAGGATAAAGCATTGCAAAAATCCAGAAAGGAACAATTCGAATATCATAGAGCCACCATCAGGATCTCACAAGATTTAGTAGCATCAATGTTAGAGGGCTTGGAATAGATATTTTGGAAGCAGAGGCACTAGAATTACAACCAAGAAAAGTGGTCTCAATCAAATAAGTAAAAGGGAGGAAATGTTCATTAAATGAAATATGAGTTTAAATTCTTTAAAGCTGAATAGAAAATTAGATATTTAAACACAAGATTCAAGAAAAACATGAAAAGTAAACAGGAAACAAACTCACAAGGGACTTAACAAAGCCAATACATTCCTACATAGGAAGGTGATTTATGTAACTCTTAAGAATATTATTATCATTGAGGCAGATCAAAGGAGTTTACACAGATCAAGGGCACAGGAGTGAGTCAGTTATGTTGGAAGGATCTCCAAAGAAATTATAATGTAGGGGTAAGAAAGAAAGATGTTCAGGAAGAAAGAGTGAGGCTGAAATAGAAAAGGAAATGTTTCCTCACTTAAAAAAGTTATTCAAGGGAATATTGAATAGGGAAAATGGGTTGATGGTCAATACTTAAACTTTATTTTCATACCTTCATACTCACATACAAATATATAGATACATGCATACATATATAAATATGTGTATATATACATATATGTATATAGATCTATATATAGATATGCACAGTTGTGCATAGAAATTTATCTCGCTCATTTGGAAAATTAATAGAAAGGAAAAAATAAGATAAAGAGATGGGAGGGATGAAAAAATGAAGGGAGGATTAAGAGAGGCAGTTGTCAGAATTAAAACAGACATTACAGGAGAAACCAGTGAAAAAGAGAGAAGACAAAAGAGAAAAAATTCTGATTAGGGAAATAGTAATCATAAGTGAATGGAATGAGTTCACTCATAAAATGGAAGCAGATAACCAAATATTGGAAACCAAAATCTAACAATATGTTATTTACAAGAGACACACTTGAAACAGAATACACAAAGATTTAAAATAAAGGACAAAAGAAGAATCTAATATGCTTTGGATGCATTGAAAAAGGTGGATCTAGCAATCATGATCTCAGATAAAGCAAAAGTAAAAAAGGAACTACTTAGTAGAGATAATCATGAAAGCTACATTTTTCTAGGAGATACCACAATGAAGTCAATGTCAAAATTTTTATAGCAAATTTCTCTGACAAAAACTCCATTTCTTGAATATGTAGAGAAATAAGTCAAATTTATAAAAAAAAAAGAGCAAATGATAAATGATTAATGATATGAACAGGTAATTTTCAGAAGAAGAAATTAAAGCTATTTCTATTTATTTGCAAATACTTAAATCACTATGGATTTGAGAAATGAAAATTTAAGCAAGTCAGTGTTACCACCTAATACACATCAGAAATGACAAACTCTGGAGAAGATGAAGGAAAATAGGAACATTAGTTGGTAGTCAGTCATTCTGGAAACCAGTTTAAAACTGTGCCCACTGGGCTATAAAATAGTGCTTACCCTTTGATGTAGCAATAAAACTATTAGGTCTCTATCCCAAAGAGGTAAAAGAAAAAGAAGAGACTATACATATGAAAATATTTATGCTGTTTTTTTTTTTTGTGTGTTATCAAAGGATGGGAAATCAGCAGGATACTCACAAATTTGGAAATGGTTCATTAAGTTGTGTGTAATGGTAATTTAAATGAGAAGAACCTTCCCTTCATTAATAGACCCATGTGGCCTGCTTAAATCACATGGGAAACTAAGTCACAAGTGGTGGAAGGAGATTGCTGATGGGATTGAACAGAAATGATGGAGCAGAACTGAAAGGAAGTTGGTGAGAGAACTTAAAGTGGAGAACAGAGTACACAGGCAGATATAGCTAGTCTTGTGAGTGTTTGTGGCAAGGCCCCAGGAGGGGCTTGGAGGAAGGATTGGGAATAGCTTTGGTCCCACCAGTGTTAATGTGTGTTGACTTCTTCATTACTTTGACTGACTTAGTTTTGTGGTGTTGTAATTTGGCTTTCTGGTGTCTGAATAAATATGTTTTACTTCTGCCATCTACATGGAGAGTTTTTGCAATTCAAAACTGTCGGTATATTCATAGTCACTGCTGGTGCTGTGAATATTGCCATGGCTATACAATTGCTGTCATGAATAGGATCACAGGGTAGAAAATCTCTATTTGGAGACAAAAAGTCTTTAGAGGAAGAAAGAGATATCATAGGATGGGAGGATTTACCTTATTCCTCCCTAACAAAGGAAAGGGCTAAAAACACTGGACCCTGTGAAAACTGGGATTCAAGTTACGTGGAGGGAGAACCTAGAGATTTGGGAAGATGTTTGCAAAGAACTGGCAGAGATGTGTAGGAGAGGCTGAATTTTATTCACAAGTTATTGTAGTATGTTTGAAAAGAGGAACTACTGAAGGAAAACATTCAGATAGAAAAAGAGTTAGTTTGCATAGGAATTCTCAGCATGCAGGAGAGTGCTAGAGACTTTCTTTTTGATATATACTTATGTATATAAGAAGTGAGATTTTTACCCAGTTCTTCTTGACCCTCTATACATTGTGTAACACACTACCTACCTCTCTGTGAAAGATTTTCTTCAAGACCATCTCTCTTTATGGAGGTTTGAGCAGCTGATTCAGATTCTAGACTCTATTTTAACTTACTCATTTGTTACTATTTATTGCTACATTATTTATAACACCATAAAATAATACCTTGTGGGATAAAATTCATTGTCAAAATGACTCATCATGTTCTATATATAGCAGAAAAAACAAAATTCCAGGATTTGGAGATGGAAGGGAATCTAGTCCAACTTACTGATTTTATGAGGAAGTGGAAACTCAGAATAGTGAATTAATTTGTACTAGATCATAATTTGACAAGTAAAAAAGCTGGCACTGAAAGCTAGGTCTCTTGACTTAACTAGACTCATTATAATTCCAGGGTATTATGGTAATTTTGGAGTAATTTGCTTTTCCTTTAATATCTCTCATGGATTTACCCTTCATTCATTCCTGCAAACCCTTCTGATCTTAATGCCTTAATGTAGCTTATGAATTTTCAGCTGTATAGAAAATAGATTTCACCTCGGAAGAACTTCACTCATTGAGTATTAAACCAGGACTCTTCAATAAGAAAGGACCAACGTCGCCATTGCATCCTGGGCCAACTCGAATGAACCTAATGAATATCTGGTCACTGGATCCAGATGACTCAGCAGGAGAAAGTGAGTCTAGTGGCCTTACACAGCCCTCCCTCATTCAAAACAAAGTCAAGTGAAAGTCATGTCATCATTTCTCTGATGTCATGGTCTTCTTTGGCAATGAAGGACAAACAAAACAACAATAATAAAAGAATAAGCTAGGAAGTCTCAGGTGGAAGAAAAGGCTGTTCATTGAGCTCAGAAGAAGAAACAGAAGGCTGGCAAAAGAAGTGTGTGTGCAGCCTTAGTATAGACCCAGCCTAGTTGCCATGGCAAAGACTGCCAGGAGAGTGTGTGGAAGGAAAATATAACAAAATCAGAGTTTGAAAAGTTGTTTCCTGTTATCCCTGTTGCAGTTCTGTGGATACCAGTTGCCACACCAACCTATGTAATGCGTGTGAAATATAATGGTAATTTAAATGGGAAAATCTTTCCTATCAATTAATTGGGCCATGTGACCTATTTAAATCCCATGGAGATCTCAGTCACATGTGGTGGAAGGAGCTTGCTAAGAAGAATGGAGGGGAACTGGGAGAAAGTTGGTGAGAGCAGTTAAGGCAGAGAGGAGAGTACACAGGCATGTACAGCTAATATTGTGGGGTGTGTGTGTGTGTGCATGTGTGTATGCGTGTGTATGCGTGTGTGTGTGTGTGTGTGTGTGTGTGTGAGGGCCAGAGCAGGATGAATGATGTGGAAGGCTTGATAAAGTGTATTGATTTCTTGGTTACTAAGATGGATTTGCCCTCCTGGTACTGAGATTTGGCATTATGATGCCTGAATAAATGTTTTTCTTCTGCCTTCTAAATGGAGAGTCTGTTATACTTTGTGATTCAGAAGTGTGCTGGCATATTCATAGTTACCATTAGTGTTATGAATATTGTCTTGGTGATAATTGTAGCTTATGGTTATGATGCCACACTATTGTCTTATAAGAAATGACCAGGAGAGGAAGAACCAAGACGGTGGAGTTGAAAGCATAGACAAACCTTAACTACCGCAAATTCCTTCAGATACCTATAAAAAGTGAATCTGAACAAATTTTAGAGTGGTAGAATCCACTGAGAGACAGTGTGTTAGATTTCTAGCCCAGGACAGCCTGGAATATCAACAGGAAGGATCTGTTACATGGAGTTGGGGTAGCACAGAATGCACAGGCTGAACCAGTGCAGACTCTGCCATCATGGAACAGAGCAAGAATGGCCCACAGAGACTGAATTAGAAGTGCCAGTGCAGATTCTAAAACATATCAGCATGGGACAGGAGTCCAGAGGAACTAAGTGACTAAGGGACCCCAACTACAGCAACAGCAACTCTTGAAACTATCAATCCACAGATTAAATGTTTGAAATTCACCTACTTTAGCTTTCTGGATCCAATGGGGCAGAATAAACTATAACTGCTTACACCTCCCCTTACTGACATTGAGAAAAGCCAGAGAATATTTTCTCAGGAAAATCCTGGAATAGTGGAATCAGTAGAAGTGGCATAGTAGCCTTTCAGCTACCGCACTCCCCTATCCTGCATGAAGGAGACCTCCCACTGACCTTTGAAGCTGTCTGTGGCATTTGTGGATTGAGCAATCTGGGAACTGCTGCTAGCAGTGGCTCCCTGAAGCCTGTTCAGGGTCATGTCACAGCCAAGTCGGGCTGTGCTCCATGCTTCCTGGGCTGCATTGCATGCGCTCTGCTAAAAGGCCTCATTTTTAAAATATATAGAGAACTGAGCTCAATTTACAAGAATACAAACCATTCCCCTATTGATAAATGGTCAAAGGATATGAACAGGCAGTTTCCAGAGGAAGAAATTAAAGATATTTATAGTCATATGAAAAAGTCCTTATTGATTAGATTCACACAAATCATGAATCTTGCTCTAAATTCCTATTGATTAAATTCATGCAAATCAAGACACCTCCGAATACCACATCACATCTGTCAGATTGGCTAACATGACAAAGCAGAAAAATGAAAAATGTTGGAGATGTGGAAGAGGTGGAACAATAATTCATTGTTGGTGGATCTGTGAGCTGATCCAACCATTCTGCAGAGCAATTTGGAACTATGACCAAAGGGTTATAAAAATATGCATATCCTTAGACCCAACAACATTGCTTCTAAGGCTGTATCCCAAAGAAATCACAAAAATGGGGAAAGAATCCACATGCACAAAAATATTTACAGCATATCTTTTTGTGGTGACCAAGAGTTGGAAATAGAGGAGATGCCCATAAATTTAGGAATAACTGACCAAGTTGTGGTATGTAAGTCTAATGGAATATTATTGTGCTATAAGAAGTAATGAAGAGGTGAACTTCAAGAAAACCTGGAAAGACTTATATGAACTGATTTTGAGTGAGGTGAGCAGAACCAGGAAAACATTATACACAGTAACAGCCACTGTGTGGGAGAACTGTTTCTGATAGATGAAGCCCTTCACAGCAATGCAAAGAACTAAAACATTTCCAAAGGACTCTTGATGCAAGATACCATTCATACGCAGAGAAAGAACTATGGAGTTAGAACATGGAATGAAGTAGATCATTTTCTCTTTTGTTATGTTTTGTTTTGTTTTCCTTTTCCTCATGGCTTCTGCCATTCATTTCAGTTCTTCTATGCCACATGACTAATGTGAAAATGTGTCTTATAAGAATGTATGTGTAAAACCCATAAAAGAATATATGTCATCTTGGGGAGGGAGTGGGAGAAAATTTAAAACATACAAAAATGATTGTTGAAAACTGAAGACAAATAAATTGATAAACAAATAAATGACTAGGGAGGTAGTTTCAGAAAAAATGACAAGAATTACATGAACTGATGCAAATTGAAGTGAGAATTACTTGGGTACAGTAACGAAACTGATGTAATTAACTCTGAGGTACTTACACTGTTCAATGTAATAAACCAAGACAATTTCAAAGAACTCACGAAGAAAAAAATGCAATCTCTCTAGTAGAGAGAAAGAGCACATGAACTCTTAGTGCAACTGATATATAATTTTCTCACCTCCTTTATTTTTGCACTTTTTATACAATATAGATAACATGGAAATTTGTTCTTCAAGATTTTCACATGTATAACTGACACATTCCTGAACTTCTTAGTGAGTATGGGTATTATGGGAGTGAGGGAGAGAATTTGGAGCTCAACACTTGAAAAAAATTGAATGTTAAAAATAAATATATAATTTTTAAAAATGATAATTCTTCTCATAGGCCTTACATTGTTTTAGAAGTTACCTAAACTAAGAATAAACACTGGCCATAATTTCTATCCTCACAAGACCTAGTACCAAATTTGTTCAAGTGGGAATGTCCATTTCTACAGCATAGTTTGTATATCGTTGTTTATTGAAGCTATCACTGATCCATAACCATAAAAATATTTAAGACTTCATGGCTATAATTCTCATGGAATGAACCTACTTGTCACAGATATCTAAGACCTTCTATCACTTCAGACAATTAAAAAGATAGTCATAAAATATGGACTGGACATATTAGACTTGCCATGTCCTACAATATCCAATAATGTTATATTATCTAGATCACACTTCAGTATAGACAGTAGCATCCTCCTCCTCCATTACCCCATGAGAACCCCTTGAAGGGAATAAAAAGCTATAACATATATATTATTTTTAAATAACCAAGTTAAGTTGCAAGGGATTCTACCTAGGCCATGACGGATGATCTCCATTTACTGGAGAATTATCTCCCCTAAATTTGCCTTGCTCTTTGATCTGGCACTTTTGATTTACCTTATTCTGATAAAAATTCACTGAATAATCTCTTACCTGAAAACAGAGAAACTAAGTATCTTGATCAATATTTTATAGAGTTCTGGACTTGAAATTAGGAAGGACTAAACTGAAATCCAGCCTCATACACCTATTCATTAGCTTTATGACCGCTCAAATATCACTTTACTTCTCTATGTTTCCTCATCTGTAAAATTTAGTTAGTGATAGCACCTAAATCACAGGCTTAGTATGAGGATCAAATGGAGCAATTATTTAAAATACCGTGCCAATCTTAAAGTGCTATATAAATACTAGGTATATTTCCTTCTTAGAAACAACTGGTAGTGCAGTGAATGGAGATCTGGACCGAATTCAGGAAGACTTCAATTCAAATCCAGACTCAGACATTTACTAGTTGTGGGACCCTGGGCTAATCATTTCTTCGTTGTTTGCATCATTTTGTTCAACTGCAAAATGGGGATATTAATAGCACCTAATTTTCAGAGTTTTCAGGATCAACTGGAATAATTGTACAGTAACTGACACATAGAAGATATTTTATAAGATTCTCATGCCCTTCTCTTATTCTCTCTCTCTCTCTCTCTCTCTCTCTCTCTCTCTCTCTCTCTCTCTCTCTGTCTCTCACTCACTTTCTCCTTCTATC